>OY970834.1:32305512-32854364 GCA_963853835.1 Calendula officinalis | reverse complement strand
TCAAATGCAAATAAAAGGAGTAAATCAAATGATACAAGATATTTCATCATAAACATGAAAATATCCAATCGTCAATTCAAAGAGGAATTTGGGCTACCCAAGTGATGAATGAACCTATATTGGAAGAAGCTTACCATGTAAGTTCACTCACTATCTGTTCAATGTGGCAAAATGGGTTGGCTGATTTTGCAGAATTGTGGATATTGATATTTAGTGTGAATATGAGTGGTTATTTCCAAGGGTATGATGTCATCTGTTGGGTGGAGAAGAGACAATGTTTGGAGTCATCATGGGGTAACAGTTTTAAGGTTAAATGGCTGCAGTTGCCTTTTCAGAAGACTCTTCATTTAAAGAACCCATTCAATAATTACAAACCTGTTAAAATCAGTAGAGATTGCCAGGTATGTGTCCCGCTTTGATTATAATAAATAAGGATAATTTGTTTTTATGCATTTGTATTAGGAGTTAACTCAAGATATTCTCTTTGTGAGCTGATACTTTTTTTTAATTATACAGTTAAATCTGTTGGTTTACTTTTGGGTTTTATGAATTTAGTGGTTTGCAAAATGGATGCCCCAGCTTCAATGGTGTACCATCAAAGACAAGGTGATGGTTCCTTATCATTTGATGGGTGTGCAGAAAGAGAAAGAAACCCACATTATGGCCTTACTGATGATGATATTCTTGAAATGGTATGCTAATTATACATTTTGTTTTTCATAATTGTTTTTTAATGATGATGGTGCAGACATATGAGGAGTATCTGGAAGCCCATGGCCGAATTTCACATCAACCGGCGTAAGTATCCATTTAAAAGAATTCAGTTTTTTAATAGAATGATGTTATTAATATAATATTATAAATGTGTTATAGTTATTCATTCTCCTGCTCAAAGAAGAGGAGTCGCCATCATTCACCCAAACAAGAGTAGGAGGGACAGATGAAGGAAGATGTAAATAATAAATGTTGAAGGACTGATGAGCAATATTTTGAAGCACAAAAGTCGCGCAAGTTTATATTTTGTCATGTTGCCATTTATCTAACCTCTTTACCATATATTCTGGAAAACTGTAATATATCTTTTAGCATTTAGTCTTGCTACTTATCTGAAAACTGAGCAGATTTTTGTTTTTGTTTTTGTTAAGGTCTGGATCAGATTTTATACGATTGAACATTGTTGTAACGAACATCTCAAAATTAGATTATTGTATTTATTATAGTTAGTGAAGGCATTTTTATTTTTTGATGTTATAGATTAATTTCATAATGAGGGTATATTGTTGAGTTTGGATGTAAAAAACAAGTAAAAGATTATTATATAAATAAAAGAATTTGTTATCACTTTTCCAAAGATATATTTTTTTCTTCATATAAGTTAATGATAAAAGCAGACCCGATGGCCCAATTCCTGGGTAGTAGAGGTTTTTAATGAGTAACTAACAAAGGGAATTAGTTTTCATACCATAATTTTTAATTCTCCTACCATAATATACAAATATTTATGTAAACTGTACAACTGTATAAAGCAGTTATTGTGGTAGTGGTATACCCTATTAACAAAACCTTGTGCTACCATTTTGGCATCCCCAACTGATGCGATTTTACATAATGGAAAACGGCAACGGCGTTGTAGGTCTAAATCAGAAGATCAGTGAGGACGATGTAATTTCGAAGCTTAAGGATGACGGCGATTTCGATAGGCTCCGTCTCAACATCATCCGCAAGCTCAAGGAAAACGTCAGTGCCAATTTCTATTTCTCTCTCCCGCTATATTTCTAGGGCTTTAATCGAGTACATACTCTTGTGTAATGTGCTTCCACTTTAATTGGTGCAATATCAGAAATTTGCCACATGGAGTATAGACCATACCTAGGTTGTGGCGGTTTTAGTCCTGTTTAGTTTTACCACTTCACAAAGAGTGTGAGAGGTTGAGGTATGACTCAAGAATGCTGCAATTCATACCTTACTAGACTTGACAATGCAAAGTTAAAAATTGGTTTTTTCTGAGATAGAATCCTTTTGAGGCAATTCCCTTTTTTGTAATGTGTGTTATATGTTTGTTACAGGAAGAGTTGCGTTGTAGGATTGTGTCAATTGTGAAGCAGTCAGTGGCAATTAACAGTCCTGGAGCTGACAACATGAAGCCTCGCCAACTGTCTGATGCTATCCATCAAGAAGTTGGGTACATTTTTAATCTTACTTTTACTGCTTTTTGGTTGACCCAAAACAAACAACTTTTTTTGTCCAAATAAATGTACAATATTTTTCAGCAGTTGCAAGTTTCAAATATTATTCATCTTAAAATGTAGGGCCAAATTAAATGAGCAAATTTCTGATGGGCTGTGGGAAATTATCCGATCACCCCAAGGCATGAAAAGTGAGATCACAGAAACCGTGAAATCAGTTTATGATAAACTCTCAAAACCAAAACGAGTCGAAAATCCTGAGTCCTCGATTCCTGATCCAAAACGAACTCGTAACGAACACGATCATCATAAATCCAATATTCCATCAAATGACAAAGTTAATGGCATATCTGATAATGTCTCCCAACCCGTTTCTCATCAAATCGACATCAATAATCCAATACCCGTTTATAATTTGTCAATGGAAGAACAACAAAAAGAAACGATCCACCAGCCACAACATCTATTTAAGAATGATACTCAGGATCATAAAGAGCAAGGCGATGGTAGTGATGATGACCCTGATGCGCCACCTGGATTTGGTTAACGGGCCGGGTCGGGTCAGTCATATGTTTTCAAACTCTAACACCGCTAATCACCTTTAGAGTTCAGAATTGATAGACCATGAAAATCGATCTAGATCTATTGTGGTCAAAGGTAACCAATTTTAGAATACAATTGATGCTTCTTTGTTTTTTTTTTTTTTTTGAAGATAATACTATTATTACTGTGTAGAATGTATTCTCTGGTATCATTTTCCAAGTTGAAGGACGAATTTGATAACTATTGTAGATTTATTGTATATGTTCTTAAAAATAGAACGTATGTGTTGAGTCATTTTGGTTTATGAAAGCGTGTTGAGTCATTATAATGATCGAATTGGGTTGGAACAGTGCCTCGAACACGGTTGAACCGGTCGGATTAGATGAGCCAGATGATCGAATCGGATGAGCTAAATGGTCGAATTGGGTGACAATATTTAGTATTTATTATGCAATAAATATGTAAATGGTGTACAAATACCAAAAAAATTAAAAAAAAATTACAAAACTAGTATAATAAAGAATTAAGAAAAACCAAAACTTATTTTCTAACTAAATTTAATAACTTTAAATTCCAAAAGCTATATAAAATAATATATTTTTATTTTATCTATCTATTTTTTTTAGAAAAAGTAATTTTTTCGGTTCGACCGGATTTTTTTCTCAAACCAGCTGGTTCCGACCGACTACCTTCCCATTTTTTGATTCGACCCGCCAGTTCAACCATGTTTTAAAACATGGGCTCTCACAATTGCATTGCTGCAACGTTGGTAATAGGCGGCTACGTGGAAGGGCTGGAGTGGGTCGATCAAGTTGTCTTAATATTATTATTATTATTATTATTATTATTATTATTATTATTATTATTATTATTATTATTATTTAGCGCTGTAGTGGGATATATGCATATAAATATGACTAGAAAAAAAGACTTGGAAAGTGTAAAGTGTTGTTTTAATGTATAACATGGGTCTTAATTTACTCATTTCAACAATAAACAACTTCCTGTAGTAGCTAACCCATTACTCGCTGTCTAAAGTCGAATTGGGAAATGTAAGGGTGCGTTTGGTACAGAGAATGGAATTGCAGAGAAATGATTGCAGAGAATGGAATTGCAGAGAAAGAGAATTAGTCTGGAGAATGAGAATTGACTCTTCTGTTTGGTAGCCTAGAGACTTCAACAGAGAATTGTAACAGAGAATCATTTCTCTTGTTTGGTATAACAAAAAACAATAGAGAATTATACCAAATTTATCATTAGCATATGTCCCCTCAAACGTATTTTGTTGAGTTGGACAACATTCTAGCCTGCAAATTTCCTTCAAACATACATGTCCCTCTAACAAATCTCGTCTATATTCAACCAAAAACACTTTTATTATTATAACAACTCATAAAAATCATACATTGCTAACATAACTTAGCATAAGATCCAATATTACACTCATTTCAACTCCATAAAAAAAGAACAGCTCATAAAAATCATACACATCTTGAACAAGGGCCAGCATAATTATTTCCTATAAACATCATCATCACACTTCCAGATTGCCATACGACTCCACTTGTTATTCGATTATCAGCTTTAATGTTAATTTGGATTGCATAATGAATTCTAACATTTTTGCAACTGCAAACAAGTAATCAAAAATCAACTTGAACAATTTCATGAGCAGATTTTACATCTCGTGCTAATACCTCATGTAACTTGAGTCGAAGCGAACTGGTTAGTGCATTCACATAAAAAAATATAAATAGCAATACCTCAGTAGCAACTAGGAACATCATGTGCAGGATGTTTAAACTCCATAAAATCTGGAATGAACCAGAAGATAAGCAATGCCAGTTGTGGAGAAGTCTACGTTTTAGATCAAACACTAATCATGGTTTTACATTACAGATCATTAAATCCCCTTATATTTTCATAAATCCCCATTATTTTTAACACTGATCATGGTTTTAGCACTGATCATATTTGACTTAAAAAATTGTACATAATTCCATAAATCCCTTATATTTTTAACAATACAGGAAGAACTCAATTCAAACACTGATCATGATTTTACTGTTATGTTTTGAGATCAATCAGCATCCCGCAATTATACGAAGAACTCCATTCATAAATTCGAATTTGGAGTTACCGGAAGAACTCCATTCATAAATCCCCTATAGCCGGAAATTATGGTTTTAGAACTGATCATGACGTTAAACATTATAGGAAGAACTCCATTCATAAATCCCCTATATTGTTCCATTACAGTCCACGACAACCCACAATTCAGGTCAATTAGGCAATGACAATTACAGAGATCAATTAGCTCAAATTAGGTCAAATTGATTTAGGGACTGTAATTGACCTGAATTGTAGTAGCTTACAATGGCAATGGAAGCCGACAGAGATCGAGACACAGAGAGAGAACATGAGATAACGAGGGTAGAAGACGTGGTTTGAACAGAGGGTAGGGTTAACTTCAATCAGGACAGAGATCGAAAGATGAAAGGCATACATCGAAGGAGATCGATAGATGAAGGCTGTGTTGACTGTTGAGGACGTCGATTGTGTGGCAGATGGGTTTCGAATGGGCAACCTCGCCAACTCTCCGTGTTTTTTCTAGCGATTCTCTATTTTACAATTCCCACCTTTTCTCTATATTAGGGAGGGAAATAAATTTAGAGAATAGGAAATGTCAATTCTCTACTTCTCCTTTTCTCAATGCAACCAAACGAGAGATTTAATTGCTAATTCCATTTCTCACCTCCCATTTCTCTGTACCAAACACACCCTAAAAGTATTCAGAAGACAAAAGAGGTCAATCAAATAAATTTAATTAATGAACAAAGTACTGGTGCCTATTTGTAAAATAGAAAAAACTTTGGGACAAAAAGATCCAAATCTAAGTCAAAAAAGTGGGATTTTGAAAGAAATCGTGAAGAAGGGAACTTGACCGAGAGTGTATAAAATCTTATCTATCGCAACTAAATCATTAGACAAGCTAGCTCTATGCCATGCATGTATAATGAACTAATCAATTTTACAAAAAAAATTGGATATTCACACTTAATCAAGTGTAAATAAGTGTAAATATTTTATCTCTTTGTTAGGAATATTTTGATTAATATTCATTAAAGATTTGATATGTCAAAACTATTAAACTACAAGGACCTAAGTCGGTAATATGAAGTTCAAGTTCAAATAAAGATTTAGGAGATAATCATTAATGTAAAAAGATATAGTATATCTTTATTAGTTTAAAAGATTTAGTTATTATATTTTCCTTGTAAGTCTTGGGTTTTCTAGTATATAAAGAAACCTAATGACATAGAATTAGATGTTCTTGGAACCCACGTTTTAACGTGTTTTGTGTGTAAAAACCTAAGCCTTAAGATCGTTTGATCCTGTTTAACGAAGAACCGTTCTATGTATTTAAATATAGAATTGAGGCTTTTAATGATGGGTGACCGTTCGCAGTTTGGTCACCCCTGCCACATCTGCGCCACATCAGCTTTCTCTCTCCTGATCAAACACACGACCAGACATCGACCAAATGCCCGTAATGGGTGACCGTTCGGATTTTTTTTATTTTTTATTTTTTAATTTAAATTTCATTAATAATTAAAACATTACATTAAAAATAATTTAAAACATTACATTAAACATAATTAAAAAAAACATTAAAAAAACTACTGGTGGGGTCGTCGATTCCAAACGTGTTCCACCAAATCAGATCTAAGATTAAGATGAGTTTGTTTATCATTGATCTCCCTGATAACTTGCAATACTTCTTCATGTGATCGTACGGGGTCGCCGTCACTATGTCGCTCTTCCGGATGAAAATCGGGACATATGGCCCTGCCTTTGTCTTTGATAATCATATTATGTAATATGATACAAGTGTACATTATATCCCTTATTTTGTTAACATTTGGGGACCTTGCAGCCGTTTTTATTATACCCCATTTTTTCTTTAGAATGCCAAATGCTCGTTCTACGTCTTTCCTTGCAGCTTCGTGTGCTTTCTTGTAGTTCACCCGCTTAACATCATTCGCATTTGGGTGTGAAATGGACTTAACAAGAACAGACCATTCCGGATATATCCCGTCAGTAAGATAATATCCCCATTTGTAAGACACCCCGTTTGCCAAAAAGGGTACCTCAGGTGATTTCCCGTCTTTGAGATCATTGAAAATATGGGACGCTCGTAACACGTTGATGTCGTTGTTCGACCCGGCGACACCAAAGAACGCGTGCCAAATCCACAAATCTTGCGAGGCAACCGCTTCAAGTAAGATGAATGGTTCGTTCCCGTGATCCCCTCTAACATATTGCCCACGGTAAGCATTTGGACATTGAGCCCAAGGCCAATCAGTACAATCAATGCTTCCTAGCATACCGGGAAACCCATGTTTTTCCTCATGAAAAGCGTATAGCTTCGCCACATCAGTATGAGTAGGCTTTCGCAGAAACTCATCTCCATACAAGTGCATAACCCCTTTACAGAACTCTGCGAGACTATCACGGCTAGTTTTGTCACCAATTTGTAAGTATTCGTCTAGAGCATCGGGTACGGTCCCGTATGCTAACTGACGAATTGCAGAAGTGCACCTCATTAGCGGAGAAGTACCTGCGTTCCCAAGTGCATCATATCGTTGCGCAAATAATGGGACAGTATTAGTGAGATCGCGAACAATGCGTGTGAAAAGATCACGACTCATCCTGAAGCGTTTGCGAAAATCATGCTCGTTATACGTCGGATTTTCAGCGAAGTAGGCTGCCACGAGACGGTCATTCGCACCGCCACGGTCCCTATTCACGTATCTTCTAGGAGTTCTAGGGATATTAGAACTAGAACCTTCAAGAAACGCGGCCGCCGTTTGTAAAAAACCAAGATGTATAACCCTGTCCTCTTCCTAGTCGCCAAAAATGAAATTAGCGATATTCATTTCATCGTCGGAACTCATTTTTAGTATAGTGTGTGTGATGTGTGTGTTGTGAGTAAGTATGAATAAAAGAAATGAGAAGTGTGAAATTTTTTAGAAAAAGATTGGGTATTTATAAGGTAAAAAAAGGGGTAAAAATTAAGTTTGAAAGGGGTGTGTTGGAGCCGTTGGAGCGGGCTGCCAACGGTCGAGTAGTCGACCGTTGGCCCTTGGCGACGCGTCGGAGATGGTAGGGTGTAACGGGCGGGACGCGTCGGGGAGGTCCGATGTGGCGGTCGCGACCGCTCGTTCGGTCGAGCGTTACGGCCGGTCTTATTATCTTTTCCTTGTAAGTCTTGGGTTTTCTAGTATATAAAGAAACCTAATGACATAGAATTAGATGTTCTTGGAACCCACGTTTTAACGTGTTTTGTGTGTAAAAACCTAAGCCTTAAGATCGTTTGATCCTGTTTAACGAAGAACCGTTCTATGTATTTATATATAGAATTGAGGCTTTTAATGATGAAAACATGTTTAGCTATACAAATATGTTTAACTAATTCCGCAATCTTTGTTATTTGTATATGCTTATTCCAGATAAGAACTAACTATTCTTGAGCCTAAAGATCTATGTTTATGAAGAGTTGTTCAGAACTCAGCAATTGGTATCAGAGCTCGGTGGCTCAGATCTGGAATAAAACAAGGATCTATCGATGATCATACGAAGAATCAAGCATAAAGAAAATTAAGAAGATATTACGGTTTTATTCATCTATTTATTTATTTTATAGAAACCATTCATACATGCTTTTGTACGAATTTTCACAAACAGAACCCAATTTTCACAAGCACCATCAAGTCCTAGCTACAAAGAGTGCGCCAACCATCTTTCACCTGGCAAACGAAATTGGGGCAGAAACAGAGGAATTAGACGCTCATAAATTCGCCACTATCGATTCCTCAACCGAAAATACGATGACACAAAAAATATCGACGATTACGTTTCCGTCATATCTCTAATCATAGAACTCCAAGATGAAGCCACTGCCACGTGTCGAATCGGGGTGCATGCAATTAGCGACATCGCATCTGACCTAACCCCTTCGTTTCTCAAATCAAATGGACTCGAATCAGTTCCTAAATCTGTTGCTTACGGATTTACGGCTTCTGGTTATGGATTTGTACAAGATATGCATTATGCTTACGTTCATGAATTTACCGGAACTTCAATGGCGGGTACACGAGTGTTTGGGATAGAATTAGCTATTCGTTTCCTATTGGCAGTGGAAAGACGTACAGATCAACTTTGAAAGCAACAGAAGAATCTGTGAATGAGGTCAATTTGTTCCCTTCAGAGTTTGGGAACCTGGTTAATTTATAAACATATGCTAATTATTTCTAATACTGATCATTACTACTGGTATTGCAACTTGCTACTGCTCAATTCCGATTTTATTACTGATCCTTTTCAACATGATTTACTACTGCTCTTGGGCTGAAGCTTGTTACTGATACTACTGATCAGTACTAAAACTTGCAACTTGATACTGCTATTCAATATTCGTTTTTACTACTGATCCTTGCCGATTCGAAAATACTACTGATCAGTAGTAAATGAAGAATCACCACTACTGATCAGTAATAGACTGAAATTTTTTTTCTACTGCTGCGTTGACTGATCAATTATTAATCAGTACTGACCGAAAAATTTTTAAAATTTTTTTTACTGATTTCTTTTTGAATGATACATCATACTTTGGAAAGCATGACACACACCATGCTCATTCCATACCACGGTTTATTGATCGTATCTGATAATAATGTGAAACGAATCACATTATTCACACACACAGGTTAAAGGCATGATGAAGATAAAGGCAAATGTTATTTGTTACATATTTGATCTTTATCAATTGATTACAGAAGATAATTGATTATATTTTATTTGAAGATGAAGTGGAAAGTCTTACTACATAAGATGTTATGTATTGTTGTAACTGCAATTCAACTGAATCTTAACGAAAAGATCTGTTGAAGACTAAGATAAGAAAGTCCCTCATACAAGATATGATGTTGCTGATTACTATAGTTAGATGGAATGTGATGCTTAGTTTGAGTTTCTACTTCAAATTCAAATAGAAGATAGTTGATTTTCAATGTAATTAATATAGCCTTGAAGAACACAAGAATGATATCACACTTTTAGGGGAAGAAAAAGTGTTGATCATTCAAGGGGAAGTTCAAGTTTCTCGGATTGATTTGATTATGTCAAAAAGGGGAAGAGACTTGAAGATTCCTAGCTAATTCTACAAGTTTTGTCAAATCAAATAGGGGAAGATTGTTAGGAATATTTTGATTAATATTCATTAAAGATTTGATATGTCAAAACTATTAAACTACAAGGACCTAAGTCGGTAATATGAGGTTCAAGTTCAAATAAAGATTTAGGAGATAATCATTAATGTAAAAAGATATAGTATATCTTTATTAGTTTAAAAGATTTAGTTATTATCTTTTCCTTGTAAGTCTTGGGTTTTCTAGTATATAAAGAAACCTAATGACATAGAATTAGATGTTCTTGGAACCTACGTTTTAACGTGTTTTGTGTGTAAAAACCTAAGCCTCAAGATCGTTTGATCCTGTTTAACGAAGAACCGTTCTATGTATTTATATATAGAATTGAGGCTTTTAATGATGAAAACTTGTTTAGCTATACAAATATGTTTAACTAATTCCGCAATCTTTGTTATTTGTATATGCTTATTCCAGATAAGAACTAACTATTCTTGAGCCTAAAGATCTATGTTTATGAAGAGTTGTTCTAAACTCAGCACTCTTCATTTTATAGTATATAAAAATTGAAAGTCCTAAATAAAAGTAAATAAACAGACATGGACAAACTTATATTTTTTTTAAAAACAAACATGCAATTAATAAACGCACGCAAAAAACTTATAAATTTATCATAATATTAGGCTCAGAGATTTAATATCCATTTCGACTTATAGAATTTATCTTGTATTGACTTTGGCATCGCACTATTCCAAATACACCATGCATATGTATATGCGCCATCATATTATACATACTAGATACAAAACCCGCCCCGATGGGCGGTATGCTTCAAATTTCATTTTATATAAAATACAAACAAAGATTAAATAAATTTCTTAATCACATAATAATCGTTTAAATGTGGTGTTCAATTTAATTAAAAATTAGATACACGTAGAAATGGTACATATAATTTACAAACGAAATAAGACTTCTTTGTAAACGACATTTGATGTTGAATTAGTGTAATTTCCATCTCTGTCACAACAAATGACCTTCAATCCTTTCTTGCTCTTAACTCGAGATACAGCTACATAAAGCTGGCCATGTGAGAATACTGGTTTTTGCAGAAACAGACCAACCTGAGACAACGTCTGACCTTGACTTTTATTAATGGTCATAGCAAAGCATACTTGAACGGGGAATTGCCTCCGATTCAATTTGAAGGGCATCTTGTTGTCGGAAGGACTTATGACCATTCGAGGGATAGCGCAAATTGTACCCACCTTGCCGCCGGAAATGATTTTACCCTCGATTATATTTACCCCCATCCGTAATATCTGAAGTCGTGTTCCGTTGCACAATCCAGCTTTCTGATCAATATTCCGCATACACATAACCGGAACGCCGATCTTTAACCTCAATATATGTTGTGGGACGCCTGACATTTTGATACTGTTCAAGAATTCAGAAGTGTAAATATCAAGGTTGAACATAGTATCATCTTCATCTGCAGCAGAAACAGAATCTGATGACTCGTATGTCTTTTCTTCTCCGGGAATTAAAGACAGCATTCGCTCGTTTATTACGTCAACCATTTCGTGAGTGGGAGCAAGGATGGCTCTATCTTGAAAAAAGCTGCGTTGCCATAGATTATCAAGCAAATGAGGGTATGTTTCTCGAATAATAGCCCCAACATTATCATCAGACGCTGGAATGAGCATGTTGTCCGGGAACTCTATCGACGACTCACCATCATTTTCACCACCTGTTTTTAGGTGATTAGAAAATAAATTATTATCATTAAGTAAAAAATATTTGAATGGTTTACTACCAATTAGAAATAAATTAAATACACACCTATAGTGCCATTCCCAATATCGAGTATCCAATCTGCGAATTCCTTTATCTCTTTTCTTTCGACATCAGATGATCCAGATCCCAGCCTCATGTTTACTGTTAAATTCAAGACAGTGCAGTGGTCCCAAAGATATGAAGCATTGATCGTCGCATGAACCACGTCTTGCCTAGAGCCGTTTGGAATAACAGGGAGAATTTGCCGAAAATCACCACCAAACAAAACAGCCTTTCCACCAAAAACATGTGTTGATGGTGTCGACGGGTCCTCCCTGCATATGTCTCTCAGAGTTCTATCAAATGCCTCGAAACAATATCTGTTAATCATTGGTGCCTCGTCCCAGATAATCAGCTTTGCTTTTCGGATCAACTCAGCAAGGTCACCATCAGCTGCTATGTGGCACACTGAATCTTCCACCACATTAATAGGAATTGCAAATCTGGAAAATAGTACATAATTAGAAATTAGCATACATAGTATAGATTATAATAGTATAATGTTGTGGTCGAGTATAGTCATGACGTGCAAACCTGGAATGAGCCGTCCTACCACCATCCAACAAAAGGGCCGCAATACCACTTGATGCAACATTCAATACTATTGACCCTTGGGAACGTAATGCAGCAGACATAGTTTTGTACAGGTAAGTCTTTCCAGTACCACCGTAACCATATACGAAGAACATTCCACCCTTTTCATTATTAACGGCGTCCATGACTGTTATGTAAATACGTTTCTGCTCTGATGTAAGACTGGTATAAAGAGTTTGATGCTGGTCGCGGAGTTCATCTCTGTTGTAGGATTCCTCGTCGTATATTAATCGGTTGTAATTTTCCATCGTGTATTCTGCATCGGGATATGGCATGTTTGAAAAAGACCTCAAACTCTTGTTATTACAAAGCATCATGTGTTCAATATACGTAAGACATATATTCATCCTCTGTGTGTCAGAAAGTTGCAAATCTGCATTCATAAGCGGCACAAGTTATGAAATAATATAATAAAATATGAAAGTAAAATTAATGATTAAATTTACTGAAATGTTATAATATTTTACCTTGATCGTTACGCTTCCTTCGTTCAACGTTTAACACATCTTCAGCCAAAACATGCCAAGTTTTTTCCCATACAAACTCGGGACGGCTCATACTATCAGTCATGAGGAGCATGACAAAAAAAGAACGCAGATAATCACCCATGCCCCAAAAACTTGCTTCCAACAAACCATCTATGTATTCCTTGTCGTCCTGTAGAAGCCCACGCGCATAACACGCATCTCTGTATGATGGATAAATAACACCACGCCATTCCTTGAGGTCATCCCAGTTTCTCGGACCGGTTACCTTGTTTAGTAATACACGTAAATAATAAAGTTCACCCCATGAGGGCGGGACATGATGTATACGACCAAGTGTATCTCCTCGTTTTCTCTTCTGCCAGATACGTTGCTGCTGATTCCAAACGTAATATTGGGGTATCTCAACATACAGGAGTTTACGGGCGTCTAGATCTCTCTCGTTCAGTTCCATCCATGCTATAAACTTGGTTTCATTCACAGATGACTTATCTAACGCGTAATCAATACTTTGTCTTGCATCAAAGATTACTGGCTGTTCATCCTCTAAATGGAATGGCAACCTTTCGACTGAAGGTGTCCTTTTATGAATGTCAAACTGAAATATACGCCAGGTTGCCTCGCAGGCGGAAAGATACCTACAATCATAATAATCTTTTATTTCGTCGACCTCTTCGCCCTCCACAGCAACAGTAACCCTGTCCGGTCCTTTATTCACATACTTAAACAGATATTTTATGGAACCAATCTGGTTGCACCATTCAACGTTTATATGAGACTGGTATTTTCTAAGCAAACCTGGATTGTATGGCACGACATAACCATTGTGCAATTCTATTCCGCTTTTCTTTACAGTATTTCCATCATTTCTCCTCCGGTATATTGCATATCCGTTATCATCTATTAAAGTTGATTCGTTAAACTGTTTAGGATATTTTTTTGTACACTTGAAATTGACAGTGCAAGGGCATCTTGGATTATCGACACCGCATGGGCCATGCATCATATGATCGGTGACAATTTGGTACAGTTCAGGATCCTGTTCTTTGTCGGGGATCTCTGATGATATGAATTCATCTATTTTTGATTCTGCGGTTATCTTGTCTTGTGCCTTAAGCCACAATAATATGTGGCAATGCGGAAGACCCCTTTTTTGGAACTCAATAGTGTAAACAACTGCGATTTAGAAAGACAAAAAATAAGTTAATAAATATATAAAAAGAAACAAACATTAAAATGAGAACAGTTAAAAATGTGTTTGATATATACCTCCTTTTACGTGACCAAAAGTATGATTTTCTTTGAAATCCTTCAGTAGACAATCTAGCTTAATTTTAAAAACTCTAGATATAATATCTGGACGATCTTCAGATTTTAAACCTTTTTTGGCCATTTCACGGGCAATCTCAGGCCAATTAGGGTTGCACGTGAATGTTATGAATAAGTCAGGATAACCGTAAAACTTACAGATCGTCATAGCGTCCAAATAGTTCTGCATCATGTACCTTGGACTACCGGTGAATGATGACGGTAGCACGTATTTCTTACCACGTAATACATTACCAGTATCTTGATTTTGCGCCAATATGGCCAATTTGGCATAAGTCTCAGTTCTTAAATCTTTTTGCTGCGTAATTATGTACCTCATCCTCTCCGCCTCAACCATTGAGTATGCATCGGTAACAAACTGCTGTAACAATCTCCTACCATTGAGTATCATAGAGAACTGATTTATCCTGTCTTGCAATCGGTATGCGAACCACTCCCTCATTGATACTCGCGTGCCTTTATTTTTTTCATTATAATCAGTCACGCCTTGGTGGTATACATCAGTACGGTAGCCATCTTCTGCATAGGGGAAAAATAAAGGGTAATGCAATGCTAGGTATAGTACGTGCAACTCGCTTATTTTTTTGAGTTTTCCATTTTGCCTGTGGAGTACGATATCCCTAGGATTTGCTGTATCTTCAAAATCACCAACGATCAAAGCTGCTACTTCGGATGAAGTTGGTAGATTGTAATTTCTACCGTCTCGTGACCTGGTGCCAATCAGTCTTAGCTTAATATTTTCGTCATTGGAAGACCTTAGTACTTGACCAGCCATCCGAAACTTCACCACCAATGGATTGATTGAATCAAGCATGTCTCTTATATGGGTTGTAAGCTGATAGTCTATTTCATTATTAGATGTTGACATGCTTGTACGATTGCTGTTTAGAAATAAATATTAAATAAGTATGAAAATAGAATTGGTTCGTCTATATATTGTAAGTAAATTGTAAGTAAATAATTAATTAATTTCGATTGCTTACCTAACAGCTTGTATCCGGTTTCTAATCTCGTTTTCCGTGTCATATATATAAAGTTGACAAAATTTAGGACGTGCTCCTGGTTCGGGCATCAAATTCCCCAATCTATGTGGATTTTCTCCATTTATCCTGAAGCAGTACGGGCCACGTCCGACATTAACGGACTCGTCTTGCTTAGCACCCATAGAAGTGAAAGCAAACATCATGTTATATCGACGTATATTGCTTAAAAAGGAAGCGCTCTTTGGATGTTGATTGGTAATAAGATCTTTCAATAATTTTGGTGGTTCAATAATGTCAACAGGCAGCTTAACCTTACCCCTCATGCAACATATTGAAAATGAGTGGGGGTTTAAACCGTATCCTCCCCGGTCCTTCTCAGCTTTCCAAACCATAGCGCCACAAGACGCGCACTCGAAATCAGGATCTCCATGGTCAAAGTATTCTACAAAATATCAGCGGGAAAAAGTATTATGTTTTAAAAAACGAATTTATAGGGTTTACGTAATAACATACTCATTAATTATATAAATGTGTACCGGTTGAAATTCCAACAATTGCATGCGGTGGTAGCTCGGGTTCATTTTCGTGCTGTGGGGTGGTGAAGTTTAAACCACGTGAGATTCTCGGGCGCACCGTTTTTTGATTTTTGTTTGTCTTTTTTTCCTTTGCATTCGAAGAATCTCCTATTTCGATTTATAACTTGTTAATGATTATAAAAAGTAAAAAGATAATAACATATAAATCAATTGTATTTGCTTTATGTGTTGTTTTGTAGTAAGAATTGCAAACCTTTATGACTTAAATTAAAATTTACGGGTGTAGTGATGTTGAATCTAGAAGTCTTATTGGTGAATACTCCACTCACTGAGTAAAATAGAAGTTTTATTAAATATACATTGAAAATATAGTAAATATTTAGGAAAAACATATACCGTTTGTTTTGTTTTCACTTTTTGAAATAGTTGGGAATGAGGAAGGTGGTGTTGTACTTGTAGGTGTTGAAAACGTTACAAATGGTGATTTGGTTGGTGGTGTCGCGAATAATCCATGTGTTGAAGCGGTATTTCGATAAAACATATTTAAAGGTGGACCTAATTAAAGTCAATAATAAAAAAAAATTAATATTTCATTTATACGCAAAATAAACTGAATTTACTTACATGATAAGTGAGTCATATGTGGAACTATCATAGGCATTGGTGCTATCGGTGAGGGTCCTAATGCAATATAAACAATGATTAAATAATTAAATACATACTTATTAACAATTTGTTTATGGTTTCAATAGTAATTAATCAATCAAATTTACAATCCCTTGAATTGAAACCTTTTGATTCATTGTTGTTAGTGGATATAGAAGACATTTTAATTTTTGACGGCCTTCCGGGACGACGTTTTGTTATATCATCGAGCAAATCTGTTATACAAACAATATTAACTAAACTACTTATAAATAGAGTAATTAAAAAATAAACTTACGTGTGTTGGACGAATAGCGCAAATCATCTACTGTTTTATTTGACTGATTGTCCTTGTTTTCTACAATGTGTTTTCTTTTTCCTCCTTTTTTTTCTTTATTATCTAGCATTGCTTTATTAGTGGTGGAATTAGACATCTCCATGTAATGTATCGATCTTCAAAATCTGTAGTTAAACATATACGATTATACATCAGGCCCATGAACGATATTTTTAAGTTATAACATATATTTATAAAAAACAGTATTTGACATAGGCTTTTTCAAATTACGATTATCCATCAGGCCCATGAATGATATTTTTACAACAGCCCATGTTGATTTTAAAGTGAATTGGGCCAGCATGGGTCGTATTTGTGTTGTATGTTGAGGGAAAAAAAAACACAGTTACTACACCGCTAGTTTTCAATCGACAATCGAGATCGAGATCTACACCGCTAGTTTTCAATCGACTACACCGCTGTCGATGGCGACGATGACCTTCTACATCGCTGTCGATGTCAATCGAGATCCATTTGGTGCTGTCGATGTTAATCTGGTGGATGGTGGATTGAAATTATACCATTTCAGATAACACTTCCAAGGTATTTTCTTATGCCCTAATTTAGTTTTTCTACAGATTTATTAGCGACTGAACAGTAAAACACAACACAAAAATCGCGGATTGTAAATTTATGCTGCCCTAATTTCTTTTTGGTACTGATTGGTTCTGCCCTAATATGGTTTTGGTACTGATTTCTTCTGCCCTAATTTCGTTTTGGCCCTAATTCAAGGGATTGTAATTTTGACTGATTATTAATATGCATGAACATTCAACGAATATTTAAAAACAACTGGTTTTGAAAAATTGTTATAACTGACTGTACTAAAAAAAACTGCAATTATGTTGGAAGTCTAAAATATTTAAAAGGAATAATAGATAATCAGAATATTTATGTATACCTGTTTTATATGCAGATTATTGGAAAGATGGTGATGCTGGAACCTTGGACTCTTCGATTTTTACAACTGATATTATAAGGTGATTTTAATGCAATTTTGGTATTGTTTATTTGATAGGAGATGTGTGTCTTAAACTTATATAATATCGATTTTCCTTGTATTTAGGTAATTATATGATTTTGTTTGGATTTTGAATTTTGGAAAAGATTTTTGGAAAATCTGTTTTATCTATTATAAAAAATATGGTAAAGATAATCACAATCTTAAGAATATATATCCTTCGTATACATGTTAATTTTATGGTAAAAAAATATTAATTTCGGAATATTACCTGATTAGTTGAATCATAATTTTATTGTTTTTTAAAAAATTAATTGGTTAAAAATTAAAAAGAATTTCGAATTTGGCATTATGTTTAGGATATTACCCGAAATTATATAACTTACCTCTTTATATAAATAATCATGGAATATGGTATTTTTCCTCAATATGCCATCTTCTCCTCCACTATTTTATGTACGCTTTTTATAACACGATCTCATTGCTTTATTCACTTTAGTTGCTATATGAAGATCAAGTTAATACTGCTTGTGGTTATTTGGAGTTATAATTTATCAATAGAGCATGTTAAGTTGTAGCAAAATTGATAAAATAAGCAAAGTGTATGTTGCTCTGATTAAGTTAACACTTGAAATGCATATTTGGAATTCTTTTGGACCAATTGACTGATAATCAGATATAATTACTTAGCGAGTTAGTGGATCAATTGCTGCTATTCGAGGATTTATTCTTTATTCAACGAAATTGCTAAATCAAGATTCAAAAGTTATACATTTACAAAAGCAATTGATTTGGTTTCTAAAAAAGTTTGACTTTCAAAGTCAAAATGATTTGATTGAACTGATTTTTCAACGGCCTGTGCTTTCCTGTTTATACAAATATTAAAATTATTAAAACTTAATTAATACAATAAAAAATTGATCTTGCAAATACCTGATTCATTGGCCATTACATCCATCTCTGAATCATTGCCTTGATCGATCCTGAAAAAAAAATACATATACAAAATCATTCATAACATATAACATACCAGAAAAAAATTAAGTATATAAATTACATAAATAACTTAATAACCTTTCAAATTCATGAGTTTTAGTATCGAATATTTCCTCTGGGATTTCGTTTTCATCACATAGGGCTGTGACAGCAACTTCAGCTGCAGAGGCTGCAACATGTGGACCAACAACAGCAGAGACGCGAGCAATCTAACAAATTTAAATTAAGAAATAAATAAATGGCAGTGTGATTCACTTTGTCGGGAGTGTGGTCGACTAATTTGTAATCATCAGCTGACTTATTTTTACCATATGATTTGTTTTTGAAACACTTAGTACAAATGATGGAACTTGTTTCCTGATACAGTAAAATCGAATGAAAAACCAAAAATAGATCCAAACATTCCATATTGATTTCATATTCCAATAATTCATATATATTGATTTCATATTCCAATAATTCGGCTGATTCTTTTCCATGGTTATCTACTGATCCATTGATTTGATATTCCAATAATTTGGCTGATTTCAATGTATGATTCCTACATATAAGGCAAACATTCCGTGGTTATCTACTGATATTATTTATTTGTTTACCAAACGAATAATAGAAACAAATGAAAAACCATATTTAAATAATTATTTGTCTATCACGAAAAGTCTAAAAACATAACCACCAATTGTGTCTAAAAAAAACTATAAATCAAAAGATAACGAAAAATAAAAGAGTAGTCTAAAAAAACAGCATTGGGCCATGTGATGGTTGTCAATCTTCCGGTTCGATCTTCACCTGAACCAAACCCTCCGAGCTTTTCTTAGTGTTTTCATCTTCAGAATCCGTGTCAAGATCGTCAAGATTAATAAACACACGGCGTCTCTTAGTGCTCGAACCACCGCTACCAGACGCACCTTCACATGAAGTTGGTGTGTGCATGTCGAGAACGCGTTTAACACTATCATCAGCCATGCTAACCTTCTTTATCATGGTTGAAGGGGTGTTGAAATCCTCCAACGGCTCATCCTCCGGCTGAAAAAATATAATCAAATAGTTAAAAAAATAATATAAAATTCGGATTATAATACATTTTATTTGGTTTAAATATACATAAGTAAAAGGTTACCTCATCCACAACATCATCGACCACATGGTCCTCAATATAATTTTTTTTGAAATGCTTGATTAGTTCAGGCTCCTCAGACATACCATCACATCGGTAGGTGTGGTTGTTGTGGGTATGGTTCTCTTTCGAGTACCACAGTTTGAATAGTAATCTCTTACCAATAATATTATTCAACTCATCGGGGTAGTACTTTGACGGATCCTTTCCGTATTTTTCAATCAAGTCCCACAGGGTAAGGCCGGTCAACTTGTTAATAGAGCTGTTGAAAAACACAACTTGTGCAGTACCGGTCTCATCGATAAGTGTTACAACAACCCTGAACCTGTAAATTACAAACATATAATCAGTCAAAAGGGGGGGAACCACGAAGCATTATAATACGCAATTGAAACATTTGTCATTTTAGGGAAAATTTACCTTGAAACGGTCTGTACTGCCCCACGGCCACAGTAATCACATTCGTAAGTAGTATGGCGATTATTAGCTGATTTTACTTTAACTTTTTTGTTGCATTCCTTGCATGCTATATAAGCCCATCCCATTTGTTCGTGCACACAATGAATGGTTGCATATACAATGCAGTGGGAATCCTATATATTTTTAATTTACATATAAAGTAAATTAAAAGAAATTATAAATAAGTAGATGTAGTGTTTTTTCAGATAAATAGTATCGAAAGTTTTACATACCTGTTGAATCTGACGAATATTACCGACCATGCTTTTAACAGCACCTATAAAGAAATCTGACACTGAAACCACTTTAGCATCAGGTGAGAAGAACTCAATTTTGAATTGGTTCGGATCATAATCCTCCTGATTTTGAGCCCTTTAATACAATAATAAACCAAGCACAAATGTTAGTAACTATTTGTAATTGTCACAATGTTATGGTGATTTTTTGAAATGTTACTTACTCTGATTTAAATGCAAGAATGGCGGGGTGATTCTGATCAATTATTATTTTCGTTCCAAATAAAGCGTTGTGGACCGCCGGTGAATCTGCATTGTGTGGTTAACAAAAAGAAATAAAATCCTTAATAAACATTAATATTTAAATTTATCATTTTTAATGTCCAAATTTTTCAAGTGACATTAAATGATTAGGTGTGATATATTTTTTAAATCATACCTTTAAAGTACTTAACCTTTCCTAGCTGTAGTATCACGACAAAATGCCCAAATTTTTCAGGATCGGCTGCATAATCATTCCACATAGTAGCCCAGTCTTCCCAAAATGTTAGATCAAGTTGTTCTCCACTGTTTTTATAAAGTTGTTAATACTTATAAATTTCATATAATAATTGTCTCTCTATGTCAGTAGTACGTACCTATTATCCTCGACCACAACAGTACGTCGAAATTTCATGCCGCTTTGCGTTGCTACCTTTACAATCTCCATAATCCCAACAACAGAGCCAATAACATCTGAAACAGAGAATATTAATAAATTTGAATGTACCAAAAAATAGTAAATAAAATATAAATTTATAATATAAATAGGACGTACCAACAGCATCTTTTTCATCATAAGTACGGTCTGCCGACTTAATCTCAGTATACGGTTCGAGCAATAAACTATACAAATTGTCATCAATTTGTTCAATTCGAGTAACAATTGTGTTGAAACCAAAGGCCAGTTTATACTTATGTGGTAATAACGGGTAATTTCCAGTATTCTGATAAATTGTGAAGTCTGAAATTTCATAGCACTGGCCTTCCTCGAATAACGGCTCAAACTTATACATAAACTCTTTTTTAATCCAAATTTGGATTCGATCTTTCTGAAAAATTAAAAATTTTAACCATTTTTTAATTAAATTAAGAATGTTACATAGTGTTTAATGATGTATTGACATAAATACCTGATCATCATGGAGCACCAAGTCTAGAGAATAAGGGTTGTGCGGCTCGTTCTTACGGTGGGAATGCCAGATTGAAATACATCTCCCACGAACAGATATGTTTCGTAACCCTCCATCTATTTTCCCTATCGGGGTAATGGTTTTCTGTTTCAAATTTTCTGAAATTTACATGTCGAAGTTAGTAATGGTATAAACTTAAACTGTAAAATGAATTAAAATTTATTTACCTTGATTTGTTCCACTGCTAAGTTGAGTCTGGTTTGTATTTTCAACAGAACGGAATCTTCGGGAACCTAGAGATATACCTGAACTTGCCAAAGGCCTCAATCTGCCACCGGACGAATTCGGGGTTTTCTGGTAATTCATCTTGCCCTTTCCCTTGTCGTTGTTAGTATGCATCCTGGATCATAAAAAATATGATGTAATTTCCACCGTTGTTAAAGTATAACTGTAAACAGTTTGAACTTTTTTTATCAAATATCTGTTTTTTCCAAAATTTTAAATTAAACTTCATTTTCTCTCCAAAATTCAATCATTTTGACTGTAAACGGTCAAAGTGATGGATAGTTTGACAGTTTTCTAAATATATTTAATTTTTGTGGTTAATATACCAAATTTTATTTTTTCAAACATTTTTTACTGTTGAAGTTTGATATAATTTATCTTTCTGTTTTTATCAGCTAAAGCAGGTTGAGTTTTATCCAGCTAATTTTACGAAACAGATCCATAAATATTTTAAAGATCATAAACGTATCAATCTGAATTTTTAAAAAACATTTAAATATCATCAGTTTAGGTACATTCAAATGTGTTCCCAACGTGTAAAAAACAATTTTTAAAACAGTTTGACTAAGTAATTCAAAATGCTTGAATTAGTCCTTCATGAAAATTAAATTAAAAAAAATATTATTCTGTAAAGCGAATTTAGGTATATTCAATTATGTTTAAACAAAAAAATACAAAAATTAAACAAAAATATGTAATTAAAGAAAGGTAACAAACATTAATAATGTGATTAATTAGCTAAATTTTTTAAAACTGTTTCTGAACAGAATTTGTTTTTTTATTTATAAATCCATTTGTTACAGAGTTTGCCTTTATTACCAAAATTCAAGCAGTTTGACTGGAAAAAAGTCAAACTGTTGGATAATTTCACAGTAATTTAAAAAACATTTAAATTTACTTTCTATCAATTGTCTTGTTACGAATTTCAATCTGTGTTTAAAACATGTAAAAAACATTTTTTAAAACAATTTGACTTACGGTCAAACTGCTTGAATTAGTATTTCATGAAATAAAATAAAATAAATTTGTAATTCAAGCAGTTTGTCTCATATGTTTTTTGTTTCAAGCAGTTTGCCGCCAAATATTATTATGTTAAGCGAATTTAGGTATATTCAAATGTGTTTAAAAAAAATTATACGTTTAAACAGTAAATTTTTAAAAAAATTAATTAGCTGGATTTTTTAAAAAAAATTATAAGTTTAAACAGTAATAATCTGCCTTTGTTATAATTTTTTAAAAATTATGGAAAAAGTCAAACAGTTGGATAGTTCCACAGTAATTTCTACATTTGACTGGAAAAAGTCAAACATTTGGATAGTATTAAATAAAGGCAGATTTTTATACGTGCAGAACTCTTACCAATATTTAAGACCGGAGTTTGTTATAATTTTAAAAATTATACGTGCAGAACTATAATTTTTTTATACGTTTGACTGGAAAAAGTCAAACAGTTGGATAGTTCCACAGTAATTTCTTGTCAAAATATTTAAACTTACTTTATATCAATTGTTTTGTATGTAATTGTTCCACAGTAAACGTCTATTTAAGCAAAACGATAATATTAGAGTATTGAAACAGGAGCCGATTAAAGAAGCTTACTAAAACATTCAAAGACAAAAGGAATTTTAAATAGTAACCGTATATTTTAAGGAAAACTATAAATTGGAGTATTCTATATTTAAAAACATAAAACATTTAAAAAAAATTAAATGGGAAAAACCTGGGTATTTGAATTACGAAGTTTTCTGGAAATTCACAGGGAGCTTAACCGATTCCTGTAATGTAACAAAAGGAATTAATTAGTATCAGCCGATTATTTGTATAACACTTATATGAATGCAGATCGAACAAGTGGTGTTCTGATTATTGTTCCAAGAGAGAAATACGGTAATCAAGTTCCTCTGAATGACCTGGTGGTTATGGAAATTGATGCAGAATACGATGGAGGTGTGAGTTTGCAGTTGTGTTGCTCTGATCGTTCGTGGGTACCTTATAAGGTGATTGATAATAAAACTAATTTAAATAGGCGAAGATAATCACAAAATCACCGATAATAAGGAATATAAAATCACCTTCCGTATATAAAACACGGTGAATAGGGTGAGTCCGTTATATGTAAAGATTTTCTAAGATTTTAATTTAAAAACATTGAACTAATTCCTTAATGTTGGCCTGTTATTTAGGGTCGTTTCCAAAAATACAGGAAGACCGAAGTTTTGAGGTTTTGATATATAAAACACGGTGAATAGGGTGAGTCCGTTATATGTAAAGATTTTCTAAGATTTTAATTTAAAAACATTGAACTAATTCCTTAATGTTGGCCTGTTATTTAGGGTCGTTTCCAAAAATACAGGAAGACCGAAGTTTTGAGGTTTTGAGGTTACGAATTTCCTGTGAATGTGTGGGTTAATAGGATGAATATAGACGCATTGTTGTGAAGCTGCAATGATTTCGAGAATACAATTGATAAGTATTCGTTTCCTTGTAAATCCGGTTGGAATTTTAATGCAAATCCGGTTGGAATTTTAATGCATTAATTGTATTTCCTTAACTGATAGGTATTCGTTTCCTTAATAGTCGTACGGATGAATATAGACACGGATGAATATAGACGCAAAGCTGTACCAGATGAGCACAGATGACGTGGACCAATCGGTGACTTCCGTGTGGCATTTACAACCAATAAGAATGCACGGAATTGCCATGTTGTCAAGTCCACTTCAAAATTAGGCTGCATATAAGGGGGAAGATTGTGGAGTAATAAAATTGTATCCATCGTGGCAACTTCCCAACTGATTTCTTCCTTTCAAAACTGCGTGTAGCAAGTAAAAACGTAGTCGGCGTTTCAATTCAATTCAACAACACGACTTTGCTTTCTTTCTCTTTCATATTCAATTAAATACTAAATCAGTTGTTTTGATCCCCTCTCAAAATCAGATTCCAAACAAATATTAGGGTTCTTGCCAGAGGTTTTGTAGATTTAACAATTTTGTAGAATTGCTCACTTGTATACGAAAATAATGGTGGAGGTTGAGATCAAACACAAGAAACTTACTAATGGCGTTGATAAGAATAACAACAAATGGAAGTGGAGACTCGTTGGAGCTGTGATCGTAGTTTTACTTGCTACATCTATAACTCCATGGCAGCATTCTCGCAAGTTCAATTTCATTCGTTCTTACTGTCGTTGTTCTGAGGTTAATTTTCTTTTTCTATGCTCTTGCTCTTGCACACACACATGAATTAGAAGCTGTTCGTTGTAAATTAATGGAAAATTTCGAAAGTCAAACGTTTTGAATAGGATTAGACTTCTTCCGATCATTTCCATTTCTATGTCGGCGGTTGTAGCTGAACTTCTAGCTCTTGATAGAGTTCGAATTTTGTAGTTTCTTTTTCTTTTTGTAATTGAAAATTCTTAAAAAATGTGCGCTAGGTTAGAAATCGTATTCAAATCTATTCAGATGTAATTTTAGGTCATAAATCTTCTGATTTCTGATTTAGTTTATGGTGAATTTACGAAATTTAGAGATAATTAGAGTCAGCTTTTGTTTTAATTTCAATAAGCATTACTGATTTCATGTTTTCCCCTTGTTCATTGAGCAGGATTCTCATAATAAATATACAGGCATTGTTGAGGACTGTTGCTGTGATTATGAGACTGTTGATAGTATTAATAAAGCAGCTTTATACCCCTTGTTGCAAGAACTTGTTACGACTCCTTTCTTCAGATATTTCAAGGTATTGGTCAAATTGAAATTTGATGTTTTATCTATAACAAAACCATTTAAGGTTTCTAGTTTATTCTCAAACTATTTGGCCTCATTTTATTCAAGTTGTTACAAATCTAATGTGGTTTGACCCTCACACAGGTTAAACTATGGTGCGATTGCCCTTTTTGGCCCGATGATGGCATGTGCAAACTGCGTGATTGCAGTGTGTGTGAATGTCCAGAAAATGAATTTCCAGAACCATTTAAAAGGCCACCAATTCTTGCAAAAGATGATCTTATATGTCAAGAGGGAAAACCAGCAGCCGCTGTTGACCGAACTCTAGATGCTAAAGCATTTAGAGGTTGGGCAGTTGTAGATAATCCATGGACTAACGATGATGAAACTGATAATGGTTAATTTCTACATTTTTTTTCATATATATATATTTTTTAGTTTCTTTATTAAGTTGTCTTTTGGGAATTCTGATTTCTGCCTTTTGTTGGTTAAAATTCTGTAATCTGCAGCTGAAATGACGTATGTGAACTTGCAATTGAATCCGGAACGTTACACGGGATACACAGGGCCATCAGCTAGAAGAATATGGGATGCTGTATATTCAGAAAATTGTCCAAAATGTAAGTCAATGGTTCCCTTTTGTTTAATATTACCACTTTCAACATATACAGCTTCCAAAAAAAATTAAATAAATAAAAAATGAATGAAATCCTTGAAAGTTGAAATGATCTTTTTGTGCAGATTCATCTGGAGAAAGTTGCCAAGAGAAGAAAGTGTTGTACAAGTTAATATCTGGTCTTCACTCCTCAATTTCTGTCCATATAGCTGCCGACTATCTTCTAGATGAAGCTAATAATCAGGTTTGTATCAGTTAATTAAACTAATTATTAAAAATCAGTTAATTAGGATTTAGGACTTGTTATGGGCTTATGGCTAATTCACCAATAAACTAATTATTGTTTGCTTTCAATTCAGTGGGGTGCAAATCTTGAATTGATGCATGATCGTGTCTTGAAACATCCAGAACGTGTGCAGAACTTGTATTTCACTTTCCTGTTTCTTCTCAGAGCTGTGACAAAAGTGAGCACTTTTATTACCCTTGTGAAGAAAACAGAATTATTTATCTCTGGTATTTTTATTTCTTCATAAATGATATTTTTATGTATTTTAGGCAGCCTCTTACTTAGAGGAAGCAGAGTATGATTCTGGTAACCATTTGGAGGATTTGAAAGCCCATTCTTTGATTCGACAGTTAGTTCACAACCCAAAACTACAAGCTGCATGCCCTCTTCCCTTTGATGAGGCAAAACTGTGGCAGGGCCAAAGTGGGCCCGAACTGAGGCAACAGATCCAAAAGCAGTTTAGAAATATCAGGTTTCATTCTCAACTCTATGTTACTCTCTCTAGCCCAAAAAAATGTCTATATTTTGCTGGATTTTCAATAGAGGTGGCAAAATGGGCGGGTCGAGTGGGTCAAAACATGTCATTTTTGTGCCAGTTGGGCCAGGTTGGATTGACTCAAAACACTTTTTGTTCAGATAAATAAAACCACTTGTGAATATTTTTATTACAAAAATTTAATTATTTCAATAATAATATAATTTTCCAAATAACTTGATTTAGGATGTTTTATTAATGTTTTTAAAAATTATATTAATATAAAAAAAAATACTTTTTTTAACGGCAAAGGGGAATCCCGGAAAGAGCTTCAGCAATGCCATCACCCCCCCCCCCCCCCCCAACACCCCCACCCCCGAGAAACCCAGAAAACTTCATTAAAAACGCTAGCCAGAAGCTAGCAAAAAGTTACATTACTTTGGACAACTTTTTCGACATGTTTGATCCATTTTCATTTAAGTTGTGCTTTTTTTGACCCGATAAATAAAGCATAACTCTAATTGGCCCATTCATAAGCAAATGGTTGAAATTACCACCTCTACTTTTTATGCATCAAATCATTCTACATGTTGAATTTGAAAATAAATATTTTTTTAGTTACAAAACTAGAAGTGATTAGGATTCCACACTATATATACCTGCATAAAGTTCCATCTAAATCATAGAGTTTCTAGATATTCGATATAATATGTATATATATTTTCAGTTGTAACTGAAACTTGTACATATTGCAGTGCCCTTATGGACTGTGTAGGGTGTGAAAAATGTCGGTTGTGGGGAAAACTTCAGGTTCTTGGCCTTGGAACTGCATTAAAAATCCTATTTTCTGTCGATGGTCAGAATCAGCCACAACAGCCTGTAAGTATCAAGTTCAAAAAGCCTATTCAAAAGTGTGCATTTTTTTATATTTCAATTTTTATATTTATAAATTTATATCTGGATGATAGTTGCAATTGCAAAGAAATGAAGTGATAGCACTGATGAATCTGCTCAACCGGTTATCAGAATCACTTAAATCAGTAACTGATATGGGTTCTTCTGCAGCAATGGATGGATTGGTTTCAGAAAATTCTACCAAAGAAATTAGTTTGATTCAAAGAATACGGGGCTCATGGATGGCTCATTGGTAATCCCTATTGCTAATTTCGACCCGTTTTCCTATGAATGGGTCATGTTTTATTCCCAAACATGGGTCAAATAATTTTTTTTAGCTAAAACTGAAACAAGTTTGACATATTGAAAGTTAATGAAAACCTTATATGTCATCCCTAAAAAAATCTGATAACGTAGTTTTTGTAATTAAAACTGGATGAAAATTGTGTACATGTCAACCCAACCCGTACTTAAAGCAATCCTTTTTAACCCAAAATTGTTTTGACCCATTACCCAAACTTGCTCATATTTCACCTTTTTTAATTCATGGTCTTTGATATGTCATTTGTTTTTCAGGTGGAAGAATGTGCCAGTATCACCGCTATCTTAAACTAGCAAACCAGTCAATTTTCAAAGTAACTAAAAATGAGATTATAAGTGAAGAACAGATATACAATATGAACAGAGAGAAAATACCACCACATGTAATGCCCATATGAACTCTCGTGTTTTCAAACCGTTAGACTTGTAAATTATTTTCCTATTTGTGGAGAAAAAAACTTTGTATCTTGTTATACCGTTTTAAAGTGGTGGTGTTTTCATCCTCTTTTGCAGCCAATTGATTCGAGCAAGTCTAGAGTTAAAATTATTCGTTGTTGTCAAGATTGTAGCACTAGCGACACTGAGGTGGTTATATACTTACATTATTGTTGTAATTTGAAAATTATGGGATGGAATAACTATCAAAAGGTACAAGTTATAATCTATAATATCATAGGCATAGAAAGGGTTAGAGTCACCTACATTTTGAAAACATTTATGTCTAATAAAAAAAGTTACTTCTTTTTTATGTATGCAACTTAATCGTTAGATGTGATTATTTCGAATCTTTCATTGGCTATTTGGTAAATAAATACCTCAAGGGATTTGACATGTGACCTATAATAGATCATTTCAAACATATTTAATGCTAGGTAATCACCATATGATTAAACAAAGCTACAAACCAAAGAAGCTAAAAGGGAGCCAAAGTAATGAATTTACAAACAAATGCCTAGCACCACCATTTTAAAATCTTCATCCGAACATTTTCATTAATAACACAAATAATCTTCCCATTATAGGGTGAATAGATGCTATTATGAAGTCATTTGATTAGTGTGATACGATTTTCCACAACTATTTTTTAGTGTTTATATAGTGTTTTTCTTTTAACTGTATCTCTTAAAAAAACGTGAGACTTCTTTTTCTTTTCTTCTAGGATTATTTAGATATTTATTAATCCATTAAAAAAAACGGATGTTTCACGTGCCGCGTGAGCTATAGGAGTCTAGTACGACCTATGACCATGTAAAAAAAAATAATTTCAGAAATCATCATCAATGTCAGTGAAACACACACACACACACACACAGAAATAGTATTAGCGAGAGAGAAATAGAGCAGCGAGTGTGCGAAAAGGGCGAAAGTAGATGAGGGAAGAAGGAATTAGCTCGTCGGGAGACCCATTGCTCTTCCGCAATTCACCACCACCTCCTCCACCAATCCCCACTCCGGCTGCCAGGTATTTAACCTAACCCTAATTTCCTAATCAATCATTCAAACCTTCTTCTTACACCTGTTTCTCAATTGTACTTTAATTGGATTTGTAGAATGTTGCGTCAATTATATAACCTTTATTGTATGTGGAATTACGATAACTGTTATCTCTATTCGCTTACGAAGTTCAATTTTAGGGTATTGGTGGGTTTCTGCATTCTAGTTTCAGCTCAAATTACTTTGTTTTTCGAATTAAACCTGTTTTTTCTAATCAGTTATAGTTTGAGTAGCTTCAGTAGGAATTGGATACTGTAGTCGATTCAATTTGGGGATGTGAATCCAAGCACCACGATCGTTTGGGGTTTTCTTAATTATTGCATCAATTTGAAATATAAAGTTAGGATTGCATAATTAGAGAAGCATATATAGATACTACTTGTGATATTTTAACAGCATCCTCTATATATAAGAGATACAATGCTAATAACCTAATAAGTTAATAATTAAATCAATCTAAAATAGTTTCCTATTTTGCTGTAACTTGTACTAAAATACCTATTTATTTATGTTTTGATCAGTTCTGCTGGAGCATCATCACCTGCTGTTGCCACTAATGCTGGCAGTACAGACTGGGTGGGTCCCACAAAAGTAGGTTCTTTATCCCGAATGGGGTCACAGCCCATGTGGATTTCATTGAGTGCAAGTGTTGGTGGTCCAGCTCTCGGGTCATCTCAGCCTTCATGTAGACCATGGGAAAGGGGTGATCTTTTAAGGCGGTTGTCTACATTTAGGCCCGCAAATTGGTTCGGGAAGCCCAAGGTTTGACTTTATTTTTTCTTGTGTTGTTATAGATAAAATGACCTGCATATTATTATCTTTATGTTGTAGTTTTCTTCTTCCAGTTCAGTTGGAATGTCACTTACATGTTGTGCTTTTATATACTAATGGCAAATAATCTTATTTTCAGTCTGCTAGTTCACTTGCTTGTGCAAGAAGAGGCTGGGTAAATGTGGGAACTGATAAAATCGAATGTGAGTCTTGTGGGGCCACCCTCAAATATGTTGCACCAGATTCATGGACTCCTACACAAGGTCATTAAATAATGTTTTTTTATTTTTATTTTTTAGAGTAAATTACATAAGTCGTCCCCGTGGTTTGTATGAAATTATGGATTTCATCCCTCAAACTTTTTTTTTATTACGCAAAGAGTCCCTAATTCTGAAAAACTTAATGTCAACGGTCAGCCTTTTTTGCTTTATAGACTTATAGTGTTACAAGTTTCAAATTTAGGACTACCTGTGTAATAGAAAAAATTTGAGGGACGATTTATGTAATTTATTATAATCTGTATGTTATTAATGATTTTAATAGGTGATAATATTGGAGAAGAATTTGCTAATCAACTTGATGAAGGACACAAAGTAATTTGCCCTTGGAGAGGAAACAGTTGTGCTGAAAGCTTAGTACAATTCCCACCTACTCCACCATCAGCCCTAATTGGCGGTTATAAAGACCGTTGTGATGGTTTATTCCAATTTCTTTACCTGCCAATTGTGGCTACTTCAACCCTTGATCAAATGCGGGTTTCTAGAGGCCCGGAAATTGACCGGTTTTTGGTTCAGTCTTATACTTTTACCACTGGGGAATCGGGCTGTAAAGCAGATGTTGCAACCGGTTTGGACAATAATCGAGAAGATACGTTATGTGTATATTCACGTGTAAGATGCTTGCATTTGTTTCTGGGTGATGGGTCAAAATGGGCCCGGGTTGAAAATGTCCCTGTCGGGTTGGATTGACCCACAAACAGTTTTTGAATTTTTATTATTCTAACTTTTGGTTAGATTTTGAGATAAAACACAACCAAAATCGACCAGTTAATAAGTAAATGGGTTAATATTGCTACATCTAGTTATTATTAGAGTAAATTACATAAGCCGTCCTTGTTGTTTCCGTGTTTGTATGAAATTATGGATTTCGCCCCGCGATTATTTTTTATTACACGGATATTTACTAATTATTTTTTATTACACGGATGTTACAAATTTCAAAATTAGGGACTATCCGTGAAATAAAAATAAGTTGAGGGACGAAATCCGTAGTTTAATACAAACCACAAGGACGATTTATGTAATTTACTCTTATTATAATCATCATCATTTGTCTGTTTTCTTTTTGTTAAAAGATCTTTAATCTATGTTTAGGCCCAGAAACTGATAAGCTTGTGTGGATGGGAGCCCATATGGCTACCAAATGTTCAAGACTGTGAAGAACATTCAGCTCAATCAGCTAGAAATGGTTGTTCTTTCAGCCCGATTCGTGACTGTTTCCCACCAGAACACCAGCTTCCTAACAAAAAAACATTATCGACTTCAAACAAAAAAGGTCCCATGAAAAGCGAACAATTACCAAGATCTCCTTCACTCGATTGTAGTTTATGTGGGGCCACAGTCAGAATCTTGGACTTTTTAACAGTTAACCGTCCCGCCCGTTTTGCTCCTATTAATGACGATGTGCCCGAAACAAGCAAAAAAATGGGCCTAACCCGTGGAATAAGTGCAGCTAGTGGAATCAACGGGTGGGCCCCCGAAAAGAACCAAAATGATCTTGATGAATTAGCAACAACAGGGGAGGGAAAATCAATGTCAAACATCGGGGTTGATCTAGATCTTACAATGGGCGGTGGTTTTTCGGGCGGAAATACACATAAATCCGTACTGCCCGAACAATACCAAGATGCAAATATAGGTAAAGATTTGGTTATCGGGCAGCCTGCTAGTAGTGAGGTTGGCGACCGGGCAGTTTCGTATGAATCTCGTGGGCCAAGTACCCGAAAGAGGAATTTAGATGAAGGTGGGAGTACTGTTGATAGACCACCAAATTTGGTGATGCAAGCAGATAGTGTTGAAGGTGTTGTGATTGACCGCGATGGTGATGAAGTCAACGATAGTAAACAGTCCTCTGGCCCGTCTAAACGGGCCTGTGAACGTGAATCGCATGTTTTTGAATCGTATAGACGAGATTCATCCGGTGCGGGCCCGAGCCAGACTTTATATTTTGAAATTGAAAGAGATGGCCCGTTTCATCCAACCACTTTGGATTCAGCACGGGCATCTTCTGTTATTGCAATGGATACAGTTTATCATGGTGAAGAAGATAATGATTCAATGGAAAGTGTAGAAAATCACCCTGGAGATGTTGATGATATTAATAACTATAATCCATCTGTTTCAGCTTTTAAAAGCCCGGATTTAAACGACATGTCAGATCTGAATTTCAGTAATCAAGCTCAACAGAGTGTTTGTCCTGCTTCGGTTCGGGCCCCCGGGGAGATCGGGCTCAGCAGCACTAACGATGATGAGGTTTTGAACACGGATACGGTAACGGGCCGGGGTGACGGGCCTAGTTTTGGAGTTAGTGGAGGGAGTGTTGGAATGGGTGCTAGTCATGAAGCTGAGATTCACGGGGTTGATGCGTCGGTTCAGAGGACCGAAAGTGTTGTTGGTGATATGGAGCCGGTTGCAGAAGTGACTGAAAACCAGGGGCAAAATGGGGAATTTGCTGGTGATTTTGTTCCGGAAGAAATGGATCAGGATTTGATGTCGAGGTCAGTTGGGCGGGCGGATAGCGGGTCGAAAATCGCGGGGGCGGAATCTGTTGAAAGTGGTGAAGCATCTAAAGATGAGGTTACTCAAGCAGGGAAATCGTCTCCTGCTGATGAATGTGGGTTCCTAATAATACAGCTGTCAATGAGGTTGTTAATCTTCTTAAATAACTAATTTTTTTTTTTTTTTTGAAATTAGGTCCTCCGAATGGAGAAAGCAACTTTGAAGAATTGGTGGAATTTGATCCAATAAAGCATCATAATTATTTCTGTCCTTGGGTGAATGGGAATGTTGCTGCAGCTGGTGTTGTTAATAATGCTTCCAGTTCTTCTGGTGCTTTAGCCCTTTGTGGGTGGCAACTAACCCTAGATGCTTTAGATGGCTTTCAGACCCTTGATACTAATCAGACCGTTGAATCTGAATCAGCTGCTTCTTTGTATAAGGTCTGTCATTTTATTTGATTACAACTTAGGTGCTGTTTGGTAAGCATCTTAATGATTCAGTTAAGAGGACAGCCTCTTAATCGGACAGATTCAGAGCGTTTGGTAAGATCTCTTAATCAGCATTTGATTCAAAAATTGAACATATTCTGATCAGACATATGTAAGGGGAAGTCTGAATCATTCACACATTTGCATCATTCAGATATTAATTATTCAAATGCTACCAAACAACACCTAAAGTTTTTTGAATGTATTAGTAAGCTGACATGAGTGTGTGCAGGATGATCGTCAAATATCTGGTAAAAAGATCATGTCACGCCACTCTCTTAGCAAAAGCCATGGGCAGAATTGAATTCATCATCATCATCATCATCATCATCATTCGGTAATCTAAATCTTTCTAAATTAAAAACTTAGCAAATTACAATATTCATGTTGTATGCATGTTTGCACTTTGCAGTGTAGTAATGCTTGTTTCCTGTGATCTCCATCAAGCACTCCTGATTGTGAAGCTGCTTCTACAAGCTTAAGAAGTGCCTTTTTTTTAAATATTATTATGTGTCTAAACTAAACCATGATAACACCGAATTAAATGGTTAACATTTTATTTCCTTGTTGGTTATAGCGGTTTATAATAACGCGTTTATTCAAACGCCCTAGACGATATGGAGTCTATTATAGGTAGGATAATGTTATTGTAAGACGCATGAGATATATTTGTGTTGTCCTTTTCTTTCCCGCTTCATATGGAAATAATTAACAGAACCGAGTAAACCCTTGTTTGGTGATGAATTTTTCTAGATTTTCCATCTTTTCACACAATCATTGCTTTAGATTACTAGATCAAGATCTATGTTGACTTGTTGATCCTACAATCTTCTTTGACGATAGATGCTACATTTGACGATATGTGGTAACATGTCTTAAAACCGCATTATAATAGCATGGTTTCTTTTTGGCAATCTTGTGAAATTAATATGGACTCAGATATGTATTAAGTCCAAGATTTGGTTTGAGATGAAATTAATATATGCGATCTAACAGTTGTCGTGGCTGTTTCTGAAATTCTTGATTTAGATAAGTTTTAACCTAGAGAAGGATGAAACTCATGACCTTTAGCAATTTATTTAGGTCCCTTACCACTAGACTATCAAATACAATAACATCATTTAAACATGTCACTTAAAAACGGTAAGGAATTATTATTATTTTTTTTTTGAACGGAAACGGGAATGCCCCGAGAGCTTCGGCAAAGCCATCACCCTCAAGACACCCACGAAAAGAAATTAAATTAAGACTAGCAAGGAGCTAGCAAAAGCAAAGTACAACCAAAACAAAAGGAAACAAACAACCTACAAAACACGAAAACAAGAAGCATACAAAAAACCGAACAAAACAAATCAAAAACAGTCCCCAGGATTGCAAATCCACATCGGCCAGTTGTTCACCATGGACGGGATTTTGGAACGATTCTTCATCCAGAGAAAAGAGAACGTTTGAGCGTCAGAGAAGACCTTGTCAACCGAAATTCCCTCGTGGCGGTTAAAAACCCGATTGTTGCGCGCCTTCCAAATAGACCAGAACATAACCCGAATCACCCCATTGAAAGCTTTAAGGTTGTTGCCTTTGAGATTACCCCTAGAACCCCAAAGAAGGACCGAATCAATATCACCGGCCACATCCTCGTTAAGCCCCCACCAATTACCGATTTTGCTCAGAATATTACGGGTAAAGGAACAAGAGGCAAAAAGATGATCTTCAGACTCATCCTCATGATCGCAGATGGGACAGCTTGTGGAGAGAAAAGTGATACCGCGCTTAGCAAGATTTAACTTAGTCGGCATGCGGCGGTGACCAATCTTCCACGAATTAATCCGGATCTTAATGGGCACCCAATTATTCCAAACGAAGTTGTCAATGCTGTCGCGAGGGAGGGAAAGGTTATCAAAAGCGTGCCTAAGCGACGAGACGGTGAAACACCCGCTGCTCTCAATGGCCCATGACCACCGATTACCCGAACCATTGGGATCGGGAGTCTCAGTGAACCATGAGTCAAGAGGAATATTAGCCTTATTGAACTCCTTGTAAGTTTTGAGAGTATTCCTCCATAACCCGGGAAATTTACCGACGGAATTATTTCCCGAAATACCACCATTAGGGCCGTGAAGGGCCTGTATAGCCTGCTTCCATAAGGAGTTTTGATCTGTTTTAAATCGCCAAAGCCACTTTGCCAAAAGAGCGAGATTGAGAGCTCTTAAGCTCCCGACATCAAGCCCGCCATTATCCCTGTTATTAAGCACAACCTTCCATTTAATCCATGGTATTTTGGAATTAGAATCCGTGGAGCCCCAAAAGAATCTCATCCGGATGCTCTCGAGTTTAGAAACAATTTTCTTTGGAGCCTTAAAAAGAGAGAAAAAGTAGATACCGAGACTACCCAACACAGATTTCACAAGGGTAAGTCGCCCGCCTATGGACATTGAGTTCGCCTTCCAATTGGAAAGTTTAGACCGAAATTTCTCTAAAATAGGCGCCCAAGATTCACATTTATTCATGGATATACCAATCGGAAGCCCAAGATACGGTATTGGAAGAGTACCAGATTTGCAGAAGAATTTAGAAGCCAACCTTTGAACCTCCACCTTCTCGATCCCGATACCATAAATGCAACTTTTCCCCATATTAATTTTTAACCCGGATGAGAGAAAAAAACATCGCATAAGGCGAATGAAATTGGCGATATTAGATTCGGACCATTCACCAACAATAATGGTATCATCAGCGAACTGAAGGTGCGAAATATACGGCCCGTTATTCGGGAGGTGAATACCGTTAAAAATGCCCACATCCCGAGCTTTTTTCATAGCTAAATTGAACCCCTCCGCCGCGATAATAAATAAGAAGGGCGCAAGAGGGTCTCCCTGACGAAGGCCGCGCTGAATATTAAACTCCTTGGAAGGGGACCCATTGACCAGAACAGAGATCTTAGCCGAGGTCAAACATCCCCTTATCCATTTCCGCCAGATGTTACCGAAATTCATTTGACCCATAACCTCATCAAGATAATCCCAGTTAATTGAGTCAAACGCCTTATTAAAATCAATTTTAAAAAACATAGCCTGCTTTTTCGATTTCTTGAGCCATGATATCACCTCGCTAATAATGAACGGACCGTCAAGAATGTTTCGATTCTGGATAATGGCAGATTGTTCATCTCCAATTATGTCGTTAATAACCAATTTTAAACGGTTAGCCAAGACCTTTGCTATAATTTTATAAATGCTATTGAGAAGACTTATCGATCTATATTCTGAGAAAGATAAAGGAGCATTACATTTAGGGATCAGGGCAAGGAAAGATGAATTGCATCCATCCCCAAAACTGCTCGAATGCTCAAAAGACTTAACCGCAGAAAATAAATCAGCTTTTATAACCTCCCAGAATTTCTTAAAAAACGCAGCAGAAAACCCGTCGGGTCCCGGAGCCTTGTTTTATAATCTAGGCGTTTTTTGGTTGAATAAAATGCATTGACAAAATAATAGAATAAATTTAGTAATCGAATGAGTCATAGTATAAATTTTGGTTCACCAATAAAAATGTAATAATCATTTCAATATCTAGTTGGATAGAAAAACAGTCAAAATAAATAAATTTCTGGTCGAACTTGCAAGCACGGGAAACTAAAGGGACGCTTTTTGACAAGCTTTATACTTTTGGTCTCTCTACATATAAATAGGTCCCCTCTTCTTCAAATTACAAACCATCCTAACAAAAACCCTAGGGTTCGTCAGACCGCCATTACCTAACTCCAGCGATCGTAAGTATGTGAAAAGTTTGAAAATTTGTTGCTCGAATTCTGAATTTTGTTCGTATATGTAACTTATAATATCGTGTTTCTTTCTCAAATTTGCAGTAACGATGGATCCACAGCCAGAACCTGTTACCTACATCTGCGGAGGTATGTTTTCTCACTCTCTATATTGTCATTCTGCTGGAGCTATTTTATAAGTTAACGGTTGTAATTGATGGAGGTATTTTGTGATGTAGATTGTGGGCAAGAGAACACCTTGAAAGTTGGGGATGTGATTCAGTGCCGAGAGTGTGGTTATCGTATACTCTACAAGAAGCGAACTCGTCGAAGTAATTATCTCACCTAAATCTCTATTTAATTCAGTTATGCTTAACTGGTTATTTCATGATTGTATACAGCTATTGTTTCAAGCTTTTACTGGATTAATTCGTATTCTAGAATACATTAATTATGTTGTGAGCCAGTTTCAGTTGGCTCTTAAGTTGCCAAAAGTAAAATGGATGTAGTGCTCAATGTCTATAAGGCCCAAGAATATTACTTGTGGCAGCATAATATTAATATTAATTTTAGAGTAAATTACAGTTTTTGTCCCTGTGGTTTGCCCGATTCTGCGTTTTTGTCCTTGTACTTTTTTTTCTTTTTTTTTGTCCCTGAGGTATGCAAAATTCCGTTTTTTTGTCCTTCCGTCCATTTTTCACCGTTAACTAGCCTCACATGCCAAACATGTGAGGGTATTTTGGTCATTTAATCAGATTACTTGTACTTTATGCTTTCAAAATTGTTCCTCCTGCCTCATCTCTCAAATTCTTCGTATGATGGAGAATGGAGATCATCATCTTCTTTCTTTTTTTCACGTACCATCAAAACAACTATAATTAAACCATGAAATTCAAAAACAAAGCAAATTAAACAAATCAAATATTAAACCATGAAATAAAGCTGTACGGCGTTGTAGAGGCGGCGGCGGAGGTGGTTGAAGAGGCGGCGGCGGAGGTGTTGACGCCGTCGATCTCAGATCTGGATCTCACAACCTGCAACCACTACCACCTGCAACTCAGATCTGGACAACGTCTCTTTCTTCTTCGCCAAACACCAACACCCATTTCCTTGCAAAAATTGACACCCATTTTTTTATTTTCCGGCCAAACCGCCGGAGGTTGCCTTTGAAAGTTGTTCCATCTTGCTCGGAATCACGTTTTCTGTAAATATGTGATGCCCAGACGCTCCAATCGGAGCAGAAAACCTTCTGCAATCACGTTAACTCCATGGCCGGTAAACGGGGCGGAGGTGGCGGCGGTTGTTCCTGGCGGCGGTGATGCCCAGACGCTCCAATCGGACCAGTCTCTTTCGTCTCTGAAAGTGCCGATCAGTCAAACCCCCACACCAATTTGTAAGTTAGACTCGTCTGGGGTGCCTGAATTTTCTGAGTTTGGCCGGAAAATCGTGTTTCCGGTGAGCACCCTGTTGCTGACGATTTTACGGCTAGAGGGGGGCTGTTCTTAATCAAAATCATGTCAAGGAAGTTTCTCAAGTTTCAATTTCTAAAAAGTTCTTAATCAAAAACAATCACAGGTTCTTTGTTCTGATTTGTGCAGATCATCTTCCATCCATCACCGGAACCCTAAATTAAAAGGGGAAGAAGATGGAAAAATAAAGGGAAAAAAGAAAAATTAAAAGGGAAGATAGAAAAGGACGAAAATACCCTTAACTTTTTGGCATTTTCCGTTACGTAACGGCGAAAAATGGACGGAAGGACAAAAAAATGGAATTTTGCATACCTAAGGGACAAAAAAACAGAAAAAAAAAGTACAAGGACAAAAACACAGAAACGGGTAAACCACAGGGACAAAAACTGTAATTTACTCTTAATTTTAGGAAGATGAACTTCATGGTTTTCAATTTATACACACTGAACAATACAGTATTTAGTATTTTGGTAGTTAGTAGAGGTACAATATGTATTATGTACCAGGTTTTGTTTAAATGTTTTGCTTAGGCTTCCTATTGGTGTCTTTATTTATCCATATAAATATTTTTCTTTTTCTTTTTTTTTCATCTGCTGCAGTTGTTCAGTATGAAGCTCGTTGAAGAAAGGAAGGTTTGCGTTGATATATTTAAGTATGTTTAGCAGAATCTAATGATTTAGAACAATGTATGAAATTTGGATTTAATGATAACTATTGTGTTTTAATTGTCAAATGCAGTGTGTGTAATCTCATTTCCAGTGAAGCACAACTATTTATTGTATGTATGTTATCTGATATTGTTTTTCTTTAAAAGCAAAGAGATTATATAAGACATTGATTTTTGATTTAAAATTTTTTATTATAATTTAATTTGTAACTTTCACATTGGAGACACAAATTGTTGTGTTTTTATTTACATCTAGATTAGCAGACATTGCTCGTCTACTTTGATCACCCTTCCTTCTGGGATCTTGTTTCTTGAACAAAGTGAGGAACATACTTCCTCCGTATTAAAATAAGTGAGTCACTTTGAAATTTACGTTTTTTTGAGGTAAAATAAGGTAATAAGATATTAGTGAAATTAAATGGGGTAATTAGAATAAATGGGCCCAAGCCCCCAAATATAAGAAGATGATAAAAATGGATGGGGCCACACCTTTAATAATGTTTAAAGAGGGATAAGTAAAGGTAAAGAGATAATTTTAAATATAAAAACTTACCAAATAAGAAAAGTGATTCACTTATTTTGATACACCCCAAAAAGTAAAAAGGAAAGAGATTCACTTATTTAAATATGTAGGAAATATACAGTAATAATTAATTCTATTATTACTAAAATAAATCGTGGTTGGAAATACTTGGAATATGTAATTTTCGAATTATTACTAAAATAAATTGTGGCTGGAAATACTTGGAATATGTAATTTTCGTAATTAAGTATTTATTATGGAAATAGACAAAAAGTGTTTGTAGACGAAGCCCAAACCCATTTTCTCCTATTGCCCAACTAATCAACCTTTATTTTTTTATTTTTTTTTTTCTTTTGTAATTTACTAGTAGAATTCAGTAGGGTTTCTGAGGAAGTTCGACCAATGTGAGACTTCTTTGATCTATAACTGTATCTGTTTTAAAAAACGTTATGTATACACTGACTTTAGGTCAATTTACACTTCAAAAACCCACATGGAATTCTGTAATTATAGAGTTGTGGATCATTGTTAGACGCAGTAAGACCCAAAATCAACAACAAATACTTTATAAACGGAGCTACAACAGAAAATGTTAATTGACTACTTAAAACTACTGGATCCCATTTGGCCTGTTTCAGAATCTTTTGGACCATTTGGCTGCCAGTAGCCTCTCTTTCTTTCCTTTTTTCTATATGTAATACCAGTGCAGAGTTTATTATAAAATATTTGTAACAAAATTTATCTTCTGTTAAGGTTTATCAAAACCTTGGTTACTATCCATACATTTAAAGATCTTGAAGAATCATGCCAATTCTCATAATGTACAAACAAAGATTCGTGCTAAACGCATATGATAATTAACCAAAAAATAAAATAAACAAATCATGCTGCTTGAGCTAAATCTTCAGTTGCATCCGCCCTGCAAGCAAATTGGTATGGATTAAATTAAACGGAAGTTTTTTTGTGACACATGATATTTGGCGGTTGGTTGTTAAATAGCATCATTAATAATTATAATAAATTAATGTAATTTTTAATTATAGAGTTTTAACTTATTTTACCTCTGAAGTCCTTCTCCAACTTCCACTCTTAAAAAGTTTCCAATTTTCACAGGGGAGCCCACTTCTTTAGATAAATCACTTAACAGGGTCTGCATCAGATATCAATACTCAAAAAATAAATTATTTAGAATATAACATAAAGACAATACTAAAAAAATCAATAATATTTACTATAGTTTTTAAACATAGGTGTTCGACCCATTTACTTATGAATGGATTTGACTTGGGTTATACTTTTCTCTAACAGGTTAACTAAAAAATGAAGTTTAAAAGGAAACAACTTGATCGTCTTTCAAAGAATATTTTTTAATGCCTATAGTTTTTGGGTCAACCCGTTTTGACCCGTAACAAAATTTTCATGTTTTGATCTGTTATAAATTGAACATGCAAATGCAAGATAACAAGACACAAACATACCTTAACATTAATAGTATCATTCACAATAAATTTTTGTTCCATTAAGACAACTTCCTCAAAATACTTCCTTAATCGCCCTTCAACCATTTTCTCAATTGCTGCTTGGGGCCTACCAGAACTCTCAGCCTGCCACATAAGCAACCATTTAGCCCATCACAATCTCAACAAATTCAAAAAAACAATTTATATCCTTTATAATAAGGGAAAATTTCACCTGAGATTTAAGAATTTCACGTTCATTTTGAACTAAATCAGAAGAAACAAGTTCTTTTGTTAAAACTAAAGGTTTTGCAGCCACAACATGCATTGCTAATTCTGCACCAACACGTTGTACAGCTTCTAATGAAACATTTTCATCCTCAACTTCAAGTGACAAAATTCCAGCAATTCGTCCCAACCCTAGAAATTAAATAATATTTCAATAAAGATTCGATTTTTAATCGTTTCTTGAAAATCATTCATTATTTCAAGATTTTAAAAAGTTATATTATTACCTGGTTGTGGACAAGTGTGGAGATATGTAGACATTACACCGTGTTTGGACATAGACATTGCAAAACCTCTTCTGAGTTTTACATTTTCACCCATCATTGCAGCTACTTCTGTTATTGCATTTTGAACCGTTGTTTCTCCACTTAATTTTGGATGGTCAAATTCGATTTTCAAATCCTGAAGAAATTAACCGTAAGTTTTGGTTACTTAAATTGAGGTTAATTTTGGTATTAATTAATTATGTTACCTCAAAACTCTGTCCAACAGGGAAAGCACCAAATACTTGTCCTGAACTTTCAGCAGTTAGGGCCAATTTGGCCAAAGATGATGCCTGCAATGCAAGGATAATCATTTACAAGCAACTAATCTCATTTTTTTCACAAAAATATAACTGTTGGTCATTTAACCTATTATTTAATTTTATATATCAAATCACTTAAAAAGCACATCCAAACACTGCTGCAAGGCTTACCAAATATTGAAAAATTTCATTTCTTGCAACAAAATCAGTTTCACAGTTGAGTTCAATAACAGCAGCTTTAGTATCATTCTGTGCCAAAGCAAGCAAACCCTCAGCTGCAGTTCGAGCCGACTTTTTTGATGCAAGAACAATTCCCCTTTTCCTCAATTCCTTCTGAGCAGCATCTGTAAATCAATAATAATATAATATTTAACTAAAAATAAGAAAAAAATAAAAAAAAATAATTTTTTCTATTTAATTTTTACCTAAATCCCAGTTGCAATCCATAAGAGCAGATTTGACCTCTTTAATAGGAGCACTTGTTCTTTCTCTTAATTTCTTTATCAGATTCATATGATCTGATGGTGAAGCATCACTTGAATATTTTCTTTTTTGTTCAGAAAATAAGTTTTCTGCATATGAGTGTGTAGTGTAACCATATCTGGGACTGCTTATTCGCCTGCAAAGAATCTGTTTTGCACTTCTGGAAAACATCATTTCGGTAAACTGCAAATCATAACCTAAACTATTTAATCATAAGAAATAGTATATAGAAATTGCAAACCATTTGCATCATATATTGTTCCATAAAGGTGTGATTTTTAATTCATATAAATGCAGATTAAAGTTAGGGCTATATAGAAATTGCAACAACACAGAAGTTAAAAGGTATCAGGTAACAGAGATCAAAGAGTTGGTATAGAAGAAGACAGATCGACCTTAAATAACAAGAAAGAAACGTACCTTTGTCGCCGGCGTTGCGAATTGGGAGGTTTAAGAAACAAGTGAGAGAGAGTTACCGGTGGTCGGAGATCGGAATTTTGGGGCAATTAACGGGTCACATTTATTAATGGGCTCAGTCCTGGGCCTGGACCTTAATATGTATATTTTTTTATAGACTACGTATTCATGTTTTCATTTTAGGAAGAAATGCTTTTTTTTTTTTTTGAAATGACAAATGAAATAACGGAAGCCTACTCGTAATTTTTCAGCGAGCACCCCGAGTTCGAGCTCCGCATAAGCGGGCAAACCCAGCCCCCAAAGGGATTTCCAAGGAAAATTCCCCATATGTGCCCGTGTGAGGTATGAGTTAAATTACGCTAAGGCAACGCTCCCAAAGGGATTCGAACTCACGACCTGCAACCCACATGGGTATAAACCCAGTGCCTCAGACCAGCTAGGCTGGCCATCATTGGCAGGAAGAAATGCTTTTAGAAAAGAAAAAAAAAAATTAAAAATCAGGTTAGGTTATTACAAAAATCATCAAGTTTTAAAAAAAAAAATCATAATCATGCTTGTGATATTACAAAAGGTTGAACATACAGTATATGCAGCTAGAAGGATGTATGTTAAGTAGTGCTAAAATTAAATATAAAAATAAAATTTATATTAACTTTATTATTTGTATATACTCAAAGTGTAATCTGCCAAAATATCATCAAGTTTATGTCATGCTTTAGTTTGGTTAATACCTAACCTGATGTATTTACTTTACCTTGTGTGATGAAAGCATGTGGATGGTTAATGGCAGTGGTGATCAGATTCATGGCTTAGGTTTGAAGTTGGGGTTCGGGTCAATTAAAACTGATCGAGAGACAGAAAGCTATTCAACCAAAATATTGAGAGAAAGCTATTCAATTAAAACTGATGAGATTGATCATGTATGAACCAAAAGCTATTCAATTCCGATTTTGATAAAACAAATTAGTGGAACGAATTAGCTCACATAATCAAGGAGGAGGCCAAGGAAATTATATGATGGAGTTTTTAGCCGTTACAATTTCAATTCAAATAAGATGGAAAAGGTCAAGTCAAGTGGATACAAGCACGTGATATTTACCTAGTCCTTAGTCAATTATTCGTTTCCTATAGTTTAGAGATTTCCCTGTTTTCTAGCTTAATTTGTTATTTCCAGTTGTTATCTTCATGTATTTAAATGCCAATTGGCAGACTCAATAAAGCATTCAGTTTTAGTGAGCAATACCTGTGTTTTACGTTATCTTGAGTATACGTTTACATTGTGGTATCAGAGCAAAATTCACTTAAAAAGAGAGAATCAATATGAGTGACGATAAGATGAAGGTACCAGTGTTTGACGGTCACTATGAACATTGGAGCGAAATGATGGAGAACTTGCTGCGGGCAAAACAGTTGTGGCATCTGATCAACCCAGGAATCAGAGAGCCAACTGTTGGTATCGCTCAGAGTGAAGCAGAAAAGAAAAGGTTGGAAGAATTACGAATGAAGGATCTGCAAGTCAAACACTATTTGTACCAGGCGATTGATAGAGTCACATTTGAGCAAATTATGGATCGAAGCACGTCCAAGGCAGTATGGGAATCCATGCAAAAGAGGTTTGCTGGAAATGAAAGAGTAAAGAAGTCTATGCTGCAGAAACTTCGAAGGGATTTTGAAGTCCTGGAAATGAAAGCCTCAGAATCCATACCAGAATACTTTGGTAGGGTTCTGCCATCTCAAATCAGATGAGGAGTAATGGTGAAACGATGACTGATGTGAAGATCGTTGAAAAGATTCTTCGAACGTTGACAGAGAAGTACATGTATGTGGTGGTGTCGATCGAAGAATCAAAGAACATTGATGAAATGTCTATAGAAGAATTACAGAGCACTCTCATAGTTCACGAGAAGAAATTCAAGAAAGGAGAAAAGGAAGAAGAACATGCATTAAAGATGGATGCAGGTGACAGTTACTCTTTTAGAGGACGTGGTAGAGGTCGTTCCGCCTACAGAGGACGGGGACGTGGTAGGGGACGATTCTCTTATAACAAGGAGACAATTGAGTGTTATAATTGTCATAAATTAGGGCATTATTCTTATGAATGCCCTAGTGGAAAAGAAGAAAATTATGCTGGTTTCGATGACAGTGAAGAGGTGATGCTCATGGCTGATGTTTGTGATGAAGGAAAAAGGCTCGTTGATCATACATGTAACACCCTATAATTTACAAGATTTTTAAAATTTTTGAAAACAAAATTATAATCAAAAGGTCCCATAAATAAATCTCAGATATTAATATTTAACATTTAAAACATATTTATTGCGGAAATAGTTAAGATAAAGTAAAGTGTTTTAAAATATTAAATGATGTCCACATCAGTAATGAAAAGATACAGCGGTCAACCGTCCACCTTCTCCTTTCCTTTGCTGGTACCTGAAACAATGTGGGGGAAAGTTTGGGTCAGCTGGGGAAGCTGAGTGAATAATTCTCAAAATGCAAACAATCATAACATACAACACATGAGGGCACATCGGTGTACTCCTACTCAGAATCTACTCGATTAATTACTCAGATTTATTTCTCAGATTTTATTACTCAGATTTTAATTTATATAGCGCGCTTGTGTGATTTGGGACGAGAGATCAACCTCGCCCCTCCTCACACCTCAGATAGGCATAAGCCAAAAACTCAGACGAGAGTGATCCCAAAACTCAGACGGGAATAATCCCAAAACTCAGACGGGAGGTGATCCCAGGCATATAGCCAAAAACTCAGATGTGTGTTATTATGTTTTATTATCTCTTTAACATAATTATCTCAGATTGCCCTAGCAAGTAATAGCACAGAATGACTCTGTGCCGAGCTCAGTTACCCAGGCACAATGTCTCAGATCATGAATAAGTAAACAGCTGCTCAGATACTCAGATAACAGATCAAACTCAGATAACAGATGAAACTCGGATAACAGTTAAAGTGCAAGTAATATAACACGTAAGTCATGCATGTATAACGTTAAAACTGAATACACGGTGAGAATACTCACCTCGAGAAACGTAAGCTCCAAAGGATCCTCAATACTCTAAGGCGCTGCTCGGTTATTCCTAGATGATCCTAAAAGCATAAAAATGAAACCCGAATTACAATCTGTTCTAAGGACTCAATTTAGAAAACTGGCAGCACCCGTCGATCTCACGGAAACTGCTATAAATCTTAAACTGTGCAGTAGATTTATCCCATATTTTTACCATGAAAAGTAGACAACCAGAACTACCTATCTCTGTGAGACGGTCACTGGCTAAAACAGACTCTAAGTGTCTCAAAACTGTGTTGCAAGACAGGAATGCTGCACAGGTCATCTTCCTAACAGCAGCATACTAAATTGACTATAACTTTTAAACCGTAATTCGGATTGACGAGAGGGTTGCGGCGTTGAAAAGCTAACTCAGAAATCAAGGTCCCATCACGGGCCAAAAACCATAAAGGTTATTTTAAGTATACCAAAAACAGATTAGAACAGTAGGGCAGATTCTGCCAGAAAAGTGTTAATTTATTAAACTCGTTTTAGCAACCCGACCCGTCACCGAAAACCCGAGCATTTAGAATTCATTACCCGACAGCTCCCACATCTCAGTCATCTAGGTTTAAAAATGACTTGGATTAAAACCCTAGATGCTACAAATTTTCCGGTTGAAAACCAAGAACCCTACGGGTTCGGTTTTCCCCTTCGGTTAAAGATTCCCGTTTTAAACGAATGGGACAATAACCCAACCCCAAATCCATCTAAGGCTCGGCCTTAATTTCCCGTCACCACAGATTCTAGTTCGGTTAAACCACACACAAAATCTATGACAAATCTAATAGACGGACTAAATACGGTTAACAAATCAGAACCATAGACACAATCATCGAACCCGAACTATCAATTGCAGCAGCCCTAGGACTCCTATAAACGAGCCGATCACCCGTGAGTTACTCCTTGAATGGACGATATGGTAGTTCGTAACTGCCTCTTCACTTGCGATTCCACAAATGTGTCAAACAATTTTGATTATAACCAACAAGCATGAGGAACAAAAAGGAAAAGAAAGGGATTACCACTCTTCAAAGCAGAGAATCTCGGTGTAGAAGCTCACGATCGGAAGCAGAGAACGGTAAGAGGAGTGATTCCTAGCTATTGGCCGAATAGGGTTAACTTCTAGTATAAATACATAGCTACTCGGGCCCTAGACTTCACCTTAACTTTCTATTTCCAAAATCTTGCTCGGCCCATTGCCAAATATCCGAACACTAGGCTTAATTGGGTGGAATTTGGGCTTAAGTAGAATTAAAGAAGAGACAATATATATATATATATATATATATATATATTGAATTGGGTTAGACCGCACCCTTTACCGAATAGCCACACTTTCTCGGCCCTCACATACTTGCGTCGAGTAGAAAAAAGAATAAAGGGGGTTCGCCCCGCAAACTATCGAATAAATCTTGACCCTCGAGTAATTATTGCGGATACTAGCCTTGGCCTACGGCCGGCCTCAACCTGACACGGAAGTAACCATTCTAGATAGATAAAGACACGGGATTTAAACGTCGCGATAATACCACGTCATAATGATAATAAATGTCTCAAAAATAAAACATCACAAGATCAATTAATCTGTATAAATGAAACGCCGCGTAATTAATTTACACCCTATAATAATGATGACATAATTAATTTGTATAAGTAATTAATATCTCGTTTAATTATTATAGTTAAAGAGGAATAAGTGTGAGCGTTTAAATAAAACGAACCATCCATCTTCATTATAATTAATATACTAATTATCTCTTATAAAATTTATATGGGAATTAAATTAATCTTATTTAATTATTAAAAATGTTGGGGCGTTACAACTCAACTCCACTTGAATCAGACTTCGTCCCCGAAGTCATCGCTCGGAAAAACTCAGGGTAGTAATCTCGCGTTTCAGACTCAGACTTGTCAACGACACACGTCTTCAAATGGGGAAAGAAAACAACATGATAAGGTTACGAATGAAAAGGAAATTCATCAGGGTGACCTACGACATGCATACTCAAATGGAAAAGAAAAATAAAAACGATAAAGTTATGAATAGAAAGAAGCTCTTCATGGTGAATTTACTTAATAGGAAATGAACTCCAGATCACGAAAGTGCTCATACAATTATCCGCCTCTAGTGGCGCAAAACGATAAGGCTAAAAGAAATAAGGTCAGGATGCTCACTATGGATCTCAGTATGCAAAGAGAATATTGATAATGAGCATAAAATACACCACGATACTCTACTGAAGGCGTCTTCTTGCTCTCACATTCGGATACAGTTGTTGCACTCAGCGATTAACGTCGCGTTGAATCACCGATTCAACTCCACTTGGGAATTTACTTATTGATTTGTTGACGATACCAGATGCTCAGCGTAGTACCAGGTCATCCAACCCATTTGTACAATCACACTCGGATCCCTCATGACGATAACAAGTTATTATGGAAAATTTTCTTCCCGCACAACTCCATCAAATGACCACTTACACATTTTAGCAACAGGTAAAAAAATTTCATTATCGACAATTTTCTACCAAAATGACTCGGAAGGTCCTCTACTCTATGAGTCAACAGTTTGTTAACAGCATAATAAATATTTTAGCGGTTTACACCATTATCAATTAATATAAAAACCATTCAAATAAATCACAAGGAATATACATATCACACAAAATTCTCATATACTCAGGTATATAATTCCAAAATATGATTTGGAAATATAACTCAGAAATCCAACTCAGAAATAAACTCAAAACATATCTTAGGAGTATAGCTCGAAACTGTATCACTCAGGTGCAAACTCATAACTCTTAACTCAGAAACAAACCCAAAACTCTAACTCAGTAACAACTCATAAGGTAATAATATTTACAAGTAATAGCATTGGGTATAAATCACATTTCTACTCATTCTTATTACTACTCGCGTGTTCCAATTTACCAGCTTATAATACTTGGAATGATATACTCTCTCTCAACCGTGTTGTTGGTTCTCAAAATAACTCTTCTTTAACATTATAATGTTACCTTACTCCATTAGGTTTGCATATTACCGATGTTGATAACCCTTTAAATAGCTCAAATTAACGATCTTGCCATTTAACTCGTTTTATCAGGTTCTCATTCTACTACCTTTAGTGGATTCTCGATGATATTTTATTAGATGTTTTCTCATTCATCTAGTTTAACGATCCTTTACTAGACCGTTTCACTGATTTTACACAATTTACAATGTCTCTTAATTATTTTGACCATATCTACTCATTAATTTCATATTATCCACTGAAAATTCCAATTAAATTTCATACTCTTATTTATAATGATTTCCCGTTACTCGAATTACGAATTAATTCTTTAGTTCTCATTTACTCAATTCACAGTTACACTTATTCTAAATTTTACGGTTTACTCATGGTTCATCAACTCCGTATATTCTCGTCTTTTCGAAATTTCTCCTAAGTTCAATATAAATTTATTGAATAGCTGTTCTCATCTCAAGTTTGATAATTATTCATAAATAGAGTTTTCTCATATAATTTTATAATACCTCAAAACTCATAACACTTTATAATACTTCAAAAATTTGAATAAAACTTCCCGTTAATTTAATACTTTTCGCTTTTGACTCATTTTATTAATTCGCTTATGTAACTCGATTTGTAAATTTCTTATAACTCAAAATTACTCCATAATTAATCAAAATAAAATTTTATCATTTTGCTCATTTTAATAATAACTTATTACCAGCAAATTACCGATCTCATTTTAACTCATTTTCCTCAAAATTTCATTGTAGCAGTTTTCTCATATTCGACTCATTTTAATAAGTTCTCATCACTTTAATTTAATGATTTCTCATTATCACATTTATAACCACCCAAGAATAAGTATACCGTCTTATTTTGTATATAATTGTAGTATTACTACTTCCCTTTTGCACGATATTCATTCAACCCAATTAACTTGATTTGTTAATTTCTCCAGTAAACCCGATCTATCATTTTGTTGTAAACTCTATAATTACCCATAGAATAAATTTAATTATTCTCAACTGCTTGATTTGATAGTTACCCTTATAATTTATTTGATCAATTATATGTATCTAGATTTCGCACTTTAAATTCATACCAACAAAATCTCTCTGCATAAGCATCATGCTCATAATATTTATAAATAATAATTAATGATAGTTATTTCTTGACAATTTTCCTTTTTACCCCCTACTCAACTCCACTTGGAGAAAAACTCGTCCTCGAGTTTGGCACTAGAATTCTCTATTATGATAACATAAACAACATATACTCACTCAAGCAATAACATGCATAAAATAGATTCACAATAACAAGCATTGGTCCATCGTTCCCCTCAAAATCTCCCCATAACCAACCAAAAGTTCGGTGTGTACGATAATAGGGGCCCTTCTATTACTTTCGACACCTACCTTTGTTTGGTCACGGGTCAATCCCAAAGTTCACAACTTTCCACATATAAAAATAATCCACAAACAAATCACACTCAGAAGAAAGAAAAGTTTACTTTCAATATCTGATAAATACAGATATGCACTCAGCTGTGGTTACTCAAAACCTCATAAACATTACTCAGAAATCATGCGTATATTTAGTCTCATACGCGATACTCGGAAAACTCAGATTCATAGAAATATTTCCACTTTGTTACTTTCACAATACGAATATCGTTCTATCTTCTACTCTTAGTTATCTCACTTGTCATTTCCCATGAATAACATTTACTCTTTCTCAAAATTTTATCCGATTTATTGCCGTCTCGAGCGACAATTAATATTTTCTAGTTCAACATTCTCGGTTAATTATTCTAATAAACTTATATAGCTCGTTTATTAGCTCTGCGTTAACTTAACAATCTCTCACTGAACTCGTTATTCACATGGCGTCTTGCACTCCACTAATTAAACCACTTACTCATAATGTTTTCTCATTTTATTTAAATTTAATGATTCTTAAATAAATATTAATTTGTCGACTTTTCAACCTGAAATTTTCTCGGTTATTACAACTCATGGTATTCACGAATTTTTTTAAATTTCTCATTTAATAAGTTTAATATAATCACTTCTCTTTTAACACTATTTAATAATTCTCTTTAATACATTCTATAGATTCTTACACAAATTGAAATTCCATATTTTTGGCTGCTTAATCCTGATTCAATATCTTCTCATTATGCAATACTCATTTTATTATCTCATTAAACGTATTTCTCAAAAATTTAGTTCGATATCTCCTCGATTAATATTAATAACTTCTCCGTTTCTTAATTACTCAAGCATGATTCTCATTTGATAATTTATGAATTTTATTCTACAAATTGGTATTCATTTATCACACTTTTGGTTAAAATTTCTCAGAATTATAAAATCTCATTTCAACTCTATTAGGTGTTCCTCTAAATTAGAAACTTTTATTATTCTCATTAAAATTTATAATTCCTCTAGTATGCGTATTGGTATATGCATAAATATATTAAACACTGGGAATTAAAACCAGAATTTTACTTAGAATTTTGCTCTAAATTATACTCAGAATTATCAAACCTCGCATTCGTATATCTATATATACATAGTATTGAGTCGTACGCTTCACATGTAATTTTCGTATGTTATTATAACCTTTAGGGTTTATTTCACAGATGTAATCAGAAACAACACTCGGAAAAATATACTCAGAAAATAAACACCCAAAAATCTCAGACTACTCTATTCATCCATACTCAGAATACTCATACATCTCCGATAAATAAAAACTATTAATTATTACCAGCAATGGGGAAAAGCGAGAGGTCGACGTGACATGCTGTATGCTTGATGTGGAAACTTTACTCAGAAAATATTTTGCTCAATTCGCGTTTTAAAACTCGAGACTCAAACTTGAGATTGAATCCACCCCTTGTGAATCCAAATCCCTCAAGTCAGAGCTCTGATACCAACTTGTAACACCCTATAATTTACAAGATTTTTAAAATTTTTGAAAACAAAATTATAATCAAAAGGTCCCATAAATAAATCTCAGATATTAATATTTAACATTTAAAACGTATTTATTGCGGAAATAGTTAAGATAAAGTAAAGTGTTTTAAAATATTAAATGATGTCCACATCAGTAATGAAAAGATACAGCGGTCAATCGTCCACCTTCTCCTTTCCTTTGCTGGTACCTGAAACAATGTGGGGGAAAGTTTGGGTCAGCTGGGGAAGCTGAGTGAATAATTCTCAAAATGCAAACAATCATAACATACAACACATGAGGGCACATCGGTGTACTCCTACTCAGAATCTACTCGATTAATTACTCAGATTTATTTCTCAGATTTTATTACTCAGATTTTAATTTATATAGCGCGCTTGTGTGATTTGGGACGAGAGATCAACCTCGCCCCTCCTCACACCTCAGATAGGCATAAGCCAAAAACTCAGACGGGAGTGATCCCAAAACTCAGACGGGAATAATCCCAAAACTCAGACGGGAGGTGATCCCAGGCATATAGCCAAAAACTCAGATGTGTGTTATTATGTTTTATTATCTCTTTAACATAATTATCTCAGATTGCCCTAGCAAGTAATAGCACAGAATGACTATGTGCCGAGCTCAGTTACCCAGGCACAATGTCTCAGATCATGAATAAGTAAACAGCTGCTCAGATACTCAGATAACAGATCAAACTCAGATAACAGATGAAACTCGGATAACAGTTAAAGTGCAAGTAATATAACACGTAAGTCATGCATGTATAACGTTAAAACTGAATACACGGTGAGAATACTCACCTCGAGAAACGTAAGCTCCAAAGGATCCTCAATACTCTAAGGCGCTGCTCGGTTATTCCTAGATGATCCTAAAAGCATAAAAATGAAACCCGAATTACAATCTGTTCTAAGGACTCAATTTAGAAAACTGGCAGCACCCGTCGATCTCACGGAAACTGCTATAAATCTTAAACTGTGCAGTAGATTTATCCCATATTTTTACCATGAAAAGTAGACAACCAGAACTACCTATCTCTGTGAGACGGTCACTGGCTAAAACAGACTCTAAGTGTCTCAAAACTGTGTTGCAAGACAGGAATGCTGCACAGGTCATCTTCCTAACAGCAGCATACTAAATTGACTATAACTTTTAAACCGTAATTCGGATTGACGAGAGGGTTGCGGCGTTGAAAAGCTAACTCAGAAATCAAGGTCCCATCACGGGCCAAAAACCATAAAGGTTATTTTAAGTATACCAAAAACAGATTAGAACAGTAGGGCAGATTCTGCCAGAAAAGTGTTAATTTATTAAACTCGTTTTAGCAACCCGACCCGTCACCGAAAACCCGAGCATTTAGAATTCATTACCCGACAGCTCCCACATCTCAGTCATCTAGGTTTAAAAATGACTTGGATTAAAACCCTAGATGCTACAAATTTTCCGGTTGAAAACCAAGAACCCTACGGGTTCGGTTTTCCCCTTCGGTTAAAGATTCCCGTTTTAAACGAATGGGACAATAACCCAACCCCAAATCCATCTAAGGCTCGGCCTTAATTTCCCGTCACCACAGATTCTAGTTCGGTTAAACCACACACAAAATCTATGACAAATCTAATAGACGGACTAAATACGGTTAACAAATCAGAACCATAGACACAATCATCGAACCCGAACTATCAATTGCAGCAGCCCTAGGACTCCTATAAACGAGCCGATCACCCGTGAGTTACTCCTTGAATGGACGATATGGTAGTTCGTAACTGCCTCTTCACTTGCGATTCCACAAACGTGTCAAACAATTTTGATTATAACCAACAAGCATGAGGAACAAAAAGGAAAAGAAAGGGATTACCACTCTTCAAAGCAGAGAATCTCGGTGTAGAAGCTCACGATCGGAAGCAGAGAACGGTAAGAGGAGTGATTCCTAGCTATTGGCCGAATAGGGTTAACTTCTAGTATAAATACATAGCTACTCGGGCCCTAGACTTCACCTTAACTTTCTATTTCCAAAATCTTGCTCGGCCCATTGCCAAATATCCGAACACTAGGCTTAATTGGGTGGAATTTGGGCTTAAGTAGAATTAAAGAAGAGACAATATATATATATATATATATATATATATATATATATATATATATATATATATATATATATATATATATATATATATATATATATTGAATTGGGTTAGACCGCACCCTTTACCGAATAGCCACACTTTCTCGGCCCTCACATACTTGCGTCGAGTAGAAAAAAGAATAAAGGGGGTTCGCCCCGCAAACTATCGAATAAATCTTGACCCTCGAGTAATTATTGCGGATACTAGCCTTGGCCTACGGCCGGCCTCAACCTGACACGGAAGTAACCATTCTAGATAGATAAAGACACGGGATTTAAACGTCGCGATAATACCACGTCATAATGATAATAAATGTCTCAAAAATAAAACATCACAAGATCAATTAATCTGTATAAATGAAACGCCGCGTAATTAATTTACACCCTATAATAATGATGACATAATTAATTTGTATAAGTAATTAATATCTCGTTTAATTATTATAGTTAAAGAGGAATAAGTGTGAGCGTTTAAATAAAACGAACCATCCATCTTCATTATAATTTATATACTAATTATCTCTTATAAAATTTATATGGGAATTAAATTAATCTTATTTAATTATTAAAAATGTTGGGGCGTTACAATACAATTAAAGGAGGTAAGGGACTGCTATGGTTCCTAGATTCGGGATGCTCGAATCATATGTGTGGAAACAAAGAAAGGTTCGTTGATTTAGATCAAAACTTCTCTAGTACTGTTAAACTAGGGAACAATACTCGTATGAATGTTGAAGGAAAAGGATGTATGAAGATAACATTGAACGGAACGATATACGTAATTAAAGAAGTGTATTTCGTTCCACAGCTGAAAAACAATCTGCTCAGCATAGGACAACTCCAACAAAAGGGGTTGTCGTTCTAATTTCAGTCTGACGTATGCAAAGTTTTTCATCCAGAGAAGGGGTTGATGTTTCAGTCTAGCATGAGCACGAACCGTATGTATCCTTTGTGTGAAGATGCTAACGAAATTACAGAGCAAAAATCAGACGGGTGTATGTACTCCAGTGATGACGACATTTCAAAACTTTGGCATGAACGATTGGGGCACATAAGCAAGACGACCTTGAAAGTTCTTCAACAGAAAGGAATGGTACGTAACTTACCTGAATTTACCATTGATACTTCTGTTTGTGAAGATTGCATGATAGGAAAGCAGACAAAAGAGGCCATACCAAGGTTAAGCTCATGGCGTGCACAACAGATTTTGGAATTGATTCATTCCGATATCTGTGGCCCTATAACACCAACTTCTCACACTGGCAAGAAATATTTCTTGAGTTTCATCGATGATTTCAGCAGGAAAGGATGGGTTTACTTCCTAACTGAAAAGTCACAAGCTCTCGAGAGCTTCAAAGATTTCAAGGTGAAAGTAGAAAAGGAAACGGGAAAGGAGATAAAAGCTCTTAGAACAGACAGAGGAGGAGAGTACTTATGATAAAAAGATGAATAACCTTTTATTGTATATTTTTGTGTCTTTTACAATGCATAGACTACTCGATATTTATACAGGGATACAAGATACAAAGCAAGGAAAGCAATAAAGAATATTCCTAAAAACGTGGGGATGCTAGCGGTGATATTGTGGACGATCGGCTGTCACCAAGAGGTGATCTTGTTTCCTTTGTTAGACTTTTTCTGTTTAACACTCCCCCTCAAGTTGGATAGTGGGATCACCAAAATTCAACTTGCCTAGAACATCGTATAGAGATTTTCCATTAACCGCTTTAGTTAAGATGTCCGCAAGTTGGTCTTCACTGAATACAAACGGAAGAGTGATAATTTTTGCTACTAATTTTTCTTTAATGAAGTGTCGGTCCACTTCTATATGTTTTGTACGATCATGTTGGACCGGGTTCTCAGATATTTGATGTAACACCGCAAAATTTAGAAAGCTTTTTTTTTTTTAAATGTCCGAAGGCGATTAGGTTATTCTCTAGGTCAGTTTAGTTTATCTTAGTTTAGTTTAGTTTACAAACAAGGTCCCACAATAAGCTTCCAAATAAACATTTCTTAAACAATACATTAACGGTGTCACTTAAACGACATGGCTCATTTTTTAAAACATATCAACTGAGCTCGGTCAATCATCCCGTCCAAAGCACCGATCACCTGAAAAGATTCAACGAGGGAGGGATTAGCACAAAGCTAAGTGAATGAATAAAATCTACAAATCCTGTAAAGCCCAACAAGCTAGCATAGACATCTCTACTATCTAAAAGCCACATAATCACGTATCACTGTTTGTCCAAGAAGATCGGGGTCCTGCCGGAGCCTTAAACCATGGTCGGCCAAAACCACGGTAACCGATAGCGTTTCGTATCCAACACCCGGGCAACTCCCTCCCCTTAACCATGCAACAAATACAGGTAAGGTCGGATACCCTTTTAGTCGATACCCGATGCCCAGCGCACTGACTTCTCGGAACCCGGTTGCCCACTTACCGAGTAGTTGCTACCAATCAAGCAAAGTAACTTCACATTGTGCACATAACCTATTTGACTCAACTCTAGCAAATAGGTACTAAACTAGCAAGCAAGATACGAAATTCACATCGAAAAATCATTGCAACTGAGTTCCCATCGCGAACTCGGGTTCGCGTCGCTAACTCAGTTCGCGTTCGGGAACTCAGGCGCGAAGTGTTCACGATCAACCCCCAAAATCTCTGTCTTGAGTTCGCGTTTCGCGAACTCTAGTTCGCGTCGCGAACTCCATGAAGCTGGTACATTTCCTGCATTTTCAACAAGCATGCATATACCAAACTAATTGTAACTAAACACAAGTTGGAGGTTAAATCCACTCACCGAAACCTTCCACTTGCCGAACTCAGAGGTCTAATGTTTCTGAGTCCCGATCCTGATTCCTGTACACCAAAGGAATACCGAATTAGTATATAATTCCACCAATTTATAAACAATGTTAAATATACATTTAACACTAACACTTGCACTAACTAAATAGCCAAACACCTAAATCATCATATGAACATGTCATGACCATTTACACTTACATAGCAAGTCAACTAGTCATTTGCAAGTCTTACATTCAAACGGGTCAAACCGGATTATTAAACAATAATACATCCTACAACTGTAATCACGTCATCAACTTACAATTCACCAAATGTTACCAATAACATTTCTAATCACATAAACCTAACAAAATACTTACATTTTCACAATCCAAGTTATTTTAAGTCATTTTACCACTAAATGACCCAAACGGGTCAAAAACCCGAACATGACTATAACACTTCCAATTTCCATCAATTAGCACAAAAACCCTATAACTTAGCAAGTCATAATCATGTAACAATTTATCAAGTTCAAAGTCACCAACAATCCATGTATTTCACTTCCAAATTACTAGTTAACCATTTTAACCAAAAACATCCAAACACTAGTTAGCATTTCAACAATCTCACCAATCTTAACATAATTCATAACTAACATATCCATTCTATCATGTTAACATATCCAAGCAACAAAACCCGCAAAAACACATCAATGCCATGTTTCCACCAAATAGTCATTTAACACAATAATTGGTTCATAATTTCTACATAAACTTAAACAATTGTTTTAACTAACAATCTTACCCAAATCAAGTCATAATACTCCAAAACATCCAATACTTGATTTCTCAACATCCATAACTTACTAAACATGTTTTCTCAACCTAATGAACAATTCCAAGCATTCAAACCACAAGAAATCTAAGGATTGACAAAACCCATAAATCCTACTTTTAACATAAACACACCAACTTGTACACTTTGCTAAAATAGTTGTACCTTGTGCTAAATCACTTGTACTCAAGCAACAATACATGTCAAACTTTGTATAAACACTTAACATAACATCTAACACCATAATCACCAACCAAATCTCAAGAACACATAAACCCTAATTTATCAACTATCATGAAATCGAAAAGGAACACATATAGGTTGAAGCTTACCTCAAGAGCTATTCAAAAATGAGGTCGGAATGATGATTCAATAAGAAGCTAGCTAGGGATCTTCACCAAAAGCTCAAGAACACTTGAAGTTTGAGAGAGTTTGATTTAGAAAAGTATAAAAGAAATAAAAAATGGGAAAAGGTTGGTGAAGAGGAAAAGGAGAAAGAGGGCTGCCCCTCTCTCACCCATTTCGTCCGTCAAAACAAGAGAAGGGGGGCCCATTTGTCTTTTTTTTTAATTTTTTAAATAATACAATCCAAAAGGTCCCTTTCGTAGTTAATTTATTTAAAATACCAAACGAACTCTATTTTTAGTCACGAAAATATATTCGGAGATGATATTGAAAGGAGAATCCAAAAATATAAAAATCATATAATACTTTAATCATTTCAGAAAACGGATATTTTAATCCCTTGATTAAAATATCACAAAAGGACAAAAGGTCAAACAATCAATTTAACATTTAGTCAATTTATTCCACATATGGTCAAATAGATATTTTTCAAATATCAATATATACCTAAAACAACTAGGCCGGTTTTAGGATGTTACATTTGAATTGCTGCTTCGTTGTCACTAAACACCTTGCTGGGAATCCGTGGAGGGAACCCTATCTCTGTTAGCAATTTTCTTATCCATAGTATTTCGGTTATCCCCCTTGCAATCCCACGGAATTCAGCTTCTGCGCTTGATAGGGCCACTACTTTTTGTTTTTTGCTACGCCATGTTACAAGATTCCCACCAACCAGGGTAAAATATCCTGCAGTGGATCTTCTGTCATTTTTATCTCCTGCCCAATCTGCATCAGTGTATAGTTGGGTCTCAAGATGACCATTTTGTTTAAATAGGATCACATGTCCTGCTGTTCCTTTGAGATACCTTATGATCCTTAGGACTGCTTCCATGTGGGGCTTTTGGGGTTTATGCATATGTTGGCTTACTACTCCCACAACGTATGCTATATCTGGACGAGTGTGTGATAGGTATATGAGTTTTCCCACCATTCGTTGGTATCTCATTTTATCAGCTATGTCTTCATCTTCGTCATCCAGAAGTTTTTGGTTCATAATCATTGGCGTTTCTGCTGGTTTACAAAACATCATTCCGGTTTCAGCCAATAAATCAAGAATATATTTCTTTTGATGCATGAAGATCCCGTGTTTTGATCTTAGAACTTCGATTCCTAGGAAGTATTTGAGGTTTCCTAGGTCCTTCATTTCAAATTCCGAGAACAAGTTTTTCTTCAATCTTGATATCTCTTCTTTATCATTTCCTGTAATAATCATATCATCGACATAAATTATTAAACATGTTATTAATTTCCCCCTTTTTTTTCAAGAATAAAGTGTGGTCTGAGTTGCTTTGTTTGAATCCGTAGCTTTTCATAGCTATGGTGAATCTCCCAAACCACGCTCTAGGGGATTGTTTTAAACCATAAAGAGATTTTTTAGGATGACAAACTTCCCTGTTTTTAAAGTCACTGGTGAACCCATGAGGAGCTTCTATATATACTTCTTCTTGTAGGTCTCCATGTAGAAAAGCATTCTTTACATCGAATTGGTGTAACGGCCATCCTTGGTTTGCAGCTATGGAGCAAAGAACTCTAATAGTGTTGATTTTTGCAACTGGTGAGAAGGTTTCTGAGTAGTCAATTCCGTATGTCTGGGTGTAACCTTTTGCTACTAATCTTGCCTTGTATCTTTCAATGGTTCCATCTGGCTTGTATTTGATTGTGAAAACCCATCGACATCCAACCGTTTTCTTCCCTGGCGGCAGCACACATTTCGTCCAAGTTTGGTTCTTTTTAAGGGCGTTCATTTCTTCTTCCATTGCAGTCTTCCATTTTTGAGATTTTAAGGCTTGCTCGGTATTTGTAGGAATTTCTTCGGAGCATAGGGCTACGGTAAAGGCCTTGGCTTGTTCCGATAGGTTTCCCTTGGCTATGTTAGCCATTGGATACCGACTTTTCTTTGTCTCCCTTTCTGGTGAATATATTTTTGGAGGAATGCCTCGGTTTGCTCTGGGAGGTAGGGTGTACTCATCAGGTTCTCTCTCTTGGACTATGGTGTTTTCTTCTTCGTCTGCACTGCCTGTTTCCTTGTCTGCACTACTTGTACCTGTTTCCTGTATATTTTCTTGTACAGATAGATTGTTAGTAGGATGTGGGGTAGGGTCACTTACCTCAGGTGTCAGGATGGGAGCTGAGTCTTGGGGGGCACTGTCTTCAGTTTGTTGAGGATCTTCAGTATCTTCAGTATGTTGAGGAGCTCCGGTAATTTCTGTTGATGTTATGTCTGTGTTTGTGGTTGTTGTATCTATTGTTTCAATCCAACTCAATGTGTCGTTTGTATTATTCGTACTCTCCCCCTGACCACTGAGATTGGCGGTGTAATAGTATTCAGTCTCAAGAAAATCACAATTCATGGTGGTAAACATGCGTCGGGTTTTTGGGTTATAGCATCTGTATCCTTTTTGGTTAACACTGTACCCGACAAAGACACATTTTTCCGCACATGGATCAAGTTTAGATCTAAAGGATTTTGGTATGTGAACAAAGACGGTACAACCAAAGATTCAGGGTTCTAAAGTGAGAGTGGGAGGAAGGTTAGTATATTCGGTGAGGGTTTGTAGTGGTGTTTTTAATTTCAAAATTTGAGTTGGGAGACGATTTATGAGATAAGCAGCAGTAACAAGAGCTTCGGGCCAGAAAGATTTTAGGACTTGAGATTCTATTAGAAGTGCTCGAGTAATTTCCAAAAGGATACGATTTTTGCGTTCTGCGACACCATTCTGCTCAGGAGTATGAGGACACGAGGTTTGGTGAATTATACCCTTTTGTTGGCAAAAAAATTTCATATCTGAGTTAATAAATTCTCCACCGTTGTCAGACCTAAGGACTTGGATGGGTTTTTTAAATTGGGTTTGGACCATGGTATAAAAAGACGTGAATTTTTCAAAAACTTCGCTTTTATTTCTTAATAAGTATACCCAGGTCATACGAGTGCAATCGTCAACAAACATAACGAAAAAACGAAAGTTTTGACCCCCCGCGATTGGGGCTGGGCCCCACACATCTGTATGAATTTAAGAAAAAGGTTGGTCAACTCTTGTAAAATTTGGTTTAAACGTTTTTCGATGACTTTTGGCAAACACGCATGTTTCACAATGTGACTTACAATTTAAAGTAAAAAGTTTTGGAAAAAGAGTATGTAAATAACTGTGAGATGGGTGACCTAGTCTTCTGTGCCACAACCATGCCTCTCTTTCTGTCGTTCCATGCGATAACATTGCACTCCCATTTTGAGTTACTTCATCCACATAATATAGCCCGTTCTTTTCAGTGCCACGCCCAATTATCGCTCCCGTCCTGATATCATGTAAGATACAAAAAGTCGGTTGCATTAGCACAGAACAATTTAATTCTTTTGTGACATGGCTAATGGATAAAAGTTTATGAGATAGGTCCGGAATATATAGACATTTAGAGAGTTTGAGAGTTGGAGAGATCTCAATACTTCCTCCCGTTTTTACATGAAGTTTTTCTCCATTTGTCGTTTCTATAAAGCTTTTAGTTGGTTTATTAGTTGTTGTAAAATCGGATAAGTCGTACGTCATTGTATACGTAGCCCCACAATCAAATATCCATAATGGTTTCGAATTTTCAACATTATTAACCATATTTACTAAACCACTTTTAGCATTTGTTTGGTCATATTTTTGAAAATTTTGACAATTATTAAATGTTTTATCAAGGTAATACATAAAAGTGGTTTGATTTACAATTTTTTCTAATTTTTGTTTAAACGACTTTTTGGATTTACTAAAATTGTTTTTACCAAAATTGTTTTTGGAATTAATACAAAAAGGATTTAAAAGGGTGTGGTATTTAAAGCTTTTTGTATTGGAAAAAGTATGACATTTAATAAAGGTTTGTGATTTAGAATTCTTTGTATAGAAAATAACGTGAGATTTAAACGGGGCTTTAAAAAACTGTTTTTGCATTAAAGGTTTTGAGGGCCCCTTTAAAAAACGGTGAGATTTAAATGAGGATTTAATTGGGGATTTAACAAAAGTACAAGGACTGGTATTTAAAAAACGAGAGAAATAAGGGAGGGGGTTCGAGCAAATTATGCCCTTACCCCCTGTACCTCCATCTTCCACAGAAAACCCAAATCTATCTCCCCCAAAATCGTGGATTGCTGCTGCTACGCCACCAAATCCGGATCTTGCTTTCCGATCAGTGTTGCTCCCACCAGCAGCTTGTTGTCCTTTCTCTTGTGCGACACTTTTGGTGCTAGTTTGATGGCCATGAGTCCACCAATCGGGGTACCCATTCTTTAACAGATTGGCAATTTGGATAGATAAAGAGGTTTCTGAGTTACCGTCGTTAGACATGGCAGCTCGTTGAGATCAAAAATCTGCAGGTTTATTTGGTAGATGATGAACAAACCCGCTCTGATACCATGATAAAAAGATGAATAACCTTTTATTGTATATTTTTGTGTCTTTTACAATGCATAGACTACTCGATATTTATACAGGGATACAAGATACAAAGCAAGGAAAGCAATAAAGACTATTCCTAAAAACGTGGGGATGCTAGCTGTGATATTGTGGACGATCGGCTGTCACCAAGAGGTGATCTTGTTTCCTTTGTTAGACTTTTTCTGTTTAACAATCTAATGATTTTGTTAAGTTTTGTAGGGAACATGGAATCAAAAGACAATTGACCACAAGCTTCACACCTCAACAAAACGGGGTGGCGGAGAGGAAAAACCGTACAGTGATAAACATGGTGGTCACTTTGTTGTCTGCCAAAAACATGCCAAAATTGTTTTGGGCAGAGGCAACATGCTGGAGTTTTTATGTGCTGAACAGAATCGCCACCAAAGCACTTCCTGAAATAACGCCACAGGAAGCATGGAGCGGATTGAAGCCTACTGTTGAACACTTTCGAATTTGGGGGTGTTTGGCTCATGTGCACATACCAAAGGAGAAGAGAACTAAATTAGATAACAAAAGTTTTGTGTGCGTTTTGACAGGTGTTAGTGAAGAGTCAAAGGCATATCGGCTCATAAATCCAGAAACGATGAAAGTTGTAATCAGCAAAGATGTGATCTTTGAAGAACATAAAGGCTGGAATTGGTGTCAAAATAATGAAGTGCAGACTGCTGATCAAGAACTGGGTTGGGGAAATTACGATCACTTTGATGAAGATTACGTGATCATTGACGAAAATGGTGTTGAACAACACGAAGAAGTTGAGGCAGACCAACCTACAAATGATGCTCAGCCTGCAGATCAACCTGGTCCTAGCAATACAACAGCTAGGGAGGGAAGGTCACGAAGAACCCCAAAATACCTGCAAGATTACGTCATAGGAAGTGATGTAAACTCAGAAGAAGACGGGTTAAATGTGGCGGAAGCTGCAGAATGTGATCCCATTCGTTATGAAGAGGCTGTTAAAGAAGAAAGGTGGAGGATAGCCATGGATAACGAGATTGATATGATTGTGAAAAATCAAACTTGGTGTCTCGTTGACTTGCCAGTTGATGCTAAGTGTATTGGTGTGAAATGGGTTTATAAAACCAAGTTGAATGAGAAAGGAGAAGTAGAAAAACACAAAGCAAGACTGGTAGTAAGAGGGTACGATCAAGAATTTGGTGTAGACTACACGGAGGTATATGCTCCGGTGGCAAGGCTGGATACTATTCGTTTGATGATCGCCTTGGCAGCACAAAAAGGCTGGAACATCTATCAAATGGATGTTAAGTCTGCGTTTCTTCATGGAAACTTGAAAGAAGATGTATATATTCAGCAACCGCAGGGGTACGAGGTGAAAAATCAAGAACATAAAGTATACAAGCTTCAAAAGGCCTTATACGGGCTTAAACAAGCCCCTAGGGCATGGTATAGTCGAATTGAAGCTTATTTCATTAAAGAAGGTTTCATAAAAAGCAAGTCAGAACATACTTTGTTCATTAAGCAAACGGGAAGAAAACTACTGTTTGTGAATATATATGTTGATGACTTGTTCTTTACAGGAAATGATGAAACAATGATGGCAGAATTTAAGGCTTCTATGAAGGGCGAATTTGAAATGACAGATTTAGGAAAGATGAGGTACTTTCTGGGAATCGAACTGATACAAAGTTCAGCAGGCATCCACATCTCACAAAAGAAATATGCTATTGAAATGTTGACACGTTTCAAATTAAGTGAATGCAATGCAGTTGCAAATCCAATGGTTCCGGGCTGCAAGTTGAGACGTGATGAAGGTGAACCAGTAGACGGGGTGTTGTTCAAACAAATAGTTGGCAGCCTAATGTATATCACCACTACACGGCCAGATATACAGTTTGTGGTAAGTCTCATAAGTCGTTTTATGGCTAATCCAACAGATATTCACCTTGCAGCAGCAAAACGTGTGATGAGGTATATTCAAGGAACCTTGGATTATGGAATTTGGTATAAGAGAGGTGGAAAGGGAAAGATGGAAATATTTACAGACAGTGATTTTGCCGGTGATCTTACTGACCGGAAAAGTACTTCTGGATACGTGATTTTGTGGGATGGAGCTGCTGTTTCATGGTCTTCAAAGAAGCAAAGCATCGTGGCTTTATCATCAACCGAAGCAGAATATGTAGCAGCTGCAGCGTGTGCATGCCAAGTGATCTGGATCAGAGAAATTTTAGAAGAACTTGGAGAGGAACAGGCTGCAGGTAGTGTTATAAAATGTGACAACACATCTGCAATTCAGTTGTCACATAATCTTGTGTTTCACGGAAGATGCAAGCACATTGACATAAAATTTCACTTCTTAAGAGAGCTGGTTAATGATGGAATTATAATTATGGAATATGTTGAAACTAGAGAGCAGGTGGCAGACATCTTCACAAAGCCTTTACATCGGGATGATTTTCAAAGGCTGCGAGGAAGACTTGGTGTATGCTCCCTCAAAGGCAAACAAGACGTAGAAGACTAGTCTAGTTTGAGGGAGGGTTTGATGGAGTTTTTAGCCGTTACAATTTCAATTCAAATAAGATGGAAAAGGTCAAGTCAAGTGGATACAAGCACGTGATATTTACCTAGTCCTTAGTCAATTATTCGTTTCCTATAGTTTAGAGATTTCCCTGTTTTCTAGCTTAATTTGTTATTTCCAGTTGTTATCTTCATGTATTTAAAGGCCAATTGGCAGACTCAATAAAGCATTCAGTTTTAGTGAGCAATACCTGTGTTTTACGTTATCTTTGAGTATACGTTTACATTATAGGGATAATGGTTGGGATTAAATGATCAGTGGAAAGTGGTGTTTAATTATACTTAAAAAGTGTGGAGATCATTTCTTTGAGATCTAATAAATTACGTCCCAGTCTGTTTATACTTTTGGGTGCGGTGTTTTAGGGTACGTGTTCTTCAGATTTTCAATACCAAGATTTAAGCATGCGCATGTTCCCATAACATTAAGTTATTTGTTGTAGATTAGCAACAAAAAAAGTCATATGATATGAGATCGATCTATGTCCAAGTTTGTACAGTGTTGTTTCTCTTCTATTGCAAGAAATTAAAAAAAGACTAGAATTGCTAAATGAAGACAAATATTAAATTAGGGGTTTTGATACCCTCAGGGCTGTCATAAGACATGCATAAAAATGTTGTACATCCATCTATAACCGACTTCTGAATTTTTGAAATTACTCATTTGTATCATTTTTAATGCACTTAGAGACAGCCCTGTCATTATCAAAACCCTTAAATTAGACATATAAATTGTGCAGGGCCATAAATCCAAAACATGATTACAAATTATCAACACCATACCATACATACACATTTTAACACGGGATGGTAATGGGCGAGAAAAAAACCCCGCGCGCGTATTGGGTGGGTAAACCGGTATAACAGAAGCGTTTATTCATATTGTAGTGGTGCTAAATAACTCGAGCGCCTCACCGGTGAGTAAATAACTAGTATTTCTAACATTATTGTAGTTGACAACATCAATGGGAACATAAAGTCGAGGATGTTCTAAATCCACAAATTGTGATGGCGCTTCCACTTTTTTGTCATTTGGTCCCATGATAAATAAAGCAATCGAGTAACGTGTCTTGGCTTCAAAACACAAAACTCTGTGATTCACGTTGTAATATCTCCCGTTGCTCCATGCCTGTATCACATTTATGGTAGCAGTTATCATAAATACTATACTATCAATATAAAAGGAAACAACATCGTTATTACATTTTTAGAGGTCACGGATTTGATCCCACCTTGGATAACATTTACCAGGGAAAAATCCGAAAGCGACTACGGGTACGGTTGCATTGCATAAGCAAAATTTAACCCCCAAAAAGCCGGAAAACCCTTAGAAAAAGTAGGCTTATAAAAATGAGAAATGTTATTATTTCCAACAATTTGTTTTGATTTTGACACTAGATAAGTAGAATATATAGAAAACAATAACATTTCTCTCAAAATATTTGTATTGTTACTTTACCTTGCCTATATCCCCGATATTGACTACTAGTGTCCCGGGAACAGGGTCAAGTGGAACAAACTCGCCGGAGAATTTGTCAACCACCTGCAGACCATTTATGTTTTCGTCGTCTTGCAGAATCGTTAGAAATGAAGGGTCCGAGTGCTTGAAGACTCCGGTCAACCCCACGCTCTCAGGGCTGTAATGGTATTTGTTCATTCTCATTTGACACCACCACCCCTCAAACAAATCCCGGCCAGTCAAACCACTCAACTTCCGACCAAGAAGTCCGGCGAGATCACGAAAAGCTTTTATGTAGTTACGTATAATCTCCCTGCAAGAAGAAGTTTTGCAATAATCTGAGATATTTTATCATCAATATGTGTGTGCAATCTATATCTATATATATATATATATATATATATATATATATATATATATATATATATATATATATACCTTTGGTGAGGGGAGGCATCAAGACGGTCAAAGAAGTCATCGGGAGAAGAAATCTCATCAATATTCAAACCCTCGAGAAACGGAGTTACCGGGTTAAGTCCGATGTAGCCCTTGCCGTGTTCGGGATTGGCCGTCCGGTACTTGATCTCCGTCGGGAGATCAAAGAGCGAGGCAACCACCGCCTTCATCTCTGCCATCAGCTCCGGCGGCACACCATGGTTGACCACCCTAAAACAACCCAATTCCTCACACGCCTTCGCTATTTCCTCCGCCAATCCCTCAACCTTGTGCATATCAATCACCGGCACTCCGTCTCTCCCCATCTCTTTCAGTCTATGTCTACGAAGGAGCAATTTCCTATGTATAAATGAAAGCTTATATCACATATCTATATGAACAAAAAACTGATAATATTTACTGTTAATATATACTGTTATTATTAGGTGATTGGAAATATGTGGTCGTGACTTGTGAGAATGTGATGTACTATTCTACTAAAGCTTATTAGGTATAAATATACAATTTAGCATTATGGGGTATGGTGGCTAGGGGTGAGCATAGCCGGGTACCCACCGGTTCGAACCGGAACCGGAATCTCTTGTACCGGTTCCTCAATTTTCGGAACCGGAACCGGAACCTCCGGTTCCTTCCGGTTCCGGTGCCGGCTCCGGTTATCCTGTTTCTAAAATCGTAAAATTAAAATTAGATGTAAAGCTTAAATATTAATCATTTTTTGTCATTTTATCAACTAATCTTTGAATAATCATAAACTCCAAACACTTAAACCTATGATTGTCTATATATTTTATCGTTAGAACACTATATTTATACTGATTAATGACTAAACTCATTAAAAGTTACACAAAGTTTCTCATATTGTTAAATTTTGACATTAAATTTATCATATATATAATATTTTAACAAAAATAGACCGAATAATTACCGGTTCCGGTTATCCACCGGTTACCGGTTCCTAAATTTTGAGAACCGGAACCTATTAGGGCGGTTCCATAATTTTAGGAACCGGAACCGGCGGTTCCAAAGCGGTTCCGGTTCCAATTCCGGTTACCCGTTTTTTCTGATCACCCCTAATGGTGGCTTAAGTTGGAATGTCACGTTACCTATGCATCAAATCATTATTTCACATTTCACATTCAAAACTCCCAAATACCCCCTCTACCATCACTAACCAATAATACTCCTTTGGGACCCACTAAAATACCTCTCACTTATAAAATACCCTTAAAAAAATAAAAACATCTCTCCTCCCGTTGGCACCAGCGATTAGACTTGAGTTTGGTCACCATCAAACTTAGGGCATGTTTGATAGAGAAAAATGAAATAAATAAATGGAAATGAAATTGATTTCTCTTGTTTGGTTAGTCAAAGAAATGAGGAACACGGAGAAATAGAACTCCTGTGAAATGAGTTCCTTCCTATTTTGATTTCTTTACTTTTTGAGAAGAAATGAGTTTTATGAAGGACCAACTCTCCGTAGTGAGAAATGAGTTAGACATGGGTATAAATGGAAAAACCCACGTGACCCTCACATGATAGAAAGCAAAATTGAAAAAACGTGTAACCCTATCTCTTCCCCTCCCTGACGACTGAGGTGTTCTACTCGTCACCATCGTCTCTCCACCTCTCTTCACCGACGCATTGCTCTTCATTGTCGGCCTGTGCCTCTCCTGATTTTCGTCTTTGACCCTATCCCTCATCTAGGTTTTGTTGTTTCGATTTATTCTCTTGGTTTTTTTAATTATGTTAGGAGATTTAGATTTTACAGATCAATCCAATTTACATTTTCTGAGTTACATAAGAATAAATAATCAAACTTGTCAATTATGTGATGGATAAAGGCAAATGTTTGGAATCTCACCGGAGCTCTGATTTGATCCACACGATTTTGATTTTTTTTTAATTGTATGATGAATAAAGGCAAAGCTTTGGAATCCATTCAGAATATTGATTTATGGTGTTACAGAATATTGATTTATTATGATAGACTACAATTCTCATGTTTGGCAGACTTGAAATTTCACCGATTTGTATTATTTGACTTTTTTGTATGAAACTTAATTGTGGCTTATGAAGACTAGCAGGGTACCCGCGCAATGCGGCGGCGGGTACCCGTAACTATATTTCAAAGTGACGATAGTAACGGTGGTGGTGGCAATAGCGATGGTGATGAGTGGTGGTGCGTAGTGATGGTAGGTGCCGACATTAGTGATGGTCAAATATAGTGATGGTAGGTGCCGACATTGGTAAGAGTTGATGATTTACACCGTCGTATATTTAATGTTATTGGGATAAATGGTTATAATAACAGCCTAATGTATTAAGTGTGAGTGGTTTGAAATAAAGTGTAATGTATAGCAAGTGGTTAACACATAGTGATAACTTAGGAGAGGTCCTGGGTTCGAATCTTATAAGCCGCGATTTATTTATTTTTAAGGTAAAGAACTAACTAACAAAAGTGGAAAGGTCCTTAAAATCAAGTTTAAGGAGCTCCTTAAACTTTCTTAATGTGGTAGGCTTAAATGCTTTATATAGTAGTAAGATAAGAGAAAATCATATGAATACAACAGATGCTAAAAACTTATCTGTTCTAGTTTTTTTTTTATGATTTTACATGAGAAAGTATGTGCAGAACATTTTCACATGATTTTTCAAATGGATTGAAGCAGTCTTTGATTTCGTCACGCTTCGGTTGGTTGAAGCAGTCTTTGATTCGGTCATATGATATTTTGCAGTGTATATGATATATGCAGATTTTATGTGTATTGTGTCAAATAACTTTGATTGTTTTTGAATTTGGGTATGTTAATTTGATTGAATTTTGAGATGCTGAGGATAAATATGAGAAAATTTAGAGTCTATTTTTTAGCTGAATTTCTGCAGAGTTTGAGCATTATTTTGAGCAGGTTCATTTTAGAATTGATTCGTATGCTTAAGTTAGGAACTACAAATTTACATTGATTGATTAATGTTATTAGTATTGATAAACCATTTCATTTCTCTAGTTTCCCTACCAAACAAGGGAATTGATTTCTCTGCTAATTCCCCGTGTCAATTCTCCGACGTTACCAAACAGTGGAATCTACTTCATTTCTCAGCACATTACATTTCCCTCCTTTTCATTTCTCTAGTCCATTTCACTTCTTTGAATTTCTCTCTACCAAACGCGCCCTTAGTCTTAATTTTGGACATTTGGTTAGTTTCCTTCATATTTAATTCTATAATTTCACTTTTTTTTTCGATTCAATAAAATAACGAGAGCCTTTAACAAAAAAATTAGGCGAAAAGTACAAGAGTGTTACCAAGACATGTTACCACAAAGCTAAAAGATCCGGTTTAGATTGGCCCGTTTATAATGCATTAAAAATCCAATTAAATGAAAGTAAAATAATGCGATCAACAAGAAACACGTGTTTGGGCTTATAATTGCATAAAACACTAGACTTCTGAAAGCTTCAAAGAGTCCACATCACTTGATCATGACATCGAAGATTTTCTTCGCATCTCCAAAAAGCTTAAAAAGTTAAAAGAGTAAATTACACGGATAGTCCCTGTAGTTTGACCTGAGTTTTGAATTTGGTCCCTAAGTTCTAGAAATTACACTGATGGTCACTAACTATCGGACTTCGTATCGGTTTTGATCCCTAAGGTGGATGTCTGTTAAAAAAAGCTGTTAACTTATATTAAATGCCTAGAATACCCTTTTAACATTTTATTTATTTTTTATTTCTCGCTGGAGATAAGCATAGATCCAGCCACCTACTGCAACGTTGTCTTCTTCTCCGGCACACACAACCGTCGCCCACCAGACACCTTTAAAACCACCCCCTCTCCAGCACACACCTCGCCTTCTTTCTCTCTTCTCTTAGTCTCATCCCTTCCACTGTCTCTCTCCTTAATAATTGCAACAAGATCTGTAGTTTTTTACAGAACCCCACACCAAAGCAATGGGTGTATCTCTACACACAAAAAGCCTCTCTCTATCTCTCTCCAGCGACTATCAAGTTGAAGTATTATGTACTAGTCATTGTGATTGTTGATCAGTTTATCAGAAGCGATGAGTACATCAATGGAGGCCAAGATCTGGTCGGAACCCTTGATTTTAAAATTAGGAGGAACCCTCGATCTGGTCGAAACACTCAGTGATTTAAAATTTGTTCAGGTTATTAATTAGTAAGTTTATTAATTCCAGAATTTCTTATTAGTGGCATGATGATGAAATTTATAGTAAGAGAAACGATACAGATTACAAAGCAGTTGACTTTTGATTATACAAAGCTTTTGTGCAGATGTCTTTAAAAACCAATTTTAATTATGAATTTTAACAAATTATTGTAGGTGAGGGTGGATTTAGCTGGTTGGAGGTGGTGAGAGACTTCTATCACCCTCCTCCAAAAGAAGAAGCAAAATCGTCCCTAAACGGATGAAATCCATCTCCGGCATAAACCACCATCGTCTTCTCTTCTCCGGCAGCTTAAATGGATGAAATCATCCTCGACTTCTCCGGCAGAATAACAGATGTAGTTATGGACCACTAAACCTACTGGTCTCACGAGTGTGACAGAGCATCTCCCTGGTTCCCAACACCACCGCCGCCGAACTGCTCTTCCATTACTAGAAAACCACCATCTTTACTTTCAAAACCCCTAAAATCAAGCATACAAATCGGTGACAGAGTCAGGTGGTGAGTGGCAGTTGTTGTTAACGACATCAGGGTGGTGGCGAAGCTCTCGAAATCATATAAATCATATATCTCCGGCGAGCATCACATATTTCCGGCGACAATCACATATCTACGGTGAATGGAGTGGATGAAGAAGATGTATAGTTTTGTTTTAATTAAAAATTAAAGTATAAAGGGTAAAATTGTCATTTGTGAAAATTTAACAGCAAATTCTGATGGCTGTTAGGCTTAGGGACTAAAATCGATACGAAGTCCGATAGTTAGTGACCATCGCTGTAATTTCTGGAACTTAGGGACCAAATCCAAAACTCAAGTCAAACCACAGGGACTATCCGTGTAATTTACTCAAGTTAAAAATAAGGGGCAACAAATCGATCTGCGGAATTGAAGTCGTAAAGATGAACATTAATTACGTCTTCGGACATGTTTGGGAACGTTTTTGAAAAGCTACTTATTGACTTATTGAGAAGCCAAAATCAAAAAGTAAAGGACTCATTACTTCTTGATTTTGGCTTCTCAAGCCAATAAGCCTTTTAAAAAGCTTATCCAAACTTGGTTTTGCTTTCAAGAACTTAAATTCCTTACATAATTTAGGATTTAAAAAATTATTTTAAATAAAAGATACTGTATACAAATAAAGGCGCAGTTGTATTATGTGAACATGTTGAGACAATAGACAACTAACGATATTAAAACATAAGAATGAAACATGTAGTTTTGAGACCAACAGGTCCAACACCAACAATATCTCAACCAACAGCGACAGATTGCAGCAACAGCGACAGATTAGATATGCAAGCTCTTCTTTGTAGAACACAAATAGACAGAAAATTCGATAAATTCCCTTATTTAAAAAGTTATTTTAAGTTTTCCCTTGTTGGATTTGCTTCAAAAGAGTTGCAGCCAACTCTAATGTCGCCTGTAATCGTTTCTGTGGATCTTCTTGTGCATTTCCTTGACCATTTTGACCAATTTGTGGCTGTTGAAATTGTTGCACGTGCCTATATTGTGATGATGATGATGATGGATGATGTTCTAAACCACCCTGAAAACTCGGTGAAACATTCGTTTGTGGCATTCTATACGCATTATTATTATTATTATTATTATTATTATTTTTATCAGAAATCATTGCATTACTCGATTGCCTAAATTCATCACCCACTGAAACACCGCCACTTGTCACTTGCCTAGTGGTCCCAAGATAAGATGCCAATTGTGCAAGTTGTTCTTGTTGAATACCAATACCAATACCATTGCCACCTGTTTCTTGATGACCATATTGTGACATCATGCTAGAATTTTGAGTTCTGTAATTACTTGAATCATTATTTGGTGGCATCAAATTTCTACCACCTGAAACTAAATAGTGACCCGTATGCTCTGGCGTGTTTTCAACAATGGGCTCAACTACGGGCCTAGGTAAGCCCGGTAATAAAGATGGATTATTAGTAGTAGGTCTAGGTTTTCCAAGATTTTGAAATGGTGGTTGGTAGGGCCCGCTTGATGCAAATGTTCTAGAAGCTTCTCCATGAGATGACACGAGATATGGGTCGGGTTGTGGTTGTGGTAGAAGATTCTCGACACTAGAAGACGGCTGTTGTTCTAACCTTAAAATGACACCAGAAATGCTTAATTTTCCAGGTACTTTGAGTATTTTTTCTGAGAAATCTGAAGGGGGTACAAGGAATAAGGTGGTTATATCATCTAATTTAGCGACTGCTGCACGTTGTTTTTCTCCTAAATAATTCATAAATTCATTGTAAAACGCCATGTCAGCATCACTTTCGGGAACGAAAAACACAACATATGAAGTAGCTGCTTGATAGTAATGTTTTGATAACATGTCTAAACTAGTTCTTGCAGTGCAGTCCAAAAACTCAGGCCTGCATATTAATATGGTTTCAGGTAAACAATTCATTTTTTTGCAATTTAAAGCAAATGATTTGTTCATAATATGACATTATAAATTAGTTGATTTTGGTTGTGTATCTTAACTTAATACCTAATAAAAGATTAAATCCATGACATCATCAATTACTCAATTTCAATCAATTCAACCAATAGGAGGCCATCAATTCCCTAATTCCCATCAATAATTTTTTTGATGACATCACCCCAATTTTTTTAGCTTAACCATTTAATATAAATATAATAAAATTTAAGTTGTTTGTGTGAAAAGGCGAACTAACTTACTTTGTAACTATGTAATAATCTCTTTATACATTGTTTATTACATGACTAGATAAATTAAAATCATTTGTCATACAATCTGATAAAATTCGATAATGGTTATTAGTTCAAATTCACACATAACTATTTAGTTAAAATTAATGATTCAACAATATAGTAATAATGAAAAAAAGATTTATACTCTCTGTGTATCACACAGGTTTTGGAACTAGTTATCTCAAACTGGTCATAGTTAGTCTTAAAAAACTTATACGAAGATTCATATTATTGTCGTAAAAAGTTTATTTTTATTATCATAGTGAACGCCTTAAACATTAATAAAAAAATATGCAGAAAAGTGTTTGCGTGTCAACCCAATGTGGCCCGACCCATTTTAACTTGTACTTAAAAATGGCCCGTTTCAACCTGAATCAATTTTGACCTATTACACAACCCACCTAGATGATATGTGTATATTTTTAGTTGGCTTTTGCATATTTTAGTAAGAGATTTGAAGAACTTACAATAGCATGTCAAGTACTTTCCCAACAGGAAAACAACGGGCCCGACATATTGAAGTCCCTCCTTTTGCTATGATCCCTTCCCATTTCCACTCTCCACTTGCAGGTTCAGGAGTTGCCCGTTTCCATTCAACCGGGTTTTGAGGCAATGAAATGAGGCCCGTTTGAAAATTATCATAAACTGCATTCTTGGAATTACCATACGGCTGAGAAATATTCACAACTGGATCGGGCATCTGCTTATTATTATTATTATTAGGATTATTATGGTACCCAAATCGCCCTAAATTGTAATCAACCATTTCATGGTGCTGAGAAAACTCAGGTGGTCCCGAGAGAACATGTTTCACTTGTTCAGATTCAGAGAAAGGGTATTCTGGTAATTCGTGTTCAGGTGGAATAAAACTGCTTTTAAGTTTCTTCGCACCATGGTACATCAATGCATCTTCTGGTAGGTCCCACTCGTCTTCATACAACGGGCGCTTATTAGGGATTGGGAAATCATGAAAACTGGCCCGTAAATCAGGGCCCACTTCTAGAAACCTCGGTTGTTCAAATGGAACGTTTCGACCCATAATTCGGTTACTGTTTCTGACATCATCAATGGGGATAAATCGAGGGGATATTCTGGTGCGGTCATCTTCATGGTAGTTATGGTGTCCAAAATGTTCAGATGGACCGTGATGCCCGTATGGTCTGACCCGTGGGGATGGCGGGTCATTTATCAAGTTTCTTGAGCTGTTTGAAGAAGCAGCATCGCTTCTTGCAAAACAAATATGAACCCGAGGGTTATTAAACAAATTCCCCTGTAAATTATCTTTTGCTCTGCATGCGGAATTTATATTTTTATATCTGATAAATGCATAAGTTCGGCCCGGAAATGCAGAGATTTTTTCAATTTCACCAAATGGGGAAAAAGCGTTCCATAAACTGTCTTCATCTACTTTTAATGATTCTGGGAACCCGACCCATAAGACCTCACTAGGTGGGCGTGCTGCGTTTTTACTGTTTGAATTAGGGTTTTCATTCGGGTCAGTGGTGACATGGCGGGCCCGTGAGTCCCTTCGTGAAGGGGGTTCGTCTCGCCTTTTGGAGTAGTCTTCATCTTTTGATGATTTCTCCTGGTTTGTCAGATGCAAGAGATTGGATCAACTTTTTGAAAAAATTATCTGTTGTGGCCATTTTTAGAAGTGTGGAGAAATATAAACACATTTTAATCAAGAGAAAATTATGCCCCCTTAATATAAGTGTAGCGTTGTTGCGATTCATATACAGGTTTAATTGAGAGAAGTATATTTAAATCAACATTTACATTATATAACAATACAGATTTCATATAAGCAACTTGTTTTATTCAGTTATTATCCCCTATAATGATGTTTATGTTTTACATCCATAAATGTGATTACTATGGTTATTGTAACTTGTTTTAGGTTGGTATTTACTTTTTAGCAACTGCTCTACTTTTAAAGTGTATCGATGAACTAATGACTATCAGTTTCAGTTGCAGACTTGCAGGTGATTTATGTTGCTACTTGCTAACTTTTATAGTTCGTGCTTGAGAAATTGATTCTCTGCAATTGTTGGTAAATAGTGCAAACATTGCCTTTGTAAGAGACTGCTTTTTGACATCTGGAATTTAATATATATTTGATAATTAAAAATTAGTTAAGGCTCTGGGAACCGGTGGACAAGTAAATTGTCGATTTTCCTGGAATCTGCATGCATAATAATCTCATCCCCTACTGAAGAAATGACGTAAATGGCTACCCGTAATTTGTTTGATGGCATGTTGAAAAGTCAAACCATGAGCTAAACACAGAACATGGAAATGGTTCGTATATAGCCACACTACACACAATTCTTCATCAAAAGATTGCTTAATTGGGCATTGATTGGTATCTTTTGCAAAACTAGATTAGCACTTAAGTAAGTATAGGTTAAATGAAATAGTGTACATATACAAAAAAATATGAAGCAAACTTGGGTGGACAAAACTAACCGCCTTTGTAAACTCAATTCTAAGTGCATTGCCCGCAAGAACGAAACCTTGAAGTGCTTCAAATGCTGCAAAAGCCGCACTATCATCAATGAAATTGATGAAAGCATAGCTTCTAGCAGGTTGAAATGCTACACTTTCAAGCTCCCCAAATTCTCTAAATTGATCGCTTAATGCACGTTCAGTTAAACTATGAGAAAGATTCCCAACCCACAGATGTCTTGAAGGTGGAGCACCACTCCTACCATGGTTACTTTTTGCTTCTGATCTCAACGGGTAATCCCTCCTTGATCTGTCCCTACCCCCTCTTGAGCTCTAAACAGAAAGAAAAAAAACTCTAATCAGTGACCATTCCACCATGAAAAAATCAAACAGAATTAAAAAAATCGCATCCATCACTTTAATGGATCAGATCTTAAGCGAAACACTGCCTTTTTTATGCAATTAGGTCTTATATGTTCAGAATACAGTTCGCAATTTCACAATTAAGGATTTAAATCAGCTGTAAAACCAAAAGTAACATATTTATCTTCTATTGTATATCGTTTATGCAACTCCCGGAAACTTGCTCAGCAAAACTATATGTTCCATGATACATCGCCAATTCAAATCGGAGATGATGAAAGTTCAAATTAAAGCAAATCAGATCAAAAGGTGAATCAAAAGGGAGAGAAAATAAAGAAAAAAATCTAACCATTATTGTTCGAATTCGATAATCACAAAATCGCCAAACAGCATTCACGCTTTACAGAACAAATCGAAACGATTGATTTCGCGAATCAAAATTGATAACCGGCAAGAGAAGATATGGAGATTCTGTGTGTTTGTGTTAGGGTTTGGTTATTCGCCTATTGCTGAGCTGCCTCAAAAAGACCGATATCTATTTTGCGATACCGTTGCTCGTTTTTCCTCCAAGTTCGTACTCATCGTGATGCATACCCCCTCGTACAAATTTGAGTGTACAATTTTGGCCCCAATCATTTTAGATGTTGTTTCAAAACCTATATTTTATACTCCCTCCGTTTCAAAATAAGTGATACACGTTCACGGTTTTTGAGGCAATATATGATAATGGATGTTAATTAGATTAAATTGGATCGTTAGTGGAGGATGAGTCCCACATATATTGATTAAAGTGAATTTAATGATGTTTAAAAGTAAAAGTAAGGGTGTACATTGTCTTTTCACTATATTAAAGGAGATAATTGGTGAGTATGGGCCCCACTACCTTTTACCAAATATGGTAAGTTTTTAAAGTGTATCACTTATTTTGAAACACCACAAAATGAAAAGTGTATCACTTATTTTGAAACGGAGGAACTATAATTAATTTATTTAAGACAAATATTACTTCATGCGAATTAAATTAACATGATTACATGTGTATCATCACAATTTATATTTTTTTTATAGATTAACCATAAAACCACAATTATTTATTTTTTCATTTCATCTCTGTCTCTTTACATAGTTTACATACTTTAGTTAAATATTGAATGATATAAATGTCAAAATATTATAATTTACCATGAATGAAATATTATTTTAAACAAATATTCCCTAAATTTTATTACTTGCATAAGAAGGTGAGTGAAAGTTATTATACAAGACCATTCAAGTATAAAAAATGTTAAAAGGACTCGACGCCTTTCAAACTACAATCATTTATACAAAAATAGTTGAAGAATACCACTAACCATAAGTTTGTTTTTGTGATCAAAACATATAAATGTAAGTTTTGGTGGTCAAAAAGGTAAAAACCTAAGGTATGTAGTTGTCTAATATTTATAATATAGATTATTAGACAAAAACTAAACCATTTACACCCAAACTTATCCATATGCCTTGATCATTATACTTTTTACATCACAGTATTGCATGTTAAAAGGCGTTTAACAGAAACTCTAGAATTGACTAGGTTCAAACTGAGGTTTATGGAAAAAGTTTCATGATTCTGCCAGCTCATCAATGGAGTTCTGATTGCATATCCATTATGATCGATAACGTGATTATGTAATTCACAGCTATGGATATTGAGGGTTATCTTCTGCAAAATCATAGATAAATGAAAAAAAATAGTTTAGTTTACAAAAAACAAGCTTATGTCCATAACTTGTCTCTCCACAGGCAATAGTTTAAAAAAAAACACGCTTACAGGAATATAGTTTAGTTTGAAAATGTGATTATAAAATTTTTATTATTTCGATAATGATTTAATTTTTTGAATAAAATTGGGATGTTTTTTGCATAAAAATATGAATCAACCGACTCACGTATAGATACAGGATCTAAATGTACATAGAAACTTGCAGCCACAATCATATAACAAAACAAGAGCATAAGTCCTTTGAAGTAATTCGATGTTCCCTCCTGCATATATAAGACCCATCAATTTCAATAATCTTTCTATCTCCATCCAATGAAAAAGGTTTATTTTTTTCTAAAATCTGACTAATAGTCAAACATTTTCCTCTAAACTACATAAGTCGAATATTAAAGAGATGGAAATTGACCAGTCAAACCTGCAAAATGAAGGCTACTACCAAAACAGTCATAAATAGAGTAAATGTCTCAAAAAGTTCAAAATCCAGGTCCATGGGTCGTTCAATGATCCACCCAACAACCACACAAAATGGCATCTGCAGATGAAATAAACACCACAAAATCAGGAATCTATAAATTCATAAAAACATATAATAATAATACCTACCACAAACATGGATATTTGTGTTGAAGATCCAATCGCCACCCCTAAAGAAATGTCCTACAAATATGATATTAAATTAAAATCCAATTCTGTTTATAAAATAATAATCTCAGCAAACACTTACAAGTTTATCTTTGACTGCAAATATGATAGCACTTGCATGGTCTGCTGCATTTCCAACAATAGGAAGCAAAATAACACTAATAAATGCTACAGGGACATCCATTGCAACCGATGCACCCTAAAACACCCAATCCTTTCTGCAATTAATATTTATAATTAAATTTCATAATAAAAAACTTTACCTTTATAGCATTGACCAAATATTCAGAAAGAACCGAAATGAAAAAGGTTAAAAGGCCAAGCCATATAACTGATTCCCACTTTGAGATATCTGCAGATTCTTCATCATCCGAACTACCATCCTGTTTTTTATTTACAATTAATTTAAACATTTGTTCACATTTAATTGTAATTGTGATTATAAACCTCTTTTATGGTTGAATAATCTTGCTTCTGATTTGTCAGTTGAAAGAAAATAAAGATTCCATATGCTACAAGCATTATACAGCTACTAAATCTTGAAAGGGCTAAAACTGATGTCCCAATATGCAATTCGGTGTTTGTTTCATGGAGAGCAGTTGGGAAGATTAAGGACATAACTGCCATTAACAGCAATCCCATGTTCATTCCAGCATTTGACTGACAACAAAACTTACTTTAATCAATTTTAAGGTTTTTAATCAATCAATCATATGTGTCTATAGGTAAGAAAGTTAACTAACTCTGTTAAAAATCTGTTCTTTATTACGGTGAGCAATTCCTCCAGTAAAAAAAGCACATCCAAGAACAAGTAACATGTTTGACAAAATTGAGCCCAATAATGACTGCTGTACAAGGCGTAACATGCCTTGTTTCATTGCAAATAGTGAGATTATTAACTCTGTTGCATTGCCAAAAGTGGCATTCAGAAGACCCCCAACTGCATTGTTACAGTTTAAGCCCAAGAACAGGGGTATAATTGGAAAATATGAAAAACAAACCTGTAGGCCCAGTGTAGAAAACCAGTTGCCTGCAAAAAAGAAAAAAGTAAGAGTGTATTCTTTTCCAATAATTAACCGATTGAAGATATTCATGTGCAGATATTTACTCAGTGGCCCAACCCAAACGCTCTGCCAAAGGTATGATGCCCAATAAGCTCAACAAGAACACCCAACCCTGTTTATCAGATAAATACAAATTAAATTATGCATATTTGTTAGAAGTGTTTCGGGATAACCAAAAAGCCCGTTGTGAATATTAATTAATAAACATAACTCACTTGACGATTGGTCAATTGATCAAGCAGCATTGCTAACGGGCCACAAGGTAAGAGTAAATTAATTTTATCAGAGAACAAAAAATTCTTTATTCGGGCTAACATTATTCTCCATAGACAGTTGCAGTTACTATCTGGACCAACTTTTAGGGCAGGGATAGTTGGGATATCATCTGGTAGCTCGATTTTTGATTTTCCATCTAATGATTTCAGCTGTAACAAATTAAACATATCATAACAGAGAAATGAAAAGCTGAAATTAACACATGAGAGCAAAACTTCCTTCTAAATGGGAACCGAATCCTAGCATCCGCAAATGCTGCCCATTTTCTACTTACTTTAAGCCAGAATTCATTCGAATCATAAACCTAATTGCTTCAGCTAAATCCAACAAATAATTACAGAAAACTTCAATTGACATAATAGTAATTATAAATGAAACAGGAATTTATAGGTTATAGATCGTCATTTTGCATGTGGTAGTTAATTAGGGAATTGAAACATGCAACGGCTGGGTGATGAATGTAAGAATCGCCGCCACTGACATTGGTGTGATTAAAATAAATCGTTCCTTTTTGCTTCACCCTGTTTTCTGGTGATCGGATTGTCGATTTTAGTTATCTGAAAAAATGTTGATTTATTGAAAATATCAGTCAAAATACAAGTTAAGTAATCTTTAATTTTTAGAAATTAAAAAGAAAAAAAAAATTACGGTCTACAACATAACAGTCGGATTTCACTTGATTATTTAGTTTTGAGGAATCAAACAAAGATTCTAAATTTATTGTTAAACTCAATGGGATTAATCCAAAACTTTCATGAGGGATTTTAAATCTATTCATCATACTCTAACAATCTGTAGTAACCAAAATCATATATAATACTAATGTTAACGGAATGCCTATGGAGATGTTTCAATATCGTCGATTAGACTATCACATGCACTTAACCTTGGTTTTAGCCATTGTCCTTTTAAACTGTTTATGATAATATATTAATAGTTTTACACTAAGTTTACGGCTGAACTTTTATAATTCAACTTTTCTTTACTCATATGTTACCAGTTAAACTATTCATTTCTGGTAACCTTTTTTTGGGGTTAAATATGGTTTAATCAACTTTTGCAACTGTTATCATCTAAGCCTAACCTTATTAGGTCAAAATCCGTATGTCTTTTCTCCATACAGCCTCTCTATTCCACTCCAATTTCTACTATAAATTTCTGTACTCATCACTTAAAGTTTCACATTTGTTAGAGCTTAGATCAAGATTGTATAGGACAAACCACATAGAATAACAACCAACTTTGCAAAAAGGTACCAATTAATACAAGTATATGTACTTTTTTGGCCATCTTATGAATAACAACCATTGAAGTAACCAATGATGATAACTCGATTCAACCTTGAATTGTAGGATCAAACACCAAATTAACCTAATTGAATTGAAGCAAATGCACCAGTAAATAATCTATCCATAAGAAGAAACATAGAAAGGAAAAGATAACATAACTATATACTAACTCAACTGATTTGAAGCTAACACCAATTTTACATGACCAATATTAAGTAAGAACTGAAGCAACAGAAGAAAGCAAGTAGTCAGAAGAGAAGACAAAGCAATAAAGTTGTTGTGGTTTTTAACTGCAACAGGCTCCATTTTGAGCAGAGGCCCCATCTCTTCCTCCTGACGGGCCCGCCGTGCCACCATATCCCACTTTAATTCCATAAGACTGCCACCATATAACTAAATGAAAATAATTCACAAATACTGCACATATGAGTATGAGAAAGTTGTTAAAAAATATAAAAAACATGCCTCGTTTGATACGTCAAAAACTCCATCCTGAATCTTCTTATAAATTGTTCCAGCCGTGTTTATAAATGCCTGAAATAACAATTTGTAAATTTCTAGCTTCAAATATTATTTATTTATAATTAAATAAAATGTAATAAATGACCTCCTCAACATTTTGTGCGGTTTTTGCAGAAGCTTCCATGAATACTAGCCCATTTTCCTTAGCAAATTGTTCTCCTTCTTCTGTACTAACAGCTCGTCTATGTGCAAGATCACACTTGTTACCAATTAGCATAACTGTCATATTTTCATTTGCATGCTGCCTTGCATCCTCTAACCAACTTGCAAGATGATTAAATGTTTCCCTCCTAAATCATACACACCAAAAACTTTATAAAATCATGAAACCAGGAGTTGGAATGGAATCATACCTGGTGATGTCATAAACCAGGAGTGCACCAGCAGCACCTCTGTAGTACGACCTTACCTAAACGATTCCTGGCCCGCCTGTAATACCAAAAACAATTCAATGGATAATTAAAAAAAACAGATTTATTACAAATACAAAGAAAGAAAGATAAATAAATGAAATAACTAACTGTGTCCCAGATCTGCAGCTTTATTGTCAATGGTGATCATTCTGGCACCAAATTCAACACCAATTGTTAAATCATGAACTGGTTGAAAACGCTTGTCTGTGAACTGCAGAAGAAGGCATGATTTTCCAACCCCTGCATCGTAAACATTGTTGAAACCATATTAATTTTGTAATACAATGAGAATTATTATTGTATGGGCTAAAACCCTTGATTAACAATCATCTATAAACGTAGCTTTACAAGCCTTCATAAGAGCATATTCAATTAATGAAAATAGTGATGATGAAGGTTTGCTAATGGATGAAGTTATGAATTTTTACAGAACTATGCAGTAAGTTGTTTTCAGTTATAAGCTTGCCATATGCGTGACTCTAGTTACAAGTTAGCAGACAAACTACATAATTTCCATGAAGTTGAACAATAATGATTCTACACATTTCAAAATCATTAACTAAAATCAGAACCGAGTACCTATCAGAGTCGCAACTGAAATAATCTAACATAGATTGCATAATCCAATACGAAAATGGTTATAATTTTAATACACCAGCCTCTACTGGCATCGTGAGATTCGTATCCGCATGAACATCATACAAAACAATGTGATTGACATAAAAGTTTGATTATAAATAGAGAAATAATGATCACTGATTAAACGAAAAATTAAATCGATTACCAGTATCTCCAATGATGATGTACTTAGGCGTAGGACATAATTATTCAGATCTTACAGAAATTAAATCCGGAAACACACTGTAATTGAACACTAACTATTTTTAGTGTATCAGTTATGAATAAATCTCAGCAGAGGATGTGAAAAAAACCCGTAGAGATTGGAATCCTGCGTTTGAGATTTTCTTATTATAGAGAAAGAAGAACAGAGATGCGAGAAATTGTAATCGTATTTGCTTAGCTTAGTAAAAGAAAACTTTACAGATAGCCCAAACCTCAAATGTTAATAAGGCCCAAACAGAATATACCTTGGGCCTACTTATATTACCAGTTCAACCGAATTTAAAGTTTTTAATGTAATCTTAAAGTCTCATGAGTTACTTAAAATTAATTCAAAATATCAATAATCATTGGTACCGACTCAAGCTCATTACAATTTTTTTCACATTTTGTATATGTAATTATACATAATAATCATATTATGTGATCGAATGGATATACGAGCTGAGATAAAATAAAATGTTGAGAGGTACATTTTCAGTGAACTGGCTAGACTGGATCCAGGTATCCAAATATACATTTGACTATGGTTGTTAAATGAGTTTGATATATTGATATGAACATTGAAGTTCCAAAGTTTAAAACTTTGGCTCTATAATTATCATCTAAAAGTATATTAATGGCTTTCTCCACCTCACACTTTTGTTGAAAGTCTTCCGGGAAGCAATATCTCTACTTACGGGTAGAGATATAATTGTCTACATCTCACCTCCTTCATATCCTGCCTTTAATCGAAATAAAGGATATCGTTGTTGATGTCTCTATAGTATATTGGAATGGAAGTTGCCGAATGCAAGTAAGTTTCTAGCATTAATCGAAATAAATTGAAAACTTTACAGTTGATCTTTTGGAATTTTGATCAAAAACAAGTTCAACGCAGTATATGACATAGATATTAGTTTCATCTTATATAAATACATCAATCTCGGCCACCAAACATTATCTTAAGGATCTTGGTTACTAGTTTTGCCATGATTCATGAAATTTGTTTCTTGTATATAGATAGATCATAGATGCACCAAAATTATACATGTTGTGACAATCTACCTCTAAGGGATCACTATAAATTTTCTATAAAATACTCGGTATTTAACCACATACGTCTACCCATTGACGCAATCCTCAAAATTCTTTGGACATGTGTATCAAAAGAAAATCAGTTTATCAACCATAAATTTGTAAGTTTAGCCGTCTTAGCCATAACGAATGTAGAATCATATGATAAACATCATATCTTTTCGCCGGATAATTCACCAAAAAATGTCGTTGTACCCTCTTAACATTCTCCCGCAACCTCGAATACTCATCATCTGATATTCCCAACAAAATATTCTTCAAATTCGGTATTTCACTCACCGATACTTGGATAGAAAAAGCATCCCAATTGAGTACATCACTAAATGGTAGAACATAGTGTTGAGAAATCAACACGGGCACACACTCAGCATAGATAGCTTCCACTATTCGCGGACTAGCCACTTCAAATCCACTAGGGCATATGCAAAACCGGCTCGTTTTCATCATTTCATTATATGAGATATTATTAGGCACTCTATCATATATCTGTATATCTTTATCTTTATCTTTCCAGTGTAGGAAAAGTAGTGGTCTAATCTTACCATGAAATTCACCACCTGCAAAGAATGCCAATGTCGTGCGATTAGAAGCTGGTAAACCTCCGATAACCATAGCAGTCTCGCCTCTATAAAGCTTAATTTCGGGGATTGATGCGTCTTTTCTTGGATTGAAAAACTCTGAGGTATTTGCATTGCATAATAGTCTTATCGATGTGAAATATAACGAATGAACGGACCATGATGCTCTAGGACCCTGTACCATTACAAGAACCATAATAACTTCTTAGCTTATATATGTGTTAAAAAAATTTAATGCACATTAGAGGTGTTAAAATGTGCATATTGTGCCACATGTCAAAATGTGTAATCTTGGTACTTATTGAGCCAGGTTGACCTATAACACCTTTTCTCCAACAATATTAACTTTTATAAAAAGATAAATGATATTTATGCCTACCATTTATGTCTACCCATATGTCTACTCACTTCTAAACTTGACATGTGTTATCCACTAATTCTCTTTCCACATATCATCCCTTAATTTTGACACTTGTTATGATCAAATTGGTAGGCACATGAGTAGGACCAAATGGTAGGCACAAATATCATTACTCTTATAAAAATAATAATGGGTCAACATGCATTAAAAATACGGTTTCATGTTGGATTCGAGTAATTACCTACCCAATCATGGCAAGAAAGCATGAAATGGTCGGATCCGAGGCTTCGGTTCCAATACGGGTACAATGATGAAACTGTGTGTACATAATCACCAATAACACGCTCTAGAACAGCTTTATCACGGATGATTGGATCAAAAAGGCTACTAAGAATCATGGCAACACTAAATGGAAGGAAAAAGACATGAGCTTGATCCGGGTCGGATACCCGAAATCTTGGGTCGTCCTCAATGGAGTTGAGAAAAACGCCTTCCATTGAGTAAATGTCTGTTGTAGGACCTGTGTGAAATAAGGGTGGCTCTCCTTCTTCATAAACGTATACTTTGAACAATTTCTCCATTAACAAGTAACTCCTGCATACGAAATAGTAACATGCATCAAAGAAAATAAATATTCAAGGTTTTCGGCTTAGACTATAAAACTACTTGATTGTGGATCCTGGTCAAATTGGAGGTATGTGGGATATGAAATGCGTTTAACATAGCTCAAGTTTTAATCAAAGTCTAAAGTAATTAATTTCAATCATTATATCAAATACTAATTATAATCTCAACCATCGGATCAAATATTAATTATAATCTCAACTGTTAGATCAATAATAATTAATGATCAATGTTTTATATTTAGAGGAGATTTTTTGTCATTTGATACCCACATAATTTTTTTTATATTATACTTTTGTTGTTTTAATTTTTTATTAATTTTTATAAATTATTATTATTTTCCGTTTAAAAAAACAACATGTGATTGTATACTTGATCACATGTGATTATACAAAAATATTACTTCGTACATGTGATTATATACTTTAATCACATTTGATTATACAAAAACATCACATGTGATATCGTGATTATATTAAATAATCACATGTCATATAACATAAAAGAAAATTTAATGAAACAAAATTTACAAAATAATAATAATAATAATAATAATAATAATAATTAATATAAATATATAATTAATCTTGATTATTAATGTTTATTGAACATATATGGACTTTGAATAAAACTTAGAGCAGCCGGTACCGTCATGACCCCCCACCCTCGCCGGACGCCACCTCGCCATCTGGCGCGCGCCACCACACCGTCCGCCACGCCAAACCCCACCCTTCGCTAGCCACCCGATGCAACCCACGACCCAATCAGAACCGGATACGTGTACTAGCCGTTGGTTTCTGCTGGAAATTTGAATTTTTTTTTTTTAATAAACCTTTATAAATACCACACCATTTATACAACTTTTCACACAACATTTCTCATACTCTCTAATACTTTTCTTCAAAAAATGTCTCAACAACCACAACCATCACAATCACAACCACAAGACGCGGCGACACACCGAAAGGGAAAAAAAGTTGCACCAGAAAGGTGGGACGACGCACAAGAAAGGTTACTTGCCGAGTGTGTCAAAAGCGTTTCCGAGGATTCCGAGGTGCCGAGTACACAAGATTGTTTTTGGAACAAAGTTGTTTATGAGTTAAACAATGGCGTTGAGGTGTCGCGTACCAAAGACGCGTTGATGGGGAAGTGGGCGAGAATCAATAAGCAAAAAAACGTAATTCGCGCAAAATACCTCGTAGATGACGATGAAATCGACGTTGAAGATAACGCGTAGTTTTTTTAATTTTCAGTATATTTTTAAAGAAATTCAGTAATATTTTTTAATTTTTCGGTATTTATAATTTTTTATTTTTAGTTTGTAATATTTATTTTAATGAAATATTAAGTTGTTTTGAAAAAAAGAAAAAGAAAAATAAAAGGGGTAGGGCCCAAATAGCTTAAGTGATGGTAGATGACTAGATGGGGTATTTGGGGGTTTTGAATGTGAAATGTGAAATAATGATGTGGCGCATAGGTGACACAGATGTGGCCATTTCACTTATGTGCCCACACCTAGTGCTCTTAGACTCGTCCATGTTGAAAAAATCACTGTGTTTAATATGTGTGGTAATTGTAGCCTTTATAATTTTTTTGTTCATAATATTACGATGAAGCCTCCTTAAAGTAGCATATTAAGGTTATCGTGTTCAAAGATCTTTTGATAATAGTTTTATTAAAAGTATTATTAACAACTAAGTTTTTAAATAAAACATTGATTTTAAGACATAAATATTTACAACTCCCAACTTTTTGCACACTTACGACCAAAAATTGTTAAATTAGAGATACTATTTCTTTTTTTAGCGACACCTAATCTAATTCTACTGTCCACGACGGAATTTGAACCTACGACCTATAGGTCATGAGATCCTACTTATTATTAATTTTGTCTTTACAAGATTAGGATAGTAAGGTCGGATCGAGATTAGAAAATCGTACAAAAATGTCTTAATCATTATTATAGGTATTTCAATACATATTAAGTGCTTAATAGTCATATTCAAAGAGTTCATTAATTTTTATGAAGTGATAAGAAACAAATCTTAGCCCTTAGATTAAAATATCCCTTAACTACCAACAACATCAAATCACATGTGATTCAATATACAACCACCACCGCCGGCCATCACCGCCACTGCCGCCGCCGACCACCTCCGCCGACCACCTCGGCGCACAGCCTCCGGCCGCCGCAATCACATGTGATTGAATACGCAATCACATGTGACTGAAAGCATCCGATGGTGGCGAGGGGTTGTCGGTGGTAGAGACGGTGGCGGCCGGCAGAGGTTGGTGGTGGTCGGCGGTGTTGAATCACATGTGATTTAATACACATAGTGGTGGTCGGCGATGTACAATCATATTTGACTTAATACATATGTGGTGGTGGTGGTGGTGGTGGTGATGTGTTGAATCACATGTAATGTTGGTGATGGTGGTGATTTAGGAATTAGTTGATCCAAGGACTAAAATTTACTACGTACAAATGATAGAAACTTTTTAAACGTTTCTCTATTTCAATAAGGGTCTTATTTAGTATCAAACTTTCAAATGTGATTCGATATAGACAACGTCCCCACTCCCCATTCCCCAAAGTAATATTATTTCAATTCAACAGCTAATTTTTGGGTTTGATTGCAATTTTCGATTTGATGGTGGTGGTTTTTTGCTGGTTGTGTAAGGTACACGTTTTTTAAGCTAAGGTACAAGTTCTTGATGCAAGAAAATGAGTTAAAAGTTAAAGTAAATGTAATATTGTAATATTGTAACAGGTTAAGTCGTTAAGAATAGGTCAGAACTTTGGATGGATGACACTGGAACAACGTTGAAACTTGAAAGTCCACATCATTTATAGATATTTCTTTAGGTACATTACGTATATTAAATCAGGTTTGAAAGGTAGATGACTAAATATTACATTTTTTATATTATTAGAGAAAATTGAATTTATATCTGCATTTAAAGATTAGATGTGAATTTATTTAAAATTATATTGTTTTGAACCTAAATTATGTACTTTTGATTAAAATTTGAGAAATGATATTTTTTTTAAACGGCTTAAGAAATGATATTTCTTTCTACTTATTCTTTATATCCATAAGCCTACACAGTTCTAAACTTGATATGTATCATTCACTAATTATTTTTCCTCATATCATCCCTAGATTTTAACACTTATTATGATCATATGACTAGGAATATGGGTAGGAAGAAATATCATTACTTTTAAAATTTAGTCACTTAATTATTCACTCCCCTAATTTATGTTTACTAGCAGGGTACCCGCGCAATACGGCGACGGGTACCCAAAAACTATATTTCGTGGCGAGCAAGTGTTGTTCGTTTACACGGTTTTTCCAACAATAATTGTGCAAATGAATGACTTTTTCCGTCTTTAAAAATTACAATTAGTAATCATTATCATCTAAAACATAATAATACATTCAAGTTAACCAACAAACTTAAGGATTATAATTAAAGAATATGTGAACACACAAACAAATACCTTGATTATGGAAAGTTCGATACAATATGTTTTCTATTTAAAGTTGGTTTTTTATTTGTTCTAAAACAAATTGTCATTTAGAGCCATTGGTTAACACACAGTCAGATTTCACAAGAGGTCTTGTGTTCGAATCATAGAAGCAACATTTTTTTATTTTTGTGGTGTTGAAGAAGTTACTAAAAGTGGAAATGTCCTTAAGTTTAAGTTTAAAGAGTTGCTATTTTTAGTAGTCTTATATGCTTTATAGATAGTATAGATTCACTCATTTAATATCACAATTTCCTTATAAATGATTTACCCCCTTGATTAATATATGGGTGGTGTATGATGATATGTCAATTTTAATTAATTCTACATCTAAACTTAGATATGACAATTAAATACTCACTACTCATAATATTAACATGTAACGTTCCAAGTTTCTTTAAACAAGTTTCTATATTAGTGTGGAAAATTTAGAGAAACGCGAAACGAACCGACAAAGCATACCCAATTTTTTGTGGAGCATGTGAGACATCTCTTGTTTGTTAATATTTGTATGGTGTACAACATCACATGTACTATTCATTAACGACTGGGGCAACGTTGATGGCCGAGAATCCCGCATCTTATTTTGCTAATTATTTCTGTCATTAATTGCTTCCGAAAGTAGAAAAACATTATTTTCATGCTACAGAAATATAATTTAATATCTAACCAAAAACATGATTTAGTCGATCATTAATGCTCCTTTTTGGGATTTACAATTTCAGATTTTTTTTAAAGAAATGATATTGATGCATACTAGTTTTGTCTACATTATATTGTTAGTCATTAAGAAACGACCTATTAAATCTAGTTTCATATATTATCTCTTGATTTTCACATTTATCTTGATCAAATAAAGTAAACACATAAGTATACACAAATAATAGATATTAATACTATTTTTTAAGGGTTTTGTTAATAACAGCCCTAAGGGTTGTTATTAAGAGGTGTTTACGTGCATAAATCGTTTGTACTCTCAGTAGTGGGGGTTGATTCCTAAAATACAGGGGCGGTTATTGATTATTGTTAGGGGTGCCCAAAGGGTTGACCCAACCCGACTCTAACCCGAACCCGATTATGCTAATAGGGTCGGGTCTATTCGGGTTCCATGTTATTATCGGGTTTTTTAAACCCGGCCCGACCAACCCGATTCGTTATCCGGTCGGGTTTCGGGTTAGAATTTCTTACCTTTGTCGGGTTCGGGTTGACCCGATTAGACCTGATTAAAGTTTAAGTATTTTATTTGTAACACCTCATTTTTCAAAACACCTTTTAAACATATTTTTAGAATAAAAATACTACAATGTCCAATGTTCCCAAAATACGGTTTAACAAAAACCAATAAAAGTTTATCAGAGTATTAAAGCCGGTGTTACAAATACAATATTATAACCATAGGATAAACGAGAACTACCTACGAGCTCCCGAGCTAACCAACACTAGGCCACTTCTAACGCGACCCTCTAATCCAACGATCCTGAACCTGAGTACATAGCCAAAAACAAGTAGTACGTGAGACAAAATAGTCTCGTGAGATACATGAGTTTTCGACCCATTCTCAAAAGATTTATAAAATAATATTTATAACATTAAAAATATTCATCCTTATCATTTCTTATTAATTCATAATTCATCTTCCATTCATTTAACCGTATAAACTAATAAGCTTACCGTAAGCTTACTCGTCATCTAATCACATACTTGTAAGTTATCTCTAAACTTACACTTTCGTTATCACATATGCGACGGACCTCTCCGAAGCCAACTCTCCCGATATGGGACGTCATAGGTAAACTATCAAGGTAATTGGGAACCCCCATCTTACCGAGATTCATAAGCTCTCCCCGATCCCGGGTCGTCATGCTCACCCATCATTGGGTGTCGTAAACTGTGACATTCTACTCTTTGCGCAGGGAGGTACCACCCCAAGTAGACGTCTCATGCTCCCCCATTTCTGTGCGGTCTTATTCCGGATATCTCATTAACACTTATGAGCCTCAGCTCCTTTCATCAAATTCATCACTTATTAGAATACACACATATTCTAATTTATCATGCTATTCTCTTTATTATTTCATTTTAAATCTTGACTTTACCAAGTCCTTTACTAATTTAAAACATATTCATCTTTTATAAAAATCATATTACTTTGACTCTTCTTTGACTAGAATACACGTTTATTACTAGTCACTTATTACTTATTCTCTTAGTAATTCGATAACTACTTTCATTAGTATAATATACTATCCGATACTTATTACTTAAAAATCATTGTCGCAAGCTTATTAATACATATTATTAATAAGCCGATTATTAAGCTCTTTTAAATCATTATCTTTATTCATGCATCTTATTTATAAAAGCTCATTATTTACTTTTCATTATCATAAACTCTTTCAAAATCAACAATCATTTAGACATACTAAAATAATCTATTACTAGCATTTTCTCATCATATCCATCATATCTTTATTAAAAACGTTCATTAATAAAGACTCTTAAAACATCATAGTTTCCAAAATCATTTGCTATGTACCCAGTAAAAGTCTCATGTACTCACCTTAGCCAAGCTAACTCCAAATCGTGTCTAACAACACGAATCCTTGCTTTCCAACTTGTGAAATGTCACCAATCTTTAGGCCTTCTTGACCTATCATCCATATCATCACAATAACTAGTTATTATCCATAACTAATCACTAATCAATCCATATTCACATTCCTAACCACCAAGTTCATCCAACTTGGTGGAATCTCAAACCCTAGTTCAAGATTTCCATCAATAAACCCAAATTAAACTTGTACACATCGATTACAAGCTTACAATGAGTGTTCTACACCCATGATTAGTCATCTTCCCCAAAGATGACACAAATGATTCCCCAAACCACCATTTCTACCCAAACAAGGTTCATAACTAACTACCAACAATCAAGGATCAAGAATCCTTACCTTTGATGTTAAGATCCACAAGATTGAAGAACATTTGAGCAAGGAATCACCAAAATCGCCCCTTCTCTCTCTAAAATCGGCTGCACCACAACTTGGGTGAAAAATGAGCAAACCCTAGCTCAAACCCGATTTTATTCTGCTCGACCATAGTTCGCGATCGCGAACACAACTTCGCGTCGCGAAGTTCGCGCCTCATACACACTTCACGATCGGTAACTGGTTGGGAACTCTTCACGCATGCTTGCTCAAATCGCTGATGCTAGTTCACGATCCGTGAACAAAAGTTCACGCCGTGAACTTCCCAAAAACAGCAGGGCTGCACTTTTCGGTCCTTGGTTCGACCCGGTTTCGCCCATAACTTCCTCATACGATGTCCAAATGACCCGAAACCAATTCCCACGGTTCTGAAATGAATTATCCTTATTTATCATATTTTTCCCATATTTTATTTTATTAAAATTTCGGGTCGTTACATTATTTCCTATAAAAATTAAGATATTTTTACTATTAAATCAATTAATTAGCAAATTATATGATATAGTATTCAATAAAAATCAATTAATAATTATAAGTGTTAAATAAAAACTCATAAAATTCAATATATTAAATAATTTCTTTAATTTTTACAAAAAATTCCTAACTCAAGTGTAACCCGACCAACCCGATCGGGTCAACCCGACAAACCCGAAACATGACCAACCCGAACCTGATAAACCCGAATCCTTATTGGGTCGGGTTTCGGGTTAGGATTATTTTAATACATGTCTTAACGTTTTAGTGACAGCCCTTAAGACTATAATTATCATTTTTCTTTTTTTAATAAGAAAATGATGATTTAACCTAACTCATTGTTGCACCTTATTGTAGAACGGATAAGATGTTTTCTATTCGGATTAAGTGGAGGGCACTAGTTTTTATCGGCCATCTTCAAAGTGATGTCAGTGGTAAGGCTCATGGGTATGGGTCCACGCCCCATGGCGTGGGGTATGATGTGGCTAGACCACGGCGTGGCCAAAGGAGGGAACACCGTCCCGCCCCCATGGCGTGGGGGGTAGGCGTGGGCAAGGGAGCAAGCACACAACGGGGCATAACGGGGCGTTGGGGTTGCTTTTTGACAGGTGTTTGCTTCTGATTGGATGATGGGTATTTTCTTTTTTATTTTATTTATAATTTAGTGGAATAAAATGGTGTGGTGTGGTGTGGTGGGTATTTCCTAAAGATGATGTGGTGTGGTGGTGATGTGGTTGCTGAGGTGGCGATGATGTGGCAGGGAAATTGGGTACCACATGTGGTACCCATACCGGATAGCCTAAGTTTTGATTTCTATCACAATGGTTAACCAATGGTTAACCTCACAATGATTTCTTATTTTTGCCACATCATCTATCAACCTATTAATTAAAAACTTCTCTAATTGTTAACTTTTCCAAATATTTTTACTTATTAATATGACTAATTTTACCTTTATCTATACCAAATATTTTATAAATTCCCCTCGTGTGTGATCTTTCAACATATAAATAAAATCATATCTGATTTTATATACATAACATGCTTCAAAAAATCAAATTAATCATCATATATGATCTTTCTTAAAAAGTATTGAAATATGATAAAATTATAATTTATAATAGAAATAATAAATTATTCACATATAAATATATAGGGGTTTAAAATATAAAAGTTAAATATGAGGACTAAAAGTATCAAACATTAAAAGATGATTAAGTAGTTTGGGAAGAATAAGTGGTTGAAATGACCTCCTAAAAAAGTAATATATTCCAATGATAAAAAATCATTGTAGAGATTATTCAAATAGTAATAACCTCTTAAAAAACATCCCATTGGAGATGCTCTAAGAGAAATGATATTTTTGCATACCATTTGTGTCTACTTCATCTTTGAATTTGACATGTGTAATCTACTCATTTTCTTTACTCATATCATCCATTAATTTTGACATTTGTAATCATCAAATGGTAGGCACATGAGTATGTACAAATAATAGATACCAATACTATTCCTCTTTGTATAATTTTCAGTTAAAGGCAATATTATATATTGGGTAATATACAAAAAATTAACAGAAGTTATTATTTGTATAATTTTCAGTTAGCTCTTTCTTTATTAATTTTCTAAGGGTTTTTCTATTGTGTGCCCTAGGGCATATGATAACACTTATTAATGATCATTAACTTTTCATTTAAATTAAAATAATCATTTAATACTTATATAAAATATAGAAACTTGGATATTCTTTAATGGATTTTGCTATGCATTTAGGAAATGTTAAGTGTATTTAATACATCCTAACATATGTTCCTAGTGCACACAATAGAAAAATTCATTTTTTAATATCTGTTCTATCGCATATATTACAAAGCATTAAATTATTTTGAATGTGTTAAATTAGTGTATAATATTATTAATGAGTCATTAACTATTTTGTATTATATCATATCTACCCATGCTATATACTCCCTCCTCCGTCCCATAAAAAATTTCTCATTTCTCTTGTACATAAATTTTTAGGAGATAGTTAGTAGTGGGGTCCTTATTACTCCCTCCGTCTCATAAAAAAGTTTACATTTCATTTGGGCACAATCATTTACGAGATAGTTGGTGATGTGGTCTTTCGTAATAATTTTGATTAAAATATAAGGTTAGATTGGAGAGAGAATGTTTTATTGGTGGATTGATTGGTAATAATATTATTTTATTAGGTGGACCCACAAATTTGAGAAATGTAAACTTTTTTGTGGGACAGAATTTTAAGAAGAAATCTAAACTTTTTTGTGGGACGGAGGGAGTATTATTTTTGATTAAAATATAAAGTTAGATTGGATAAAAAATGAGTTTTAGTGGTGGAATCATTAGCAATAATATTACTTCCTTCGATTCAAAATAAGTGACACACTTATCTTTTTGGGGTGATTCAAAATAAGTGACACACTTTGAAAAATTACCTTATTTGGCAAAAAATAGTAGCACCCGCATTCACTAACTATCTACTTTTACAAAGTGAAATGACTTATTTACCCTTATTTTTTACTTTTAAACATCATTAACTTACTTTATTCAAAAGGTGTGGGACACATTCCCCACTAACCATCCAATTAATCTAATTTAATCACCATTATAATCTTTTGCCTCAAAAACCGTGAAACCCAAAGTGTGTCACTTATTTTGAATCGTAGGAAGTATTTTATTAAATGGGTCTTTCAAATTTGATAAAAATGAACTTTTTTATGGGATAAAATTTATAGAAAAAATAAGAATTTTTTATAGGACGGAGGGAGTATAAATTATGAAAAAGGGACGCTTTTTAGTAATTAATTAATGCAAACACAAAAGTAACATACAACACTTAATGCCATATATATACATGTTAGGAAAACCCATAAAACAATAAGGAGGTCATATCTACATAATTCATTACACTGTATAAATTTTAAAAAGTAGTGTATAATAAGTATATCTATATATTGATGGTTTAATACTTTAATGTAAACTAGCAGGGTACCCGCGTAATGCGGCGGCGGGTACCCAGAAATCATATTTCGTGGCGAGCAAGTGTTGTTCGTTTACACGGTAATAATTGTTGCTAGAAATAAATAATTAAACGGAAATGTGGATTTTGGTAAGAGTTGATGATTTACAGCGTCGTATATTTAATGTTATTGGGTAAAATGGTTTTCGAGTAACAGACTTTTGTTATTAAGTGTGGGTGGTGTTACCAAAGTGTAATGTATAGCAAGTGGTTAACACATAGTGATAAGTTAGGAGAGATCTTGAGTTCGAATCTTATTAGCCGCAATTTTTTTTTAAGGTAGAGAACTAACTAACAAAAGTGGAAAGGTCCTTAAAATCAAGTTTAAGGAGCTCCTTAAACTTGCCTAATGGGGTAGGCCTAAATGCTTTATATAGTAGTAAGATAAGTGAGAATGGATATCACCTCCAAAACGATTGTTTGTACGTTTGTAAAAAAAATGTGAAAAACTTTTCTAATGTTTTGTAGCAAGTTAAGAAGAAAGGGCTTTATTATACTCCCTCATTCTCCATCCCTAAATAAAGTTATCATTTCTTCTTTAAATTTTGTCATTAATTTATGTTCTCATTTCTCAAACTTAAGGGGTCCACTTAATATAATAATATTATTATCAATACTTTCACCACTAATTATCTCTTAAAACACTTTATCTCTCCGATCAAACTTTATATTTTAATCAAAAGTAATACTAAATACCTCACTACTAACTATATGCCTAAAAAGTTGTGCCCAAGAGAAATGAGAACCTTATTTAAGGACGGATTACGTAGTATTTCAGATCAATTGTGCAAAGGAGCGTTTTAGTGCTTAAAGCATGCGATGCACCATCAAAGCATATACAAAGAAAGAAAATTAGTAATAAATACCTGTGAAACATGTAAGGATTTCTGTAGATACTTCCGTGAGGGACATAATCAGGATCATTAAGACGAAGGGATGAACGGCTGTGATTACTCCCGACATCTTGTATCAAAACCCTAGCTTTACGCTTCAACCTTCTCCGTCTTCTTGTTCCTCGGCCTCCTGTTGTTCAATCTTCTCAACAAGCTTTCATCTCTCAATTCCTTAATCAGTGTACTCACGACCTTATTCATTTTCCCATTACACGCATCCGAATCACACTAATTAATTTCACAAGAAAGAACATCAAAATCATGTAAACAAATTAATCCACACAATTATTTAATTAGGTACAATCTAGCTAGAGAGTTGTTATGAGATTGATAAATTACATTGAACATGGAGTAAAGTGCGGTTGAACTGTGGTGGTGGAGATTGAGGGAAGGCGTGAGGAAGGAAGAGAGAGGAGAGAGAAACGGTTGGAGACGGCGGCCACTAAAGCGACGGCGAAGAGTGTAACAGAGATGAGAGTAGACAATTGATTGTTTTTACAAATCATGGATGAGTGATCGGATTGTTTTTGTTTCTCTCTCTAGACAGAGATGAGGGGAGGAAACGTGAAAAGGGATTGAAGGGGTGAAGAAACACCAGGTGGTCCGGTTTGCATGCAATTCGGAAATTTCCGACTCCTTAGAATGCGTTACATGTTTTTTTCTAATGTTTTTTTAAATAAATATAAATAATTACAATTTGAGAAATGATATTTAGACTATGTGTCACCCCCGTCACCTCAGCGTCACATCAGATTTCTCTCTCCTGATCAAACACATGACCATACATTGACCAATAGGCCGTAATGGGTGACCGATAACTTTTTTCTTTAATTTTAATTTAAATTAAAAACAATACATTAATAATAATTAAAACAATTACATAATAATAAAAAACTTCTCATTTATCATATTTGATGGGCTCCACACAATAAAAAATTATTATTACTAAAGACCCCACCACTAATATCCATTAACTATCTTTCTATTTCCAATCCAACCTTATATTTTAATCAAAAGTATTATCAATGACTCAACCACTAATTATCACCTAAAAAGTTGTGCAAAAATCAAATGAAAAGTTTTTTATAGAACCGAGGGAGTATAATAAAAATAAAAGATAAAACGAATAGATCATAATCGTAATATAATTGTATAAGGTGGTTATATTTCATTATATGGGATGACCACATATTGCATTTTGTAGACAGACTTTAACTTTCTATTTTATCGTATTTATACTTTTAATGATTCTTAAAATATTGTAATAAAATTTAAGGAATAAATTTTATTTAAGAAGCTTGAAAATAAATAATGTCATATCTACTACTATGGATCTTGGATCTGTTCGAGAATCCTAACCTAACTTGTACCAATAAAATAAGAAGAGCCCAACGGCTCTGATTAGCTACGGAATTCCTTGTGATTTCATAGAATAATCGATCGAAGGTTTCATCCACTGCTAGGCAATAATTAGAACGTACTTTAATACTAGTCCCTCCGCCTCTTGATAAAGTTTCAATTTCACTCAAAACATTTGTCCCAAAATAAAGTTCCTATTTTTCATATTGAAAGACCCACTAAATAAAATAATATTATTATAATGTACCCTACCACTAACTATCTCTTAAAAACACTATCTCTCCAAAAAACCTTATATTTTAATTAAATTTATTACCAATGACCTTACCACTATTCATCTCCTAAGATATTATGCCCATAAGAAATGTGAGCTTTATTAAAGAACAGAGGGAGTATTACTTAACTATAATTATAATCCCAAATACAATAAAAATCCTTATGGAAGAATCATAAAATATAGATGGAAATGTAACATATAAAAACTACTCATTCGGTCTCATAAAAAAAATTTATTTCACTTGGCACGAGTTTTAAGGTGATAGTTAATGGTGGAGTTATTGGTAATAATTTTGATTAAAATATAATATTGGTTTGAAAAGGGAAAAATAGCTAGTGGATAGTTAGTGGTAGAGTCCATAGTTATAATAATATTTTATTATGTGGAGCCATCAAATGTAAGAGATTGTAATATTTTTGTGGGATAAAAATTTATGGTGAAATGAAAAGTTTTTTGTGTGACGGAGGGAGTATTTGGTTACCAACATCTAATTATCATAAATACCTTTCAGTGTTATCCTCTTTTTAACTAACACACTCATTTTTTTAACAGTATTTAACTAACTAACTAATTAACATACTCATATGAACAATATCTCATTCACTTAATATTTTATACATAAAATACACACTTACAAAATAATATTACCCCCAAAAATCCTTTTCTCTCGTCCATATTATGTTTGGTTGGTTAGAAAATTAAATTAAGATTTTATTCTGTTTGATGGATAGAAAATTCATATAGTGGTGGGTGCATTTGATCACACCTAGACCTAGATCTCATGTATCAGTCTTTTACGGATAGGACCTCTTTTTTTCATTACTTTGACAACTTGTACCACAAATATGTATTTCTTTTCACCTTACAATCTACATTAGAAATTTATTTATTTTAATTAAATATGTTTTCTAAGTTTAGATTATGTAACCCAACGATAACCCACATCTAGTCATAGACAATAATGTTTACATTTCAAGCTAGACTTTTCTGACATTATCTTTTCTTTTTACTCATTTGTGCATTTATTAAGGTGAACAAAAAACCCAAACGATATTTTTTACCCAAGCCCATCAGAAGTAGACAAATGTCTAAGCCCACTAGAACCTCGTTCTTCAATTCCTATGTTGTTTTTCTTTTCCCATTTTCTTTTTCAATAATGAGGTGATTCGAGCTAAAACCCTTTATATCTAATTTACAAGAATTTGATTAAAAAAATTTATATTTACATCCTGAAATTTAACACAAACGAGTTAAATATTCAATGAATATTGCCTTCACTGCGAAAGTTCTTTAGCTATCATTTTTTAAGTAACTAATGAGATTAAATTTGAACCCATATGTTAATAAAATGAAACACCAACATACCGACTAGAAATAGCATTTTAAGTTGCATACATGACCGACTCTTTCTTTTTTCATCACATTATACTATCATCGTATCATCATGAACTTGAGGTTTTGAGTCTAGTAAATCACTATCCTCATTCAAATTATCCGGGGAAAGCCGAGTTTTTGTTTGGAAACCATCAATCCCATCTTTCTTTTCACAAGTATGATGATCATACACACCATCATTCTTTGAATGATCATAACCCCTCATTGCTTCTACATCATCATGATCTTTGACTGAATTTATAAAATAATCCTCCTTATGCTCATGAAGGCCATTGTCATCCTCTGTATGTTGTTGAGTATGAACATGATGTTTCATCTCTAAGAAATGAACATACACATCACCATAAACTTCTCTCTCTTCATCAGCATTATCCTGTATATGAAGTTCTTCAACAAGGCTCTTAATTTGTAGCACTTGAACTTCGAGTTCGTCATTCGTTTTACGATCATGATCATCTTCATGGTCTTCATTATTCTTTAAATGTTGCTTGTCAAGCTCTTGATCCTTGATCTCTAATTGGACATCAACTTCATCTTCATTTAGGAGACCATGATGATCATGATGAACCTCAACAATCTTTGGATGGTCATCACCAATCTTTGGTAAATTAAGATCTATATGAACATCGGCAATCTTTGGATGGTTATCACCAACCTTGATTTCTGGCACACAGACATCAATATCATGATCAACTTCATCATTCTTTGTGTGATGCTCATGGGTATCATCCTTCGTTTCAAGTACATGAACATCAAAATCATTATCAACTCCATCATTATTTGTATGCTGCTGATCATGATCTTGGTCCATCTCTAACACATAAACTTCATCGTTCTTTGGACGATTGTGATCGTCGCCAGGACCCGAATCATTCTGTGGATCATTAAGATCTTGATCCTTCATCTCCAATTCACTAACTTCTTCTTCCTTCTGGAGACCATGATCATGAACCTCCACAATCTTTGGGTGGTTATCACCAACCTTTGGTATTTCAAGATAAACATGATGAGCTTCATCGTTTTTCAAAAGATCATCATCATCATAATTATCAACTTTATCATTTCTTGGAAGAACATCATTTTCATCATTCAAAGTATCATGCTCATGGACATTATTCTTCTTCTCTAGTACAAGAACATTAAGATCATCAAGAACTTCATCGTTCTCTGGAAGATCAACATCAACTCCGTCACAATCAATACTAACTTCATACTCCCTCCGTCCCACAAAAAACTTTACATTTCTCATGAGCACAATATTTTATGAGATAGTTCGTGGTGGGGCCATTTGTAATACTTTTGATTAAAATATAAGGGTAGATTGGAGAGAGAAAGTGTTTTATTAGTTGAATGATTGGTAATATTATTATTTTATTAGGTGGGTCTCCCAAATTTGAGAAATGTAAACTTTTTTGTGGGACAAAATTTGAAGGAGAAATGTAAAGTTTTTTGTGGGACGGAGGGAGTATTTTTTTGGAAGACAAATGACTTCATCCTTCGTACGAACCAAAAGATCATGAAGATCGTCACCAACTTCAATACCCTTGAAATCCTTCTAATCATCTTCATCCTTCATCTCTAATGCATGCACTTCATCAGCATGACCTTGATTCTTTATCTCTAGCACATTAACTTCATTTTTCTTAGAAAGTTTATTATCATGATGATCATTAACTTCATCTTTCTTCGGATGATCGTTAACAACCTTCGGTAAATCAAGAGCAAATTTATAAGTAAAAGCACATCTAATAGGAAAAGTTTTGTTGGTTTCAATACCCCCTCCTCTTTTATTGTTGTTAGATCGTATTCAACTGAGATCGAGCTAATTCATGATGAATCAAGGTGAGAAATAGAAGAATTTCTTAAGTGTGTGTGTTCTTGGTGTTTGAGTGTGTGTGAGTTAGTTGAGAGAGATGGAGGGAATGTTGGAGCTTTCAAAAGAGTAATTCAATTAGTGAAAGGAAAGCTTACAAATTAAGCCTTAACATAAGGTATTTATACCTCATAGCTAAACAAGCTTAATTAACACTAATTAAGCTTGACTCCATTGACTAAGACTAATGACTACCTCATAACTATTACAACATGTCATAACTAGCCATCTAACTATTTGATACAATTAAATTGAACCTAACAATCTCCCCCTTTGTATCAATAGTTTGAATTAGCCTGTTCTTGAAATCTTCTTCTCTTAGCAAAGTCTGAAACTGAATTAATCGTTTAAGTAGTTTTGATGTATTATTAGTTCCAGCTTCTGATAATCAGATAAGAATAACACTTTTAATCGGCTTTTCAACCAATATAAAGTATCTCAGAAGATTTCATGGAGTCTTGACTTAATTTGTCTTGATCATTATCCAATCTTGCTCTTTTCGAACTTTTAGTATCTCATCCCTGTCTTCCTTTGTAGAAACTAAATTTTTATCGTTAAGGTTGTTGATCTACAAAATGCCAAAAACTGATATTTGTCAAGATTTGAAGATTTGAGAAATGAAACATCAGTTAGGAAAGGAATTGACTTGGATTTAGATATGTTGGAGATTTAATTTTGGATAGAGATTTGTGAGGATAGGATAATGATGGTTTGTAGTGTGAAAAGAATGATTTGAAAGTTAAAAGTTTTGAATGTGTGTGTGTGTGTGTGTGTATGTTTGTATATAGGAAAGAATGATATATACATTTAAGATTTGAATGAATGTGGATGATATGTATTTTGTATGATACAAAATATTTGTACAGTTTTGCTTTTGTATGGATATGAATGTGAATTTGTGGTTTGAATAGAATGATTTGTCAGTTTAAGAATTGAAATGGAAATGTTGAGGATTTGTGAGAAATTTCTGAAGATAAGTCGGTTTCTTTTTCTTCACAAATTATTTCATGTAAATCGACGAAAATGTAGACCCATAGATAGATAGAGTTGTTTGTAGCGGAAGTCTTTTGTTAAAGTTGTGGCTTTGTCGATTTGTGAGTATTGATAATTGTTGTTAGGGATAAAATGTGGATAAGATTTGCGCTCCCCCTCAAACAAACAATTATTCTTTAACAAATCTTCTTCGGTTTCTTGTTTACTCCCCCTTAATCGGTGCATGTGTCTTTTTGATGTGGAGTAAACTGGGCTAATATATTCTCTTAAGTCTTGTAAGCATTTTCTTCATAAACTGAACTTCTTAGTAAATTTTCTCCCCCTCATGATGATTAAGATTTATCGGAATCATCATGAAAAATGCGAAGTTCGTCGAGATGAAATGAAGAAAATCTTCGAAGCCCATGAATACAAATATGATGAATAATGACATATTCATATTTTGAATGAATTAATATACATCATATTGTATTATCGAAAACCGAACCGATGTTGATAACGTAGATATCCGATCAAATAGTTTGGCATTGAATCTCAATGATCAAATCAAATAGGGCAAACCGGGATCACATAGATTACCCGTTAACACAACAGTTACACAAACTGTGTGACCTACGTTCAGTGTTGGAATAGATGATAGCACTGGTAGGATTTCCATTCAATCATCGTGGAATACCAAGAATGTTGGTATCACTATGAATGTTCCGGCTTTATCACAAAGATAAGCTTGGTATTATGCCTTGTGTCCTAAAAGTGTATTGCGGTTCTAGACTCAATTAGTGGACAAACGAAGGCGAGGACTGGAGAGACTTGTCCTCTGTTTCAATATCAACAATCTCCAAGTGAGATGTCGATAGCATATGAGATAATCTCCGTTGGAAATGAAACAAGTACTTTTTAAGAAATACTTGAGTAGCTGGGGGGGTTGTGCATTGCATCACTGGGTTCCATGATGTCTTGTTCAATATCAGAGAGCAACACATGCAATCTGATAGAGACGTGGCTACCCAGCTTTTTATCAGTTTGGTAAGGGTTTTTCGTTTTCTTTAACCCTGTCACACCCTCCTCACTCAAGCTTACTTTTTCATTTTTCGACTACTCCCTCATTTCATTTTACCATGTATAGCTGAATTGCACCCCATACTACATTCCCCCTCTCAAATTTTATCTCAGCGCACCCCAATCAAGATCCCGTGATACTTGATTCTGCTCACCTAGACCTATGTACCCTTACATATTGTCCTATATTGTAGGTGGCTCCTGGGGAAGATCATACCGGTTATAGCAGATCATAGGAGTAATTTGAGAGTGAACTATAACGCTCATGTGCAAATTATCAGCATTTATGATGTTACTTTGTAAGAATAACATGGATTTTTCATCGGAAAATGTGTTTCCGGCATAAGTTGTTGCCTTTATGATTTAAAAGTTTAGGCACAGCAACTTGAACAATTGAGGAAATACCGGTCTCACATAGAGTATCCGTTAACACACGGTATGAATCGATAGTCGTTTGCACAACCATTGATTTAAATGTGTGACCTGCGATTAGAGTTGGCGCAATTTTAGCTCTAGCAGGATTTCCACTCAATCCTCGTGAAGCACCAGATTGTGATGCCACTATGAGTGTTCCGATGAATACACGGAGATTCATTTATAAAAGTGTATGTGTCCTAAATTGGAAATATTTGTCGGTGAAATCTAGACACATTGTGCATTCAATTGAAGACGTAACCCGGGGCAGAAGGTTAATTATTTCAATACCAACATACTCCAAATGAGCAGTCGATAGATTATGTGCTACGTCCCCTAATGAATTGAAACAAATTCCTGTTGAGAGGAATCTGAGTGGTTGGTGGTGGAGTGCAAATGCTTGACTGGGCCAGTTAAGTCTGGTGATACATTCAACACATGAATGAACACAATTTTGTGAGGTTGCCCGGTTTATTTTCAGTTTGGATGCACTCAAAGGTGTGTTTTCTTAAAATTATCATGTTTTCACATCACCTTGCACTCACCTAAATCTATACCCTGGACATATACCCTCACATTTACCAATTTTGGCTAAAAAGTATTTCCCTTGGAAGGTAAGGCCGGTTCTGGCAAACCATAGGAAGGTATTGTCGTTTGATAAAAAAAATATGTCGATTAAAAAAAAATTCAAATGGGTATAAAAGTATTGATATTAGAAAGTTTCTCCCCTGGAAATACTAATTCTCCCCCTTGAATTAATATTTCTCCCCCTCGACAAAATAAAGGTAATGAAAAATATACAGTTTAAGAGGGGTGGGAAAGAGTTTTTACATTTATGTGAAAATCTGGTTAAGAGCGGGTTTCAAGATGATGTACTTGAAAGCCATTATGTTTTAAAGCGAGTTATATACTGAAGTGTATATAAGTCATTTACGATGAGGATCGAGTTATACACTGAATTATGTATAAGTCCTTTTGTGGAGAAAGATTAAAACAGTTTAAGCTTTTAGATTTAGCATACCAAGTTTAGACACAAGAAAGTTAAAAACGTTTTTCGTCTAATGCCTTGGTAAACAAATCAGCTAATTGATAATCTGTAGAAACAAAGTACAATTCCACATTACCATGTTCAACATGATCTTTTATAAAATGATATCGAAGATCGATATGTTTAGTTTTTGAATGTTGAACAGGATTGCATGAAATTGCAATTGCACTTCGAGAATCACAATATAAAGGAATACGACTGTATAAAAAGCCGTAATCTTTCAATTGTGATTGCATCCAAATTACCTGGGATAAGCAGCTTGCAGCAGCAACATATTCTGCCTCTGCAGTTGAAAGAGACACACAATTTTGTTTCCGTGAAGACCAGCTCACCAGTTTATCTCCCAGAAATTGAACACTCCCAGACGTACTCTTTCGATCCAACATGCATCCAGCATGGTCAGCATCAGAAAAGGCAGTTAAATCAAAGGAAGTTTCTTTAGGATACCAGAGACCAAGATCTCGAGTGCCCTTTAGATACCGAAATATTCGTTTAACCGCTTGAAGATGAGATTCTTTGGGTGCTGCCTGATACCGAGCACAGATGCAAGTAGAGAACATAATGTCTGGTCTACTCGAAGTCAGATATAGTAAGGATCCGATCATCCCCCGATAGTGGGTAACATCAACAAGTTTGCCATCCGGATCAGCATGTAATTTCGAACCAGGCGACATCGGCGTCGAGATTGGTTTACAATCATCCATATGATATTTCTTCAATAAATCATTGATATATTTGGATTGATTGATGAAAATTCCGGTTGGTAATTGACGAACTTGAAGACCCAGAAAGAAATTCATCTCACCCATCATGCTCATCTCAAATCTTTTGACCATAAGAGCAGAGAACTTCTTGCAATATTTGGGATTTGTAGAACCAAAAATTATATCGTCGACATAAATTTGAATAAGAACAATGTCTTCCCCTTGACGTTTGATGAAGAGAGTTGTGTCGACTTTTCCTTTAGAAAAACCAGACTCAACTAAGAATTTTGATAATACATCATACCACGCCCGGGGAGCTTGTTTTAAACCGTACAAAGCCTTGTCGAGAATATAAACATGATTAGGCAAGTGTGGATCTACAAAGCCGTCGGGTTGATGAACGTACACTTCTTCTTTGAGAATGCCATTTAAAAATGCAGTTTTTACATCCATCTGATAGATAGTAAAATTCTTATGTGCTGCATATGCTAAGAATATTCGAATGGCTTCTATACGGGCTACAGGAGCAAAAGTTTCTTCAAAATCAATGCCTTCTTGCTGAGCATACCCTTTTGCAACTAGACGTGCTTTGTTCCGAATTACAATTCCATTTTCATCTTTTTTATTTTTGAAAATCCACTTTGTACCAATAACAGATTTGCCAGGAGGTTTTGGAACAAGACGCCAGACTTTTAATCTTTCAAACTGATTTATTTCTTCTTGCATAGCAATAATCCAGTCTGGGTCTAAGAGAGCTTCACTGACCTTCTTTGGTTCATTTGAGCTTAAAAATGCAGTATACTGACATTCATCAGCAGTAGCTCGTCGGGTTTGAACAGAAGATTCAGGGTCACCGATTATCTGATGTAAAGGGTGCTCTCTTGTCCATTTAAGAGAATGAGGAAGTGGAATTTGACCTGGATTAATATTTGAGGTATCAGTGAATTCAGGATGTGGAATGATCGCAGTTTGAGTAGTTGATGTAGACGGTGGAGGAACAACCCGTTGAACGTTGAATTTAGAAAAATCTATCACCAAAGGTGGAGGTTGAGCTGGAACTAAAGATAAATCGAAAGAAGTAGCAGCTTGACCAGAAGATGATGATTGATTAATCGTGGGTGGAGAATCGTCCGGAGATGCTTGATGTAGCAAAGGTGAAGAATGTTCCGGAGATGATGAAGTCTCAGGTTGTGAAACAGTAGGTGATTGAGAAGAATCATTATGTGGAGTAGCAGAAGTTGGAGAAGGAGAATCCGTAGAACTTGAAGTATGAATATCAGGAACAGAAATAGATTGAACTTCAGCTACTGTTGGAAATGGAACGCCAGCTTCCTCCAGTAAAATATGTCGAATATTATGATAATCATCATAAAAATGACGAAATAAAATATCCAAGTCATTCTCAGATGTTGAAGGCGTTGACGATGGTGAAGGAGTTTCAGCATTTGAAGTAACTGAATTGATAGGAAATGTCTCATCAAAATTAACGTTAACACTTTCTCTGATCGTTCGTTTTGATCGATTATAAACTCGATAAGAAGCAGATTCCCTTGAATATCCCACAAAGATTCCTTCATCAGCTTTTTCATCAAATTTATTCAACTTATCTTTATCATTCAGAATGAAACACCGACTCCCAAAAATATGTAAAAATTTAATATTTGGAATGCGGTTATTGATCAGTTCATAGGGAGTTTTGTTGTATGCTTTGTTGATGATTGAACGATTTTGAGTGAAGCATGCTGTACTAATAGCTTCTGCCCAAAGAGATAATGGGAGTTTTGAATATGAAAGCATGGTACGAGCAGCTTCAACAAGAGTTTGATTTCTTCGTTCAACAACCCCATTTTGTTGAGGTGTTCTGGCAGCGGAAAATTGGTGAGTAATACCAACTGAGTCAAGAAAAGAATCTAAAACTTGATTTTTAAATTCAGTTCCATTATCAGTGCGGATGGTATGTATTTTTAAATCTAAATTGGTTTGAGTTTTCTTGATGAAGGATATGATGATATTAGTTGCTTCATCTTTTGTACGTAGGAAATGAACCCATGTGTATCGAGAATAATCATCAACAATAACCAACACATACCGTTTTCCTGCTAAAGATTGAACGCTCATAGGTCCACATAAGTCCATGTGAAGTAATTCAAGCGGTTTTGAAGTACTTTGAACTGGTTTAGACTTATGAGGTTTCTTTGTCATTTTTCCCATCTCGCACGAAGAACATAGATGATCTTTTTCAAATTTAAGATCTGGAAGACCAGATACATGTCCACCTTTCACCAACTTATTGATGTTTTTGAAGTTAAGATGAGAGAGGCGACGGTGCCATAACCAAGATTCATCTGATGAAGCTGTTGACATTAAGCAAACTTCTTCAAGTGGAACTACATCGTTTAGATTGATAGTAAACAGATTTGTCTCTCGAGTTCCAGTAAGAAGTTCTTCTCCATCATATGTACGAACAACACATTTCTTTGTGCGAAAATTAACTTCCAATGTTTTATCGCAAAATTGACCGATACTAAAAAGATTATGAGCGAGATCTTCAACATAGGTTACATTTCGAATGATTAGGTTGTGTCGGATGATATCTCCAATTCCCATAATAGCAGCTAAATGGTCATTACCAAATCTAACGGTACCCAAATATTTGTCTCTAAAATTTGTTAACAAATTCTTGTTTCCGGTCATATGTCTTGAACAACCAGAATCAAGATACCATAAATTCTACATAAAACAATTAACAAAAGGTACCCAATCAGATATGGGTCCTATACGATTAGTAATGCATGTTTTATGAAGAATTAGTGAATGTGATTTGAATTTAGAGAGTTGGAGAACTGCAAGGAGGCAGTTCTGGATTTGTTACTTTGATAGACCATTTGAAGGATTTCTCAGGTGAGGATAAAATCCATTTTGAATTTTCATTTTGGATCCATGTAAATTTAACAAATTTGGAATTCTTTTTAGATGAAGTCGAAAAACTGGAGTTTGATGATGTAGTTGGAGTCACAGTTCGATAAACTAATGTGGTTGGTTTAAGTGTAGAAACCACACGATTTACTGATTTTGTCGAGTTAGATTAAATCCGAGATTGTGGTTTAGATATGGATGTTGAAGTATTGGATGAAGAAACTACACGATAAACAGATTTTGACGGATTAGGATAAGAACGTGTAGATGAAGATGTTTGCGATCGAGCAAGCATTGTTTTGCAATGTTTTGGATAACAAGTGATACATGAATGAATGATTGATCCGTTTTTATGAAGAACATCATGTCGTCGACCACAAGGAGCATCTTTTCGAACAAAATATCGTGTATCATATTGAGAAATTGGTGTATTAGTTTTTCTATCAAAATAAACCTTTTTACCAGTTTTGTCAGTTTTAACAATCAAATTAACACCATTCACAGTGAAATTAACAGGACGATAAATTGCTGAATCATAGACAATTCCATAACATGTAGCAGGTGAAATTAACGTTGTTGAGTTATTACATTTATTAGAATTTGAAAAAGAAGAAGCTAAAAACGAGGAAGAGCTAGACTTCTTAAGTGCATTTGACTTAAGCATACTAGACTTAGACGACTTAGACTTCTGAGACTTCTCAACTGCTTTCATCCTGTCTTGCATCGGTGTTTTAAGCTTGGAATTTAAAGTTTTATCTGAAAAATGTAAAACATGAGAATTAGAATTTCTTCTTAAAAGAATTGGAGTTTTAGGAGAAGAAGAATTCTCATTGACTGATTTTGATTTTGGAGAAGCACTGTGACTTGAAACAGATTTTATTTCAACAATTTTATCTTCTAAAGCATGAATTTTTTATTGTAAAGCAGATTTTTCTTTGTCAAATGCCTTTTGGGTTGCATCTATTTCGTTTTCCAATTGATAGATTTTCTTTTCTAGAATTAAAGAAGGAATGTAAACTTTACGGGTTACTTTTTCTTGAAGTACCGCATTTCCTTTGATCTCAAATTCTGCAGATGTAATAATTGGAAAATATTCATCATTTGTAAAATTTGCCTTTTTAGTTTCATAAGTTTTATTTAATTCATTGTAATTGAAACTAATTTGTGCATTCTCTGATTTAGCTTTGTTGAATGCTTCAATTTCTTCTTCCTCATCGGTCATACGAAGGAAACGTTGCCAAACATCAACATGTATGTATTTAGAATCATACAGTGTTGGAAGCACATTACAAGCCATCTTCAGATATTCTGGATTGTTCGCCCCCAGTCCTTCTCTTGAATTGAAGTATTTGAAATCTTTAGGCTTGTTCAAGTGAATTGTTTGATCAGTTTGTCCTCGTTTGGCAATGATTTCTTCAAGGTTTTTGACGTGAGAAGAAAGTTGAATTTTATCATTTTGTAGTTGATTAATGACATTTTGTTTGCTATTTAATTCTTGTTTTGTTTGAATGTCATTTTCATGAATGGTTTCTGATAATTCTTTAATTTGTGAGGTTAATGATTTAAACTGATTTTCATTATCATCAAATTCTTTTTGTTTACGTTCCAACCAGTTTTTAGTGATTTGATATTCATTCCATGCATCAATGTATAACTTGTAATATTTATCATTGTCAGCATTTGATGTGGAACTTTGTGTATTTTTAAGATTGGTCAACTCAATTTCTTGTTCAGAAATGGTATGAGACAAATGTTGAATATCAGTCTCATATTTAACAGTCAATTCTGAAATTCGATTTTGTAACGTCAGATTTTTTTTTCAAAATTTTTATTTTGTCTAAGAATATGAACAAGTTGTGTATTATGATCAAGATATTGTTCATTTTCGTTTTCTAGTTCATCTAATTTTCCTTGAAGTAAAGTATTTAATTCTTTTTCATCCAAAAGATTTTGTTTTAAAGATTCAATTTCAGAATCCTGAGTTGTTACAAAACAATTTTCAGAATCAACTAAATGTGAAGAATGAGATAAGAAAGAATTAATTACCTCTATTTCTTTGTTGGCATCATCAGATAAACGTTCAGAAATTTCAGCATTTTCACGAGCCATAAAGCATAGATTTGCTGAATGCTCTTCATCTTCGGGATCAGAATCGTCCATCCATTGTAGATCTTCTGCTAATAATACCTTGCCTGACTCAATCTGCTTGGCCATTAACATTTTGCGTTTAAAGTATTCAGAATCCCGAACTCTAGGTTTCTTACAATCTCGGGAGAAATGACCAGGAAGTCCACAGTTATAACATTTCTTTGTCGGATCCAAAGGTGTTATAACTTTTGGTTTATCAGATGTGTTTGATGCAGATGGTGCAGACTTGAAAGTGGATGAAGATCTCTGATTGTTATTTGTAGGAGTTGGATAATACTTCTTCTCATATCTTGAGATGAAAGACATAGCTTGCAACAGTTGTTCTAATTCGCTCTCCATCTCTTCTTTTGTATCTTTGACAGGTTCTTCTGATTTTTCTTTCAGTTTACCAGATGAATTTGACTGGTATTGTCTTGTAAGAAGAGCAAGAGTATCAAGAGTGTTTGCATTTTCCTGTTTGGTTTTGACTATATCTTTCACCATTGGAGCATTTTGAAGTAAATACTCATACAGTTCATGCACATCAATTGAGCTCAGATCTTTATGTTGCATGGCACTGTTACCAAATGTAGCCCACTCAGGTAGTAAACTGTTGATGAACTTGATGTTAATCTCCAAATTTTCCTTCTTCAAGTTATTCCTTCGAAGTTCATTCAACAAGTTGCAGTAACGGTGATATGTGCTTTCTAATTCTTCCCCGGTGGAAGCTTTAAAAGATTGGTAAGCATTCAGAGTGGTTACCATCTTGGCTTTATTCCCTAAAACGGTGCCTTCCATCTGCTTTCGAATTTCATCCCATATCTCTTTACCGGTTTCCAAGCTGTCTAAGCTATTATAAATCTCGTTCGGTAAACTCTGAAGTACGAATGAAAACGATTGTAAATCTGCTTTAGCTCGTAATTTTTGTTGAGCATTGTATCTTGATTTAGGAAGCGGAGTTCGACCTCCAAGAACTGGCGGTGTTGCGTTTGGTGCAGCTATTACGTCTTCGTAGAATACCGCTTCACCATTTTCAAGTGAGTCACGTATTTCAGTTGCCAGTTCTTGATTTTTGATAAAATGGAGGAACCGTTTCTTCCATTGTGCGTATTCACCTCGGTATAAAACCGGAGGTTTGAGATCGGTTCCGATAGACAAAGCATCTCTTGATGTCATGTCAAAAAAAAAATTTAAAATTGATTTGTACTTGTACAAATATTGTTCGTGTTTTAATATTGTTTCTGTTCGTGTTGTGGTAAAAGTTGTGTCAGATTTAAATGATTTTGGGTAAAAAAAAATTATATTCTACTCCAACAAAGTAAACTTCCGGATTTGTCTTTGATTCTTATAATGTTGTAATATTGCAATTCTGTTGGGCCGAATGTGATTTGGTTATGTGGGCTTTAGCTTAAATCGGTTGTTGGGCCACTTGTTATATCGTTTGCTTTAGTTGGCCAGAATCTTCAAATTCAATAAACCAAATACACAGCTCGAACAGAAACGCAGATCAAACAAATACACAGTTCGAAGAAATACACAGATCGAAGATCGTTGTTTTGGATTTTGGAGTCGGAATCAATTACCTTTCAATTTATAAAGATCAAACCGTTGTTTGTTGAAATCTGAAGCCGAGAAAATGTTTGTGAAGAACAGTAGCCGAACATCAATTTCAATTTAATCCGTGATTCTTGTTGAAATTCGATTGATGTTGGATTCGATTACTGAAGCCAAAACCAATTCAATTCGTGATTGAATTAGTGATTCAGTGATTCTGATTTGAAATTTATTTTGTGTTGCCGAACTCTTTGAAGAATTGCGAAGAAGTTCGAACTCTGTGAAGAATTGGTGTTGAAATTAACCAATAGAATCGATTGTAGGTTGAACTTTGTGAATAACTTTGTGAAGAAATGTAGGTCGAACTCGATTGTTGATTGTTGATAATACTGGATTTTTAATTTGGTGAAGATCGTTATCGTGATTTGGTATCGAACTAGCTGGAGAAATATTGATCGAACTAGGTGAAAAGGTGATATGGGTCGAACTAGGTGTAATTCTGCACTGGGCCGAACTACTTGTTTTGTCACTTCGGGCCGAACTTGTGTTAACCTCGGGCCGAACTTGGAAGCTAGATCAGGCCGAACTTCTTTATTGAATCTTCGGGCCGAACTTCTCAAACAGCTGGGCCGAACTAGGTACACTTCTTCACTTCGGGCCGAACTAGTAGTTCATTTAGTACTTCGGGCCGAGCCGAACTTGGGCCAAAGTAGTTCGGGCCGAACATCTTCAACGATGTTCTTGAAGCCGAAGTTAACGAACACAGACACGAACCACGTAACTTTTCTTCTCTTTTTCGATCGGATTTTTCTTAATACTTCACCGATTTGATTGATTCTTTTTGCTAAATGCTCAAAATCAAATTGCTAACACATTGATCCGATCAATTTATTCAATCCATAACACACAAGCTTCGAATCTTCGATTTACAGTAACTTTTCAACTTTTTCACTTTTTCTCTAAAATCATCAAATTGAAGGTCGAATGTTGATGGAATTGATCTGGAATTGATTCTATTGTGTTTAGAAACACTGGAGAAACACTAATCCATGATCAAATCTTCAATTCGAACAAAAATTTTACAACATTAAATTTTCAATGACGAACAAACTTTTCTTCAAACTTTCTCAGATCTTCATCAATCTAGCTCGAAATTGGATCTTCTCAAAGAGAGATTATGCTCTGATACCACTTGTTAGATCGTATTCAACTGAGATCGAGCTAATTCATGATGAATCAAGGTGAGAAATAGAAGAATTTCTTAAGTGTGTGTGTTCTTGGTGTTTGAGTGTGTGTGAGTTAGTTGAGAGAGATGGAGGGAATGTTGGAGCTTTCAAAAGAGTAATTCAATTAGTGAAAGGAAAGCTTACAAATTAAGCATTAACATAAGGTATTTATACCTCATAGCTAAACAAGCTTAATTAACACTAATTAAGCTTGACTCCATTGACTAAGACTAATGACTACCTCATAACTATTACAACATGTCATAACTAGCCCTCTAACTATTTGATACAATTAAATTGAACCTAACAATTGTGATAACCAGAGTAATCAGTTTTTAGAAACTGCACTTTCTCCTTCATCATAAGACCAACTTTACCAGCCAACTTAATCACATTTGAGGGTCTTCCCTATGCCTCAAATGTACCTCACCCCCTTCATTCAACATCTTGCTTGCACTTTTAAAGTAAGCTCCCACCAACTCCCTATGCATCCTGCCACATACATGGTGAGTTTGATTATTAATTATATATACGTAATTTTTTTAAATATATGTTTATTATTATAATTATGAGTGTTTAGTATTTATAACCGTATTATCTTACTCGATTAATTCTGAATCACGTTCGCACAAGTAATCGTAGTGTCCCGCATGAGGGAAGTTGAAGATGATGACATCGAACTTCATGTTCTTGAGGGTTGGATGAGTGTTCATACAATAATAAGGCGCCTAATCTGTCCAGCTCATCAAGGTGTGGTACACTACTCCAATGCGTTTGAACTAGCCAATCTATGAAAAGTACAGCCTTTATGGTTAGTTAATTAGTTCAAAATTAAAATGTTGTAAATATCGACAACCAACTAAATTAAAGATCATTGCAAGAGCTAGCATGATTAACAATACAATTAATTAAAAGACTAGGTAAACCCTTGGCTGGGTGTTGATAGATAATCATTGCAACGTACCTTAAATATATTTTATTGATATGTACGTATTTTCCTAAACAATATGCATATATTATATACCGAAGCAAAACCAAATATATGTTTAATTACCTTCATGGAGGTATGAAGTAGCAACCATGTTTTCAGCATTGCGAAAGGCTCGAGCCAAACATGCAGAAAAAGAAAAATCACCTTCACCTACAAGTAAGATTTTCTGGGAGCTATTGTAACAATGGATCCATCTTTCTTTTCTTTTTGATGTGTACATGCCTCTCTCTCTCTCTCACACACACACACACACTGAAACACACAGTAAATGGCCGGTGTGTATCTATATATGTTTGTATGTATCCAGCAGTACTTAAAGTAATTATAAGGGAGATGTAACGTTCAAAAAACCTTTTCATCTTTCCAAGACAAGAGCTTCAAGTTAATGCATGCATCGAAGTGGCAAACGTTCAAATACTTTGTTTTAGCTAATATTATAGGTAGTGCACTAGTAGTGTTTAGCTATACTGAAGATTATATCTAGGCTGTTAAAACCTGACACGACACGATAAAAATACACGAAACGAAACGAAATTGGGACGAAATTGAAATTTTAATTCGTGTTCGTGTCGTTTTCGTGTTGTGTAAAACAAACACGAAGTCGTGTCGTGTCGTGTTCGTGTTCAGAGATTAACACGAAATTGACACGATAGTTATGATTTTGTCGTGTTTGTCGTGTTTGTCGTGTTTTTAGCATGTAATAAGTAAAAAAATTATTATTTTTGTTATATATTTTGTGTTGTCGTGTTTGTCGTGTTTATCGTTTTTTTAGTCGTGCGTGTTCGTGTTAGCAAAATAAAACACGACTTCGTGTCGTGTCGTTTTCGTGTTGAACGTTTTCCTGTCGTGTCGTGTTACCCAAAAACACGAAACGATAGCACGATTTGACAGCCCTAATTATATCTATAACTAAACCTTAATTAATTAGTTAGGTTCAACTAAGATTAGGATACCATATGAATAAATCCATGACTAAATTCAGTTCATGATACTTTGTTTTAGACTTTTAGCTAATAGCTATACATATATAATACACTACAAGAAGAAAAAAAGGGCAAATATCACTGGAGAAGATTTTGTGACCGAAGGTTCATGACTACGACAAAAAAAAAATGATTTTTGACTTTTACTCTGGAAATTGACTTGCTGCTAGTTAAGACTCCCTCCGTCCCTTAATAAAGTTCTCATTTCACTCAAAATATTTATCCCAAAATAAAATTCTCATTTCTCATATTGAAGGGATCCACTCAATAAATAATATAATTATAATGTACCTCACCACTAACTATTTCTTAAAAACACTTTCTTTCTCCAAAATCTTATATTTAAATCAAATATATTATCAATGACTCAACTACTATCTATCTCCTAAAATATTGTGCCCATGAGAAATGAGAACTTTATTAAGGGACCGAGGGAGTACTTTATTTTTGTTTGATTTTTCCCCATCAAATAATAAATTATTCCGGTCAACCTATTGCGACAATAAGGGTTTCTAAAAAAGGTTGAATCCAATAACCCAATCGGCTCCATCAACCTATTACATAATTTGACTGCAACTAAATAATGAACAATAGTACCTTTAAATTTTTGTTTTCAAATTATGAAAGTAATTTTCAATGAGTTCGTATTAACATTTGAATTTTAAATTTTTTTAATTAAATGATGGTACTTTTTGAGATCTTTTTGGATAATTAGAGTTCTTCGTTTATAAGGTTTATGAAAATTTGGATATCATTCGGATAATTTTAAAGATTAGTTCTAAAATATGTGCATATATTAGATGTTAGAAATTTTTGAGGATTTTGATTTGCTTGGAATATTGTGAAGTCATGAAATACTTTCAGACTAAAGTATTTTGTCGATACTACGAAATTTTCAATCAAATATAATTAGACTGGATGAACTGGATTAAATCTCCTTTGTAACTGTTTTGTTTTAGTCTAGCATTTTATTAAACTCGAGAAATAAAATTGCCGTTCAAAAAAAAAAAATACAACCGCTGTTTACAAGAACAGAGAATTTGAGCGTAATGAAAATGCGTACCAAAATGAATAATATGACCACAACTAGACACAATCCACATTGGCACATTCTATGGAAAACTGAAATGATCTTTTTGGAAGACAGTTTAGACTGCTCTATATATTAATCAGAATAAATTTGTTGGGATGTAAAACAAGATATACATAATCTATTACTGATGCTGCAGTTAGTACTGATGGATGAAGAATGAAGTTAGTACTGATGGGGCAGAAACACATTTACTACTGATGTTGAACTTGGACAAATACTACTGATGATGAATACTACTGATGATCTGATTTACTACTGATGAGCGTATCTGAACAGATCAAGTCCAAGATTCTAGCATAGTTAGTTATGGAATGTATATCTTTATGTAATTCAATTGTAATCGATTCCTATAATAACTAGGTTAATAATTTAGGCTTCAAGGACTATTATATATAGTTCCTTATGAATTGTAAACATACGTGTATTGATCGAACGAATTAATACATTGAAGCTTTTTGTGATAAACTGTGTTCTTCGTTTTATTCTTATTCAATTACAGTTTACATTGTTCTTAATCTAATAACATAAGTGTTAATCCGCTGTAACTTCTTGTGTTAGTAGATCTGGGTTTATAATAACTTGTTTGGTTATTCGATCCTGACAAGTGGTATCAGAGCTTTACGGTTCTAGATCTACGAATTAAGAACAGCAAAAAGTTTCATACATTCGATCTTAAAATTGTTAATCATGTCTGATAACAATGAAAGTACTCAAGCAAACAAAATTCCCATTCTCACTCCCAATAAGAAAAATAGAATTAAGCAGTATATGCTTATTACTGATTATTCTATGTGGGAAGTTGTTGTTGAAGGCAACAAAACCATTCAGATTCAAGCATCAAGTTCATTGACTGAAGCAGACAAACTTAAGTGTGAAAAAAGAGAAGAAAGACAGAGGAATCGAACTCAAAGGTCTAAGCACTCTTTTGCTTGCTATTCCCAATGATTATCAACATTTCTTTGTTGAATATGATGATGCAAAGAAGTTGTGGCAGGCACTGGAAAAGAGGTTTGTTGGTACTAAGAGCACCAAAAGAAACATGAAGTCTGTTCTAAAACAGGACTTTGAAAACTTCAAAGGCCAGAAGAATGAAACATTATCACAGGTCTTTGATAGGTTCAACAAGCTCATTGGTGAACTTAATCAAGTTGGTTATAAACCAGACAATGATGATGTCAACAGAAAGTTTCTCAGAACTCTAGGTGAAGAATGGTCTATGTACACTGTGATATATAGACAAGGAGATGCACTAGAAGAAAAAGAACTTGATGAACTCTACAATGAACTGAGAGTGTTTGAATCTGAGGTAAGTACTAAAACTCCAAGTCTACCTTCAAACAATGCTGCTTTTGTGTCAAATACAGGAACAGGTCGGGAAGCTATGAAGAATGCAGGAACAGAAGATTTAGCCAGAGAATCTTTCTTCACTAGTCATGTACATACTGCATTGATTAGTGAGGACTTAGAACAACTCAATCCTGATGATTTGGAAGAGATGGATATTAAATGGCAGATGGCCATGCTAAGCTTAAGGACAAAGAGGTTTCTTAAAAGAACTGGAAGGCCAAATCTGTCTTACAACAAATGTAACAACCCAAAAATCAGGAGAAATTTAAAATTTTTTAAAACATTTAATTAATAAAATTTCCCCAAGTACAAGTCATGAAAAGGTCCCAACTCAGATAAAAATATAAACCGTCTCATGGTCTTTAATGCGGAAATAAATAATAAGGTTAAAAATTATGTTTGACTCAAAACTAACTTATAAAAACTCCAAATCCAATAAATAAAGATGCAACCCATCAACCGTTGACCTTCTCTTTGCCATTACTAGTACCTGAAAAATGGGGGAGTGATTGGGGTCAGCCACCGCTGAGTGAATAATATCAAAATAAACAAATAAATACAAACAACTCAAGCCACATAAGTGATCCCTAGAGAGTCTACTCAATTCTCAATTACTCAAGTTTATTTTCTCAGATTTTAAATTTATATAGCGCGTTTGTGTGACTTGGGACGAGAGATCAACCTCGACCCGCCTCACACAACTCAAGGCTCAACACCTGTACTCTTCGGTGTTGAGTCAAAACGTCTGGCACCAGTACTCTTCGGTGCCAAGACAACTCAAGTATATTATGTTTAATGTTTTAACTCAAGAACTCAAAACTCAGATAACTCAGGCTCCAGATTACTCAAATCACAGATAACTCAAATCACAGATAACTCAAATAAATCACCCAATCAATACTCAAGCTCAATCAACAAGACAATTCACAACACATAGCACAAAATCATGAATCGAAAGTAAGTACAAGTTTATAGTGAGATTACCCACCTCGAATGGACGTATGCTCCTAAATATCCTCGGTACATTAGAGCGTCTCTAACAGGTCCTAGAAGGTCCTACAATGTTCAAGGAAGCTCGGGTTAGGATTAGACTCAAAGGTTGTTTCAGCATAAACTAAATAGCACTCAGCACTTTTGCGGGAACGGCTATAACTCTCAAACCGTTCACTAGATATTATTCAAATTCTTACGGTAGTTAAATGACTCAGAGGACTACAATTTTACAGAAGACTTCGGAAGCTAGATCCAAATAGAAAAGGCTCAAAACAGGCTCACGAGACAGAATAGCTGAACCGAAAACTATCCAGCGAAGGTTTACTAAAACAGCAATAACTTTTAAACCGTGAATCAGATTAACGAGCCGTCAGCGGAAACGGAAAGAGCACTCAGAAAACTAGAGACCAGCACGGGCCAAAAATCTAAAAACGTATTTTAAATAGGATAAAACAGGCCCGAAACCGTTAGGCAGAATCTGCCAGAAAATGTATTTACATAGAAACCCGATTTAACAAACTCGACATCATCTCGTTAATTCCCGAGGGACCCGACAACCCCGAAACCCATTTTACATCAGAAACTTTATTTTCAAAATATTCTAGTTAATTATTTTATTAGAAACTTCCCGGTTTAAGGAAACCAAGGACCCTACGGGTTCGGTTTCCGTTTCTCGTTTATAAAACGTCTAGCTAATTAATCAAATGATTTTACCCAACCCTAGACCCGATTCTCATAATAATTCAGTGACCACAATCTGAATTACAAACTTACGAATTTAAGGACTCATGATTTCAAGAACCCGACGACAATAAAATACCGTGTCAACAAGAAAAACATAAAATGATTTTAACCAAAACCACCGACATCAACTCGACATAATAAATAACACAAGCAACAAGCTCGAAGCCGCCAAACTCGAACCCTATTACAATATGATAAATCTCGAGGGTCCTACAAATTAGATACGAACAAAGGAAAGCAGAAAAAAAATAAACAAGGGGAGTAGGACTACCGAATTAGTACACGGAAAACTGGCTCGGAAATGATTCTGCTAGGAAGACTACTCTGATCGATCACCATTCTGCTCGGGATTTGCTGCTGCGATCAACTCACGAAGTGTGACCTCAAACTCCCCCAATTCTTCCCTGCTTGGTGCTCACTCAATACGCAGGGGCTGCTCGATACCCGCTAACTGTTTTTATTATGCTCGATCGCTTGACCATCAATAACAGTTCATACTTCAGAATCAGAATAAATAACACGAATAGGATTGACTCCTATGAATACGCACCCCAAAGCACAAAAGATTACAGCAATTCCGATTAGAAGGAAGGAAAAAGGGAACGAGATGGTTTAATATTCTTCCTGATGAGTACTCCCTAGAATTCCCGATCAATACTCATGCTCTTCTACTCCTTTCTGTCACAGCTTCTTGGACGAATGGAAAAAAGAAAAAAAAAAGAAAAACATGTGTTGTCTTGGAGAGGAACACAGCCGCAGGGATTAGGGTTGTGGGTAAATCTCGGTTGGCAAGTTGTTATGAGGAAGATTGAGGCTATAATTAAGCGGACTTAACAACCAAGCAAGAAAAACACGTCATTCCTTCTCATGGCCAGCGCATAGGATATTGGGCTTGTTTTAATTATGGACCAAGGGAACCTAATCTGCAACATGGGCTGCAGTTGATCACGACACAGAGATTTAAGATGGATATTGCGGGCCCAGCTAGAAACAAAGATGTTTATTTAAAGAATTTAGATGGATATTCAGATATTAGGCTTGCTCGGCCTTGGGATCTGTAACATCCTGAGACCCGGCCTAGAATTTTTAAGTATTTTCGGTAAGTAATTTATTGTTTATTGTTTTATATAATTTATTTGATTTAATTATATTTAATTGTATTTTAACCATGCGGTTAAAATTAGTAAAACTGAGATATTTAAATATTAAAATGATTTTTACATAATTGGGTTCACTTCTGAACCGGGGTTCCAAAAATATCTTCATTGTTAAAATTGGAGTTAGTTAGGTCTACATTAATTATCTGCGAACCAAATATCCTGTATTTTAATACTGTGTTAAATGAAATTTTAAACCTTTCCTTTGAAAGACACGTATTGTATACGTGTGTGTGTAGGAGAAAACCCCAAATGCTGCCTGGCACTTTCTTTTTCATCTTGATATTCTCTAAGAACTCATGTGTGTGTAATATTTGGTGTGAATTGAAGAAATAACTTGAACCCTTCTCATCTCAGTCATAAGTCTCGAATTTGAGACTTGATTAAAGTAAGTCTTCTTCCTTCTTAAGCTAGGGTTCATGTGCTAGTTGGGTTTTATGAAGTTCTTGTCAAATCTTGTTTGAAATCCGAAATTGATGCATGATTTGGTGTTTATTTGAGTTCTTGCAAGTTATATGTGTTGAATTGTTAGTTATAGCTCATTTGGTGAAGCTTTCATGAAGCTCCATCCATGGTGTTCTAGGGAAGAAGATGGCTTTTTCCCTAATTTGATGAATTGTGTATTTTTGGTGTTCTTGAGGTGTTGTTAAGTTATATAATCATGTTAGAAGTGATAATTGTTGTATAGGTTTGATTGTAACATGAATTGGTTGTCTTTGATAGATTAAAAGTAGTGTTTGGGTGAAATTGGTAAAAATTCCGTAAGCACAAAAATATAGCAGATTTTGACCATTTTGCAAAAATCATATAAAATCAACCGTAACTCCGTTTTGGGCGTGCGACCAGTCGATTCGAAGGTCTAAGAGTCTACTTTATTAATATCATAATTTCATGAACTGATAAGGTCAGAACAGTAGTTATAATTCTGAGTTAATAGCAGGTGGTCAAATGTATCTTTTAAGGTTAAACTTGTATTGATTATTTTGGGTGTTTCAAAGTATAACTAATTAACATGAAGTTGGTTAATATATGGTAATTGTATACTTGATAAAATGATAATTAAGAGTTTGTAAACATTGGAAGTTAATAAAACGTTTTTGACCCGTTTGGGCCTTACATGATGAAACTTGACTAAATTGCATATATTTAGCATTTGACTTATACTTTGAATGTTTAGTTGGAATTAAAATGTCATTAGTATGTTTATGAAAGTGTTAATTGATGAATGGATTATTATATGGTGGTGTTTGGATGATTTTTAGGTAAAAAGTCATGAACTAGTCAAATTGGTAAAATGAGACTTTAACTTGGAAATTGTTAGGCATTAGTGTAGTTCAATAAGTTGATCATATAAGAGTTTTTATAAAGTATATTAACTTGTCTTAGATGGTAGTTTGTGGTTTTGACCCATTTTCTAGAATTGCTAGTTAAATTCATGAATTGTTGACTTTGGTCAAACCTGGAAGTTGACTTTAGTCTTGGATGACTTGTAAACTTGGGACTATCAATTTCATGTCATAAATGTGTTACTTGATTAATTGGAAGTATGTTTGAGGTAGTTTCGGATCTTGACCCGTTTGGTTGTTAAATTGTGCAATTTGACTTAAATAAAGTCAAAGTTGGTTAAGCTTGTATATGGATGCAAGTAGTATGTCAATAACTTAAATTAGTGATAAATGGATAACTTGACAATGTGGTATTAGTAAATTGCAAGTTTGACTTGATTAAGTGTCCCGACCCGTTTGGGCCGATTATGTGCAACTTGGATAAAAATGCATGATGAATTGCTTGGAAGTGACTTAATGGAATTCTAGACATTGTCAATTAATATGTTTTGAAATGCAAGTGTTAAGTTGTCAATTGGTTGTACACATATAATGGTTTGACTTATAATTTGTACTTGTTGCAAAGTTAATGATTTCGGGTAACTAATTCGATATTCGTTTTGTTACAGGAAAAGGAAAAGAAACTCAGTGATATAAGACTACTGAGCTCTTCACAAGGGAAGCTAAGGTGAGTGGACTTAACCTTCTTTCTTGTGTGATGTACAAAATTAGGGAATGGTAGAGTTTTGAGAAAAAGTGCAGGATTTGGTATCTGGGGGAGTTCGCGTCGCGAACTCGTGTTCGCGATCGTGAACTCGGGTCAGAGAAATGGGGTCTTGGTCGTGAAGAAGTTAGCAGATCGTGAACTCTTAGTTCGCGACGCGAACTCTGAGTTCACGACGCGAACTTGGTCATGAGCAGATTTTCTTGGTTGATTTGGGAAAATTCATTCTTCTTGGTTTTCATTGATTTTCCAGTGGTACCATTAATTGTGGGATTGTTAATGGTAGTATGTGCACATGTTTTTTAGAGGTTAGCTATGGTGGTTTTCGGCTACGCTTCGTTACTCTTGGTGGGGGCGATCGGACTCCTTCGAATTCGTTACGTAAGGAGGGATCACCGTGCCACTAGTAAAGGAGCCATCGGTTGACTGTTGTTGGGCGACAACAGTTGAAGGTCCTCGCCCGACCGCCGATCCTCTCTTAACGTCCAATTGCTTGTGGAAGTTTGGACGGTTTCCCCCTTTCGATTTCTCTTGATTTTCTAATTTGTTGTGGTTATGCAAATTGACGTTTATTTCTATTCACTTAGCTTTGTGCTAATCCCTCATTTGTTGACTCTTTTCAGGTTGTGGATTTGGCTTGACTAGAGTCGGGTTTTGGAAGTCTGACCGTACTCTGATTTTGTAGACCGGGTCGAGCCTGTTTTAGTAACACCTTTGAATGTTTTATATATTTTGGTTAATATGTAAATGGCCTTTATAATATGTAATAAATAGGGTTTATAGTTTTCTAAAATCACTTCCGTATGCATATTTTAAAAAAAAAATGGCTCTAAGATTGTGGTGTTACAGGATCACCATGACACTCAATTAACTGATAAGGAACAAGTGTTCGGTCTTGGCCTACGGCCGCCCTCAAAACTTTAATGAACGTCTAAGATAATTAGCTAAACCCGTATTCATCATGGAATCTCGAAATAAATAATGCTCTAGATATTATTAATTAATCCCCGTGACTAATTAACGCGAATTAAATGACACACTTGTCATTAAATAATTAATCCCCATGATTAATTAACACCAATTAAATGACACTCTTGTCATCAACAGATTCAATGCGTATTTATTTACTCTAATTAGATACACATATCAGCACATAACACATATAAATCTCAAATAAATAATTGTCACATAATTTATTTAATAAAATTAATTAATTCAACTACAATAATTTTTAGGGCGTTACAACTCAACTCCACTTAAAATAGACTTCGTCCCCGAAGTCATGGCTCGGAAGAAACTCAGGGTAGTGATCTCGCTTCTCGTTTCACGCTCGGCAACGACACGTCCTCAACGGAAAGTAACAAAAAGTTAAGAATAGCACGAAACTCTTCAAAGATTAAGAATATAATGAACACTTTCAAAAGTTAAGAATAGAATGAAACTCTTCAGGGCGACCTACGCGATCAAAATAATCTCTGGCTCTTGCAATTACTCTGTTGTCTCTAACGGCGCAAAATGATAAGACTCAAAAATTAGAAAGTTATCTAAGGATCTCAGTTTATCGATGAAAAGAATGTCGACAATAAACACAATTAATCACGATACTCTGCTGAAGGCGTCTTCTGGCTCTCGTAGTCGGACACAGTTGCTGCACTCAGCGGTTAACGTCGCGTTGAATCTCCGATTCAACTCCACTTGGAGATTTGATATGGTTTGGTTTGTGGCCACAGATGATCTCGGCGTGGTACTCGGTCGTCCAACTCGTGCTCACAATCATACTCTGCCCTCTCACGGCGAATAATGGTAAGTTTTCATAGGAAAGCTTTCCCGCACAGTTCTAACAAGGTGATACTTTTACATAATTTACACCAAAAAATAATAATTTATTATTATCAATCTCCGCCAAGAATGATATCCCAAGGTCCTGTGCTCTATGGGACATTAAATTGTTTTAAAACAAAATAAGCAATTTACCGTTTCGCACCACTGTCAATCACTACACAACAAGTACATAATTCACATAGATATATTTTATCACACATGATCCCAGATAGTAGGCAACTCATGCCTCTTACTCAATTTGCATATACTCAAATGCACTCATCTCCAATCTCTACAACTTGTTTTTAGCTCAACGCAAGCTATATTATCAATTTAAACTCAAATCTCGTTTTAATGACTTCTCACCAGTCAACACAATGTATACATTTACTCACTCTTATGATTTTTCACGTGATCAAATTTAATTATCAGACTACTCGAACCAATAATTTCCCTTTTAAGTTGCGTTATTAGTTCTCTTGTTAACTCATATTTAACAATCTCTTGTTAAGTCTTTTAACACTACTCGCTTAACTCATTTTAATGATACTCATCAACTCGCTTATTCTCATTTAAATTGTCTCTAGATCAATTTGTCCAAAATTCCACTCATTAATCTCATTTATTTTTAAGTCTCAAACGCTTCCATTTAATATTTTCTCTTCACTTGGTTAATTAATCAACTCGATAATTCTCATGCACTTGATTACTCAGCTATTTTCTCGTTCTCAATATAAAGTTTCCTCATTACTTTATATTTTTTATTGTTTTCTGGATTTAGAAACTCATAGTATTTTAATAAAATTTTATTATTTGATACGCTTATATTTTTCTCGTTTGCTCATTTTAATAACTTTTTTTTTTGATTTAGTAATTACTCAATAAAACACAATATTTGATGGCATTAAATTAATAGTTTAACTTGACAATACCCTTAGTTAAAAATTTAATATTTGTTCATAAATAAAACTTTATCATATGGTTCATTTTAAATAATTATTCGTTTAACTCGATTTATTAGTTTCTTACAGTTCGGTAGTTTCTCAGTAATAATGAATTTTTCCTCATAATTTATTATGGCGATCTTCCCATGACTGACTCGATGATAAGATTCTCATTACTCGACTTTCATAATTTCTCGTTATTTGTATGTTTATGTACTTACCACTTCTCATTTGCACCATTACCCTTGATTTATGAATTTCTCACCACTTGATAATTATATCATCACATGTAATTAATTATTCCCAATTATTTAAAAAAAAAATTCACTAGTCACATGCATATATGTATTACTCAACACAATAATTTGGTTCAAAAATTTCTCGACCTGATTTAATAACTTCTTACAGTCATGTTTTTCTCATTTAACTTGACTTGAATAATTCATAATAAATTCTCATATTTTAATAATCTCTTTTTATCTCATTATATTCCACAAGAATAATTTCTCGATTAATTAATCACTCTTGTAACTTTTTAGCCGGTTATATGCACATATAACAATTATAAATAACACATAACAAAATTCTCTTAATTTACTCTTTACAAACTTTATTTTATTACATTTAGCTGGATTTATTAATCCCCATTAGCTTAATAATACACATTTAATAATTCACAACTTTATAATTATTCTTTATTCGCACTCTTAATATTGGTAGTTTTCCATTTTACCACCACTCAACTCCACTTTGAGAAAACTCGTCCCCGAGTTTGGAAGTGGCACTCAAAATCTCAAAGAAATCGTATCGAACACTCGATGCTTCGGTTTCTTGATTCTCATTTTTGATTATATATTTTAGGGTTTCATTTAACTACTCGATAATCAAACTCTCATGTACAGGTGTGAGTCGGTCCCAACATATACTCTTTACGCCCCTCTCACACCCATACCCATCAAATTTTATCGCTTATAAAAATAATTTATTACTCATAATAGTGTTATAGTTATTTCTCATTAACAATTATTCATATTATGACTCCTCATAAATTAGACTTATTACATGTATTAGTACCACAATTTGTTATTTCGCGTTACACGTTCAGGATTATCTATTGATCAAATTTGAGTATTGAATTCTCATAAGCATGTTTGGTATTATTATTACAATATAACAATTTTGTTATTAAATAAAATCCCCATAAATTCGTAGTGAATCTACCTCGTAAATCTTCTTTTGTCAATTAACTCATTAATTAACACGTCTTGGGTTCCTCATCACATCCAGTTAGAACTAGTGATGTCTCAGTATTTATAACTTTCATTAACTTTATAAATTTTCATCTCTTGCTCAATTAATAGTCTACAATTAATTTGTTTAAATAAATGTTCATTCATCTCTTGATTTATTAATTCCTCATAATTCATAATTTCTCATTTAAAATGAATTACTTATTCTCAATTATATTATTCGATTAGTATCCTCTATTCATAGATCTCTTCATTTAAATTTATTTTGGATAATTTTCTCATTTACCATTGATTTATTGATGCTTCATAAATTCAATAATTTAATAGGAATTAATTTATATTCAAACATTTACTTTTACTCAATCATTATTCTCTATTTCCAAACATTTAATTTAATTCCTCATTACTTAGATTAACAATTTATCATTAATGAATCTTACTCAATTTGGATTAACAAACCTTCACTTGATTTATTTGGATAACTCCTTATCACTTATATCAATAATCTCGTATTTAATTGTCTATTATGAAAAATAATGGTTGTATAGCTGATTTAGAAAACCAAATTAAAATCTATAAAATAACTGATCAAAAGATAAAAGATGAATTGCTACAAACCACTTATGAAAAAGAACATATTGAATTGAAATTAAAAGAAACTTTGATCAAACTTGAAGAATGTCAAATGGAACTAGAGCAGAATAAACTAACCATTAAAATTTTTGAAAGAAGTTCTAAAATTGTCAATGAATTAACTAGTAATCAAACTACAGAAAAAGTTATTCATGGAGTGGGATATCATGCAGTCCCACCTCCAACAAATTTTATTCCTCCATTAAAATCCAGTACAGAAAGAATTTTAAATGATTTAAAAATTAAAAATAAAACTGAATCTGAAACCAGTAATGAATCCAATGAATCTTCTGATGATGATCAAACAATGGAATCAGATGAAACAAGTTTTCACACCACACAAAGTCAATCTGAATCCCCAAAATACAACTCAGAAAATATACCTACAATTTTAAGAAGGGGAAATCAAAAGAATTTAAACCAATTAAAAGAACAAAGAAAACCGGAAAATTCTAAATCAACAAAATTATCATGCTTAATTTGTAACAAAGTAAATCACATAGCTAAAAACTGTCACTTTAATCCTATTAACAATAAAGAATTTCAAGAATTTAAAATCAACAAAGAAAAAGAAAAAACCCTAAAATTAAAACAAACTAAAGAATCAAAAGCAAAGGAATCTAAAACACCAGAACAAAAGAAATTCAATAAAACATATGCTAATACTCACAAATTTGGAAGAACTGCACCAAGATTTGTTCAAAATACCAGGTATAACAGTCCAAGCAGAAGTAATTATTTTAAAAACAATGGAACTCAAAATCGTTTTCCTCAATTCTCAAAGTTTTCAAACATCAGTAGAAACTATTCCAGGTTTACTACTGGTAAAAACCCTAATTACAATACTGTCTGGTATAACTACAAAAACACTACTGATTATGCTCAAAACCCTTATTACCCAAACACTACTGGTCCATCAGTAGTAAAATTTTCAAAAACTAAGAACTACGGGTATAAACCTAGATCAGTAGTGAATCAAAACATCAGTACCAAATACAAAACTGCATCTAAAAATCATTTAGTTAAGAAGTCTTATTCTTCAAAGGATGAACCCAAGATAAAACAAGCTTGGGTTCCCAAAATTAACTAATCCTTCTACTTTATGTGCAGATTATCCAGATCCCTGAAGAAGGTAGAACATGGCATATTGATAGTGGATGCTCTAGACACATGACTGGAAATCTTCAAATTCTTAGAGATTTCAAGTCTTTTGAAGGAGGGTATGTTGCTTTTGGAGAAACTCCTAGGGGAGGTAAGATTACAGGTAAAGGTATAGTATCAAATGGCAAAATAACTTTTGATGATGTATTTTATGTTGCTGAGCTTAAATACAATCTGGTTAGTGTGTCTCAAGTCTGTGATAAGAAGAACAAAATTCTTTTTACAGATGTTGAGTGCATCATTCTTTCTCCTGAGTTTATTTTAGATGAAAAATATGTTGTTTTAAGAACACCAAGGAGAAACAATGTGTATTGCCTGGATATAGGGGGAGAACTCATTTCATCAAATGAGATCAACTATTTTATATCTAAGGCAAACACAAATGAATCAGAACTTTGGCATAGAAGGATGTGTCACACAAATTTTAAAAATATGAACAATTTAGTTAAAAAGGATTTGGTAGTTGGTCTACCACAAAAAGAATTTATGTGTGATCATCATTGTGTTGCCTGCCTAAAAGGTAAACAACACAAGACTTCTCATAAGACCAAATCAATTAACTCTATTTCTAATCCTTTGCAGCTCTTACATATGGACCTTTTTGGACCTACAAATGTAATGAGTATTGGAAAGAAACAATATTGCCTTGTTATTACTGATGACTTTTCCAGATACACTTGGGTATTCTTTCTCAGGACCAAAGATGAAACAAGTGAAATAATCAAGAATCTGATTGTAAAGCTGGAAAATACAAGAGATCTCAAAGTGAAAGCAATTAGATGTGATAATGGAACTGAATTTAAGAATACTAACCTAATTGACTTTTGTGATCTTAAGGGTATTGACAGGCAGTACAGCTCACCAAGAACTCCACAACAAAATGGTGTAGCTGAAAGAAGAAATAGAACTATCATTGAAGCAGCCAGATCTATGCTTGCAGATTCAAAATTACCAATAACTTTTTGGGCTGAAGCTGTTAATACTGCCTGTTATGTTCAGAACAGAGTATTAATAGTTAAGCCTCATTTTAAAACACCTTATGAACTTTTCAATAAAAGAAAACCATCAATAAGTTTCTTAAAATCATTTGGTTGTCCTTGTACTATTTTAATTACAAGAGAACAAATTGGTAAATTTGATTGCAAAGCAGATGATGGAATATTTGTAGGATATTCAACTCAAAGCAAGTCTTACAGAGTATTCAACAAAAGGCTGAAGATCATTGAAGAAAGTGTGAATGTATCCTTTAATGAAAACCTTAGGAACGAACAAGGAAATGGCCCAGATTGGTTGTTTAATATTGATAATCTAACCAAATCTTTTGATGTCAGTTATGAACTTAATACAGGAAGTTCAACCAATCAAAACCAACAAGTAGGACCATCATCAAGTGGAAGGCAAGAAATCATGAAATATATCTTAGTTGATACTGTTCCCATAATTGATACCGAGGACAGTAGTAACTCTGGTAACCCTAATTTCAATGATACCAGTAACAACTCAAACTTTGAAGATACTACTGATCCCAGTAGTAACTCTGAACCTCAGAGTTGTGATGATGATGTACTTAATACTGATGCCAGTAACAACAATGATACTACTGAAACTACTGAAGAGAATGTTACTACTGACACCAGTAGTAATGATGAACCTCATCAAAATGCAAACAATCAAGAAGAATCGGGAATAGATGCACAAATTCCTGAATCAAATGAGTCAAACTTAGACTCTCAACTAACTGTTGACAAAATCCCTGGAACCAGAACTGAAAAGAATCATCCTTTGGACCTAGTCCTGAGTGATGTCAATTCATCCATGCAGACAAGAAGCAAATTTAATTCTAATATTTGTAATATCAGTCTAATATCTAATGAATGCATGTATGAATGTTTTCTGTCACAGGAAGAACCTAAGAAGATTCAACAAGCTATGAAAGACTCAAACTGGATCATAGCAATGCAAGAGGAACTTCTTCAATTTAAACTACAAGCTGTATGGACACTTGTCCCTCTTCCAAAAGGAAAAAGACCCATTGGAACCAGATGGATCTTCAGAAACAAGAAAGATGAAAGAGGTATAGTGATCAAAAACAAAGCAAGGCTTGTAGCACAAGGTTATACACAAGAAGAAGGGATTGATTATGATGAAGTATATGCACCAGCTGCCAGAATTGAAGCAATCAGAATATTTCTAGCATATGCTTCATACAAAAGATTCAAAGTCTACCAAATGGATGTAAAAAGTGCTTTCCTATATGAGAAAATAGAAGAAGAAGTATATGTATGTCAACCCCCAGGCTTTGAAGATCCAGAACATGATGACTATGTATTCAAACTAGATAAAGCTCTATATGGCCTTCATCAGGCACCTAGAGCTTGGTATGATACATTGTCCTCTTACATATTAAAGAACAATTTCAAGAGAGGTGCCATTGACAAGACATTATTCACAAGGAAGGTCAAAGATGATATACTACTGGTCCAAATATATGTAGATGATATCATCTTTGGATCAACAAATGATAAATTGTGCAAAGAATTTGAAGAACTGATGCAGATCAAGTTCAAAATGAGTTCAATGGGTCCAATGAATTTCTTTCTTGGACTCCAAATCAATCAGAAACCAGATGGTATTTTGATCAATCAATCAAAATATGTCAGAGACATCTTAGAGAAGTTTTCAATGAAAGATTGCAAAAGTGCAAGCACTCCAATGGAAACTCACAAACACCTACATCCTAATGTTGAGGGGGAGGATGTAGATGAACACCTGTACAGATCAATGATAGGATCTTTGATGTATTTAACTGCATCAAGACCTGACATTATGTATAGTGTTTGTGTGTGTGCCAGATATCAAGCAAAACCAAAAGAGTTACATTTACAAGCAGTCAAAAGAATCTTCAGATACTTGAAAGGAAAACCTTCACTTGGTCTTTGGTATCCACATGCATCACCATTTGAACTCATAGCCTACACAGATAGTGACTATGGTGGTGAATGCCAAGATAGAAAATCTACTACTGGTGGATGTCAATTCTTTGGATCAAGGTTGGTGTCATGGCAATGCAAGAAACAAACTAATGTTTCAACTTCAACTGCTGAAGCAGAGTATGTAGCTGCATCTGCCTGCTGTGCACAAGTTCTGTGGATTCAAAATCAACCTCTAGACTTTGGTATATCTATTCTCAAAACTCATATTTTTATAGATAATCAAAGTGCTATCAGTATTGTAAATAATCCAGTAAAACACTCTAAAACAAAACACATTGAAATTAGATTTCACTTTATAAGAGATTGCAATGAAAAGAAATTAATTAAAGTAGAGAAAATTCATACTGATAATCAATTGGCAGATCTTTTTACAAAAGCTTTTGATGTAGAAAGATTCAACTTCTTGGTTAGCAGTATTGGAATGATTTTAATAAATTAAATCTCAAAAGAAAATCATGTGTAAAGAATTTTGTACAAATTTTTAATTTAAATTTTCGTTTTACTACTGGTTATTTATTACTACTGATGGTATGCTTTTACTATACTTTAGTACTGATAGGGTTTCTCAGTAGGAATTAGGTTAAGTATAAAAACAAAGGTTACTACTGATGTTTTTACTACTAATGCTTAGTTACTACTGATCGGCCGTTATCTGTAAAATACTTAATTTACATTACCGACCCTCATGAAAATAGCCGTTGTGTTATTAATCGAAGGATATTTTGGTCATTTTGCAGGTTTAATCGAAAAATATAAATACCTGACTGCGATTAGTTTAGCATTATCTTTTCCTCGATTTGATAAACCCTACGCTAAACCCTTATCTCTGCACAAATCGATCAAAACCTAACATCAGTAACAACTCAATTCCGATCACACACTTGAAATTCCTACCAAAACGATCACTCTTTCTGAAAGATTCACTCCAAAGATCAAAATCAAACACAAATGGCAACCCTAAAATCACTCAATGTCAATACAGATCTTAAATATTCCGAATTCCACAATATGTGTGCTTTCTTGAGGAATCCAGACGATACAAAAGACTTTCATCCCATTGTAATGTTCCTAAAGAACTTCTACATTAAGTTTGCACTCTCCATCAACCCAACAACTTATCAACAACACTTGGTTGATTTCTGGACAAATGCTGAAAGAACTGAAGGATCAAAAATGTCTATGATCAAATCATCTGTGGAAGGAAAGTCCATCACCATCACTGAACAATCCATTAGACAACATCTTCAACTCCATGATGAGTCAGGTATGTTCTCTTTGCCAAAGGAGGATCTTGTTGAAAATTTACAAAAAATGGGGTATGAAGGAAGACTAGATATAGTCACATTTCAAAAAGGTCTTCTTTCACCCCAATGGAAGTTTTTAATACACACTATTCAACATTGCATCTCTCCTAAAAGGAGTACTTGGAATGAATTCAACAAGTCAATAGCATCTGCTGTTGTTTGTCTGAGTACAGGACAAGTATTCAATTTTTCAAACATGATCTTTGAAGGAATGCTTGGAAATCTTTCTTCATCTACATTTTTAATGTATCCAAGATTCCTAACTCATATTATAAATTGTGAATTACAAAACCTTTCCATTCCTAAAAACAGATTTGTAACTCCTCAATTAAACAAAAAGGTGTTTTCTAACATGAGAAAACAATTTAAATTTTCTGGTAAAGTTACTCCACTTTTCCCAAACATGATCAATGATCAACCACCAACAGGAGAAGGTTTAGTACAACCAACTGAACCCCAACCCACTCCATCACCCCCAAATGTAGCCCAAACAGAAATCATGCAGTCCACTCAAATAGATAAACCATCAAATGTCCTGAATGTGTCCCAGGAACATGAAATAAATCCTCAGAGTGCTACTCTTCACTCTGTGGAAGACCTACCAATAGCCCAAAACATATCCCTCATTTATAAAAGGAAGAAATCTTCCTTAAAGGACACCAGGGGACAAATTGAGTCACACCCCAGGCTCCAAGAGTTGACCTCACAGGAGGAGAGAGGTAATGAGGAAAGGGATCTCACTACTGATGCCCCAAAGGTGGGTGCACAGGATAGTGAGAAAATCATTAGGACCCAGACCTCGGTAACTCTTAGTGATGACTCATAATTTGAGGAATTATCGAGAGGACCCTGGTGCCAAGAAACCACAAGGGGGGGGCATTACTGCTTCTTCTAGGAAGAAGAGTATGTCCAAACAACCCATTTCATCACCAAGAAGTGATGAGGGTAGATCAGAACCAATTGAACTGACGGATAGGATGGAAAACCTTAAAGCCAATGTACCTAATGAGCCCAATGATCCACCCAAATGGGCTGAGGGCAGTATTAAACAAACTAAATTGACGGGTAGGAAGGAAAACCTTAAAACCAATGTACAACATTGTCTGGAGTTACTCAATAATCAAGGAAAAACCATGACCTACATGAAGCATTATATCAACACCTTGAACAAGAGACAGAAGAGGTTTGAGCAAAGGCTTCAAAGGCAATCTAAATTGATCAGAAAATTGCAAAGAAAGGTTGCTGATAGTGAGGCTCAACAAGTTGAGATCACTAAGGGGGAGAAAGATCAAATTCAAGGGATGATTGATCAATCCATTGCAGCAGCAGCCCTCCTGAATTTGAAAGAGGCTCATGGTGTAACAAGTCAAAATGCTGGTGAAGACTTGTACAAAGATATGGATGAGGATATTTTTATGTCTGCAAATCAATCACAAACTGCAGAACAAATAAACTCTCGAGTTGCTACTGAGGTGCTAGATACTACTGATCCTATGATTATTACTGAGGAAAAGGATCAAGAGGTTGTTGCTACTGGTCTTGGTGAAAAGGCAGATACACCAGTAGTAAACACTACAGAAGAAAACATTATGGTTACTACTGATACCCTAGCAGTAGTAACTACTGAAGCAACCTCACCAGTAGTAAACAAAGAAAGACAAATTGTACCAGTAGCACATGTACCAGTAGAAACCACCTTGGTTACTACTGAAGAGGAGGAAGAAGAAATTCCTGAGCTCATTGAAAGAGAACGTTATGTCATCATCACCAAACCACCAACTCCTGATCAACCACTTATCATACCTGACATTGATGATAACGTGAACTGGTTTGAAGTAGATGAATGCACACTTCCTCCACATCCCAAGATACTACCAGAAGACCAACTTAAACTGTTTTATCCAAAGTTTGAAATTCCTGGTATCCCAGATATGAAATATACTCCACCTCCATCTGTTCTTCCAGCTTGTATTGGAAAAGGAAAAGAGATCTATGATGATGATTATCCCAACAGAGCATTAGGTCACCATATGGTGAACAAAATTAATCATGTCAGATCTGAAAAACAATCCAGATGGAAGGTGAAACATATGCGGTACTTAAAGAAGGTAGATATGTATCAAGCTCTTGAAGAAAAGAAAAAGGCAGAAAAAGAAAAATTAAAAATCCAAAGAACTCAAGAAGCTGAAGTACCCATTTACTCAAATTGAAGGAATCCTGGTAGAGGATCAACAGGCAGAGTTTGAAAAACAAAGAAAAATTGAAGAAGAACATCTCAATTGCCTTGAAGATCTTGTTGCTGAATGCAAAAAGGAAAAAGCTGACCTACCAGAGGAGATATTTGAACAGAAAAAGAAGATGATTGACTTCTTAATTTCAAAAGGGCAAAGTGCTAAATCTTTTGGCAGAATGAAGATGATTACAATAGTTGACAAATATTGTACTGCCAAAAAGAGAGAATTAGCTGAAACACAAGCTGAAGAGGAAAAAGAAAAAGCAAAAGCTTTAATCCCAATAAATCCAAAATTAATTCAAACTGTTAGTACATCAACTATTGGTGAATCTTCCAAATCCCTCTCAAAGAAAAGAAAAATTATTCAACAAGAACAGAGTATTAAAAAGAAATTAAAAACAGAACAACTCATTCTTGTTCTTGAAGTTCCAGTTGCTCTCCTTGAAAACAATCCAATCATCAATTGGAGAGTTATGATTAATAATGTTATAGAAATTATAAGGGAAGACAAAATTGTTCAAAGATTTACTGGATGGTTACCTATGATTAGATCATGTTCAAGAAGTGATATAATCAAACTTCTGATCATTGGAAAACCTAGAATGGCAAAGAAATCATGGAAAAATTCTGGAGCTGGATACATTACTAAAATGATTGATGCTGCATTTTATCCAAATAACTACCCAGAAATATTTACAAACACAGAAAATGTGTATGCTTGGAATGTACTCCCCACAATAAATATGTACTTCTTTGAAAGATCAAGCAAGAACTGTGAGCTATTTTTATATGAAAAAGAATATCCACACTCTGAAGAAACCATGTATCAGATATTCACAAACACCATGATTAAACCGTATGATGCTGTAATGTTTCAAAACAAACTTTACTATTTCATCAAAAGAAACAGCAAATACATCATTGCTCAAAGAAAGAAACAGAATCAAAGAACTTTAGAGAAGAGAAAGAAGGAAGAAGAAGAACAAAAGAAACTTGAGTAATTCAAAATGAATTAACAAGTTTAGGGGGAGATTGTTGGGATGTAAAACAAGATATACATAATCTATTACTGATGCTGCAGTTAGTACTGATGGATGAAGAATGAAGTTAGTACTGATGGGGCAGAAACACATTTACTACTGATGTTGAACTTGGACAAATACTACTGATGATGAATACTACTGATGATCTGATTTACTACTGATGAGCGTATCTGAACAGATCAAGTCCAAGATTCTAGCATAGTTAGTTATGAAATGTATATCTTTATGTAATTCAATTGTAATCGATTCCTAGAATAACTAGGTTAATAATTTAGGCTTCAAGGACTATTATATATAGTTCCTTATGAATTGTAAACATACGTGTATTGATCGAACGAATTAATACATTGAAGCTTTTTGTGATAAATTGTGTTCTTCGTTTTATTCTTATTCAATTACAGTTTACATTGTTCTTAATCTAATAACATAAGTGTTAATCCGCTGTAATTTCTTATGTTAGTAGATCTGGGTTTATAATAACTTGTTTGGTTATTTGATCTTGACAAAATTAAAATAAATATGCACTTTGTTTTATCCTTACTTTTTTAAATTTATTTATTGTGTTTTGTCAACAATTTTATATTATTACATTTAGATTATGTTGATAACATAAATCACCAACATTATAGGTGTTATGCACGGGAACAATTTAGTAGTTAGATAGAAAGTAAAATCGTGAGCAACAGAAAGGAAGATTGAAGAAGTAAATAAAAGGAGTTGTAGCAGTTAATAAGAAAGGTTGAAGCGAAAGAGACAAAAGAAGCGTGACTGACACCGAGGACCGTAAACTGTCATTGGTGTTGTGGCGGGAAGCTGTTTATAGATCGCCACGTAGCCATCATCACACTCCACGTACCCTGCTTTTTTCATCCACTTTCCTTGCTTTTTTCTAAAAAAAATATTTTCACCAAAAGTAGTGGTTTAAGACTTCAATTAAAACTCTGTTATCAAAATCACACACCCCAGAATCCCCGTTAACTGCTCTGTTTTTTATTTCTTCCTGAATTTGTTATTGTTGATGATAAACCGTATATTACAAACTTAAAACCTTATTAATTGTCATCAGATTCATCGTATTTCTAGGTTAATTGCAAAATGAAAGTTCCAACAGGGTTTATAGCGAAGTTATGGAGCTTCATTTCCTTTCTTCCCTTTTTCTTACTCCTGCTCTCGCTTGGCATCCTTAAAGGTAGTTATTCTCAAAATTTGAAATTTTCTCAATCACCCACTTAAAATTTGGGATATACAGGGGTGATAATTGGGCCAATAGTGGTGGTGATATTGGTGGTCGGAAATGACTTTGGACGGCGCATATCTTCTGGACTTACTACTGTGTCCTCAAGTAACCACTTACTCTACAACCATGAAACATAAATGTTAAGGTTATTTCAAAAGGAACAGTTTTAATAGCTGAACCATTTTGATAGCAGGACCAAAAGGCTTGGATGGGTGTTGAAAACACTTCTGATTCTGTTATTGCCTCTGCCGCTAGTCCTATGGCCGGTTATCACCGTCACAGGCAGCCTCATTGGCGGCATAGGTTTTGGGTTTTTTGCTCCGTTAATCGCAACTTTTGAAGTTATCGGCACCGATCACAAAGACAAATGCTTTCATTGCTTTGTTGTAAGTATAATTAGTACTGTATAAAAAAGTGATTTCTTGTATGAACAAACCAATTTGAGAATTACATAATTTACAATTTCATGTTCAATAACTTAAGCCGTTACATAATTATTTGTTTTTTTCCTTTTTGATCTCATGTTTAGGATGGCTGTTATTCCACACTCGAAAGCAGTTGCACGGTTGTTCGAGACTTTACAGATATTTGCTTCCATTCTTACTTCTCATTTATGGACGATCTCAGTGAAGAAATGCCCGCCGACGAGAAACCAGTCGACATCAGGTTCAACAAAATCAAAACTTTTTTAACTTTTTAGACACCCTTTTCCATAATAACAAAACCCATATCATAAAAAATCACTAACAATTATCGTTTCTTTAATGTTTTTGCCGCCAGCTTATCCAAGTTACCAAAGTGCTTATTCATCATTCCGATTGCAATTGTCATTGATGTGCCTCTAATAACCACAGTAGCTGTATGTAAAAGCCCGTATATGTTAATTATAGGATGGAAAAGATTGTTAGAAGATTTAATCGGGCGAGAAGGCCCGTTTCTTGAAACGGTTTGTGTGCCTTTTGCTGGACTTGCAATCGTTTTATGGCCTTTAGCTGTTACTGGAGCAGTTATTGCTGCTTCAATATCCAGTTTCGGGCTTGCTCTATATAGTGCTGTTATTGTCCACCAGGTTCTATCACCTCTTCATATCCCGACACTATTTCTGGTCGCTAAATGTATAATGTACCTATGTTTTTCAGGAAGATTCGACTAAGTTTGGACTTGCATACGTTGTGGCTGTGATTTCATTGTTTGATGAATACACAAATGACTTGCTTTACTTAAGGGAGGGATCATGCTTTCCAAGGTATCACCATGGTTGTTTGTGCTTTACACAATAATAAGTTGGCAAAATGGTTTATGGGTCGGGTCAAAACTTAATACTTTTTTGTACGGTTTAAATGGGCCGGGTTGAGCTTCAATTTTTGTTACAATGCCAGACCAAGATACCGTGAGAACATGAAAACTTCTGACGGGCTCGAGAGAAGGACTTCAATTGGTAATGATTTCAAGAACGAGAAAGAAAGTTTTAGGGGTTCTAGATTAGTTTCACAACGTTCTAGAACTTTAAAGCAGGCTATACAATGGTACACACCTGTACAGGTAAATTCCATAAATCATTACATTATGAAGTTGCAGGGAGTTTTATCAATGAAGTATTTGATTCATAATTTTATGTATTGTGACAGGTGTGGGACTGGTTGTTCAAATCATGTGAGATAAATGGAAGAATACTTTTTCGGGACGGTTTGATAGATGTTAAAGACATTGAGGAATGCATTGTTAAGGGAAAATGTAAGAAATTGGGCATCAAATTGCCCGCATGGTCTATATTGCAGTGTCTACTTGCTTCAGCAAAATCTGAATCTTCCGGTTTGGTTATATGTAAGTTCCGTTCCCTGGACTTTAATATGTGATGAACCCACTAATTTGTTAGACACTACCTATAGGTATAATTGATGTTCCATATTATTAAAAAAATAATCATAAATGGTATTGATTTAGGTATATAGCAAGAGGGTTTGGGGTCGTTACTATTGTTTTGGTCATACATTGATTATAATCGAGTCTATATTGTTTTAGCGGATGAGGTGGAACTAACAAGAACGAATCTACCAAGAGATAAAGTTTTCGAGTGGTTCATTGGGCCACTGTTGATAATGAAGGAGCAAATAAAGGGACTAAAGTTGAGTGAAAATGAAGAGATTTGCTTACAAAAGCTCGTGATGATGTACAAGAATGAGAAACCCGAAGACTGGGATGACACGGGTTTCCCATCTAGTGATCATGTTAGACGTGCACAATTACAAGCCATCATACGAAGGTACATAATTACAGCTTAATTATTCTCGTTTTTCTAATTATAAAAGTGGTAAATTACGCGAGTTTTTAATTACAGGTTGCAAGGGATAGTGGGTTCGATGTCTAGATTGCCAACATTTAGGAGGAAATTCAAGAATTTGGTGAAGGTTTTGTATCTTGAGGCACTACAAGCGGGGATCATAGCAACCCAAGGTGGTGGTTCGAAAAGTAGGCTTAGTGGTCAGGGTTCGGTTGGACCAGCGGATGCAAAAAGTGTAGCCGTGGCCCGTGAAGAGGAACCACGTGACGCTCAGGTTTCTGAGGACGTGGTTTGATTATAATAGACCGTTTTTATGCAATCGTGTTTAATTTCGACTTGTGTTGGGCTTTGTTGATTCATTTTGCAACCACTTCAAGCATTTGAGCCAGGTGAGTCTGAGCCTGGTTGCACTCGGGTTGGGTCATGGGTGCATGAGAGCCCTCGAATGGAATGGTGACTGTATATGTAACCCTTTTTGTAAATGATGGTTACAGTATTGAATTAACTATGTCTGAGTTATTGATTGCAAGTGCGTTGGCTCATGATTGCTTCTCTTTGTATTATATTTGTAGTCACATTTTTTAAAGTTTTATTGAACTCTTGGTAGTACAAAAATATTAGTATATGTTTAAACATTCTGCTCAAAAGAATATGAGGTTATCACAAATAATTTTGTCAAACTTTCTAAGGTTTCCTATAAATAAACATAGTTGATAGTTGATGTGGAATACATTTCTGGGTGCGATTTATTATTATTAACCATACCAATAAATGTCCCATGTACTTGTGAGATTTTTTTTAACGGCTTTTATATTAAACTAGTAAGAAGCTAGAAATTACAACGAGAAAACAAAGAAACACACAGACAAACTAGAAACAAGAAATAGGGTTTGTACACCACTCGCACCACCTATTGAGCAAATTACACTCAATCTGTTTTTTATCCAAAATATGATGAACTTTGGATCTCACTGAAAATGAATTTGTCTATCAATGGGTTGCACTCTATATTTACGCGATTCATTTAGCTTGAAATACATTTTATTCCAAATTACTAGAGAGATTTTAGCCCAAAAAATCATTTAGAATAGTAAAATATTATTAAGTGATTTTTAATTCTAGCGATCAATTATTAAAATCTTTAAAAATAGCAATGAACTTTTATAATTTTGCAATTTAGAAAATGTTTTACTATAAATAATAGTAGTCGATATTTTCTAGTGACATAGACGATTATTTAATACACTAAATTATTTAAATGTTTTTAGTTTGCAAAATTAAAGTAAGTTTTATTTTTCAAAGTGAATAAATCCAAGTCTGTATTCGGTATATCGGTACAATATATTCCGGGTTGGGCCTAGGCGTATAAATTACTCGCTGGGTATCACCCATTCACCCGAAACCAAACGGAAAGCAATGAAGACTGCTGCGCAAGTAATATTCGTCGACGGCGGCTTCGCCACCGCCATCACCGACGCCCTTCAACCAAACGCCGGTTCCTCTCTGAAAATATCGTTAGATCACTGTCCTTTTTTCTATATGCAATCACTGTTAAATTACTGAGCTTAGGTCAACTAACAATCTGTTTCCTTTGGTGCTTTTATTGCTACTTTTTTACAGAAAAGAGTCGTTCGATCTGTCACTCGATCGATATGGAATCAAGGATATCAAAGCTTCCGGAAACATCACTCACTTTGTTGATACCACTGGAGTTCCTCAAGTAGGTAGCACTCTTCATAGCGAGCTTGTTTATTCTTTTAATCAAAATTGTAAATCAAATCCTCGTGTTAGGTTTATATAATGTGTTCAACTTACAATTTTGTGACTTGAGTATGGAGAATCAAATTATAGCATGTTTATTTTCTTCGAATCAAATTAAGCGACCTAAGTTTTTATCAAATTCCAAAATTTAATCTAAAATGTAAGACTGAGATCAATATTTGGAATACAATCATACAATATCGGAGATGAATGCTAAACAGTAAACATGATCATTAGAATTTTATTATTGGCGGTTTGCTTTTTAAGCCATTTTAAGGATTACAAGCTTAGAACAGAGAGAAAAATGTATTGAAATCAATGGCAAGCTGTATCCTATTTCAGTTTATCTATTCTTTCATCAGGTGTCCATCTTGGTTATGCAAAAGTATGAATCTCCAGTATTAGCATGTGCAATCAATGAAGTATTATCATCATTAGCAGGAGGTGCAGATGCATCAAGCATGCCTTCATTGATTTTTCCATTCATATTAGACTCAACAAAGATTAAGCAGGAAAGAAAAAACTCAGTGGTTGAAAACATTTTTGGTATCCAGATAGGCCCACAAACTGATATGATGAAAGTTTTGGCTAGCAGACATGAAACTGCACCTGCATCGATGCAGATTCTTGATGAATCTTTGTCTTGTGTTCTTCAATTGGTTCGGGTTATCAATGCATCGACATTTGTTCTCATTGGGCAGATTGGTCAACATAAAACTCCCAGTGATGACCTTGAGGTACCCTGTTTTCTTTTAATCCCTGTGTTTGCAGAATACACATGACTGAACTAGCTAATTATACAATTTCTTAACAATAAGCTAAACTCACAAGCTTTTACGTATTAAAGTTTAATGATCCTGCAGAATATGTACATGTTGCATCGTCTGGTTCATTAATTGGTCAAATATAAGTCAAAATACGTAATTGACTATTTTGATTTGTTTCCCAGGTAATATGTAAGATAGGGGAAACTTTGGGTAGCTCCTTGTCTTGTATGCAGTTTTTGAAAGAAAAAGTTACTTGGAATCCAAGCAAGGTATCAAAAGAACAAGAGAAAGAGCCATGGCGTGCACTATATGGTTGAGATATATCATCTTTCTTGACTCCAATTTAACCGTTTCTTATTGTTTCTTATTAACATTAGAACAGTATTACTGCTTTTAGCATCTGTGTTGTATTTTTATTATGAGCTTTACCTTTTTGTCCATCAGATTAAATCCAAATGTGTGAATTTCTTTAAGTTATTTCACTTAATTTACTACTGGTTCTTACATCAAGTGTTTTCTAATTGCCGAGAGTCTGTCTTGTCCTTTAGCAGTTCTTCTGTTAGCAGTCGTATCAGAAAAGGTTCAACATCACAAAATGCATCATAAAACGTAAAATAAAAACAAATTTATTGTCTTTACATTTGTTTTGTTAATTTTATAATTATCTTTGTTAATTTTGATTAGAGCATCTCCAACCATAAACTCTATAAAACTCACTCTATCTCTATAATTGGTGGGTCCATTCACTCTAAATATAACCTCAACTCCAACCATAAACTCTATCAATCCCTCTAAAACTAATGGGACCCATAGAAATCATATATTTAATTAATTTATTATACATTACAAAAGAAATTAGAGTGAAGGGTATGTGTTGTCCATGGATAGAGGCATGGATAGAGTGGACACTCTCTCACTTCAAATATAGAGGGAGTTTTTCTCTCACTCTATATTTAGAGTGAGGGATAGAGGTGGGTTGGAGAAGATAAAACTTCAAATATAGAGATAGAGGGGATGATAGAGGTTGGTTGGAGATGCTCTTAGGGCATGTTTGGAAAATCTTGTTTAATAATTTTTTGAGCTTATTAAACTTGCAAGTTAATTTAAGTTTATGTAAGTTAACAAGTTCACTCAAATAAGCTTTCCTCAACCCTCCTTAGTTTCTTTTTCAAGCATACAAGATTTCAATTTGCTCCACGAATGTTTTTTCTAATATTGCTGATGTATGCAACTGATTACACAAATGTAAATAAAAATAAGGAAAATGTTTTTTTTTAAACGACAAATCTAATCTACTCCTAATTACCACTTATGTCCATGACAGAACTCGAACTCCTGACCTTAAGGTTGAGAGGCAAACACCATACCGCTAGGTCAAAGGCCCGTTGATTAAAAAAATAATAAGGAAAATGTTAAATATTACTCTTGGAGTGATGGTTAAGATTAAATTAATTAATAAAAACACCTTACCTGAATTTCATTAAACATCTTTGAGTATGTCTTTTTAAGGAAAATGCTAAACAATGCAATGATTAAGAAACTTTTATTGGTTTAAAATCAGTGTACATTAACTAATAAAAAACCACCACTTTGAATTTCATTAACCACCTTTGAGTAGTTATGCATCATTTTTTTTGAACGGCACCTAATCTACTTTTTTTTGTCCATGATGGGACAGAACCCATGATTTAGTGGCCACGGGCAACAACACTTAAATCATTCTACAATACCACTAGACTGCAAGGTCTTGGGTTAGTTATACATCCTTAATTGTATAAAAACCATTTTATCCATCTTTGATCATTACTTTTAGGGCAATTGTTAGTAAAACCCTTCTTTTAATTATATATTAACCACCTTAATCATTTTTAACCATTTTCTAAGAGCAACTGTTAGCCTAAAAATAAAGGGTGGTGATTTGCACAAGGAAATGAGTTATTTTTACAAGGAAATTAAAAGGAAATAGATAATCTTATCCTTAAATATGATATTTTTATGTTATAACAAAATTGTATTTATGGATAAAATTATCCATTTGATTTATATTCCTTGTATAAATCACCACCCAAAAATAAAATGCAACATATTCGGTAGATCTGGCACCCGGGAAAGATTTTACATATTTAAAATGCTGCAAATTTTCCCGCTCCCGTTCAGCATTCCACTGGACTCAACTGAGTCGGCACTGACTGAACCCTAACTATGAACTCCACAATTTGCTCCAGATCAAATCCACACAATTGTTGCTAATTCCTGCAATATATCCACCGGAACAACCAATGGCATCGCCGGCGGCCGTTGAAGATCACTCTAACACGAAAACGGAGGAAGGAACGATGGCATTCCACAAAAAGCGGTCTCGGCGCGTGAGCTTTGCAGAGAATACTTCCGTTCACATCTTTGACCGTGATGAAGAATCCGGAACTCCGTCTGGTGCTGTGCGTCCTAATTCCCCAAACGAGGACCTAGGGTTTTCTGAACGAGATAGTGAGTCGAGGCAGTTTTTCCGGGACGAAGAAGACGACGACGGCGAAGATGAAGATGGTGATATGCATGACCTTGGTCCGAGGAGTCCGTTTGTGCGAGTGCTTGGATCTCCATCTCCATCCTCCGGTGGAAGCACTATTGGCTCTGCTACCTCTAACGATGGCAAGTGTTCCTGATCCTAAATCCTAATTGCTTCTTTGCTTGAAATTTCAGTTTTTTAGTTCTGAAATCTCCTGTTAATTGATGAACTAATTGTTAAGTAATAAATTGGCCATCTTGGAGACATGTCTGCTTTTGCTTGTACTAAATTATATAAACACCAAACAACTAGTACATTGGATACTTGAAATTGTTGACATAATTAGTTAATCACCATCATGAGGTGATCATCTTCATGACGTGTATAATTGCTGCTAATTGTTTTCTTTTCCAAATAAATCTGTGCTTGCAGAAGCCAACTTTTTTGGTCCTGTGTCAACGAGTTTTATAAGAAGAGATCTGTCAGATTCTGATGGCTCAGATGATAATCATGATCAAACAATGGATTCAACAGCATTTAATTTGCATTATCGTAGTATTGCTGGATCAGAATCAGGAGATTTGAAAACTTCCACAGGGATTCCCCTTTCATTTGAGGAGAAAACCCCAAATTCTAGTTTAATTCCATCTAATACAAGCTCCATGGTACTAACAGTAGCTAAAAAACCAGATTCTGAACCCGATATTCCTACATCTAAACTGAGTTCTGGATCTCAATCAAATGACATGAGTCTTGTTGGAGAATATCATAATAAGTACAATTATGGGAAACTATCACCTGCATTGAATGCTCTCTTGGCAGAAGACCACAATGATTTGCATATGGTTTCTCATATTTCTGTGATAAAGTCACCGGTAAAAGATGGAAACCAGTTTTTATCAAACAAGGAAAATGGGTCTGATCTTATGGATCTCAGTTACAATCAAGATGATAAAATGCAAGACATTATAAGTCATGACGAAATTAATGAAGCTGTTTCTGTTCAGCATAATGAGACAGGTGTACCAGATGATGGATTCGAACTTTCTTCTCGTGAGCAGAGTGCATTTGGTGTTTTATCTAATACCATTGATAATCAGGCTTATAAACCTTTGACACCTAAACATTCTGTTGGGGTAAGAATTCATAACTAAAACCAATTTGTTATTACTGTTTTTTCATTCATGTACTAAATTTCTTTAATATTGTCATTTTTAGGGCACTCTTTCTGGAATCAACTCAGAACTTTTGGCTACTAGTCAAACCACTCCTTCAAATCCTACAAATACGGTTTTTCACTTAGATAATATTATGGAAAATGAAAATAAGTTTCCATTAATTGGGTCAATATCCCATTTAACTCCAAGAACTGTGACCCCTTCATATAAACAAACAATTGTGTTTCCAAAAACTGATAGCCTACAACGTGGTGGTAATATTTCATCTATACGAAAAAGCATTTCTAAACTAAGAATTCTAGAAGCTTCTCCTTTTTCTGCTGCTTTGAATGCTAAACTTCAAGATTCGAATTTAAGATCTGTAATTAGCATCTCTAAGATGACTCCTTTAACCACTTTATTGGAGAAAAACAATAAAATCAGTTATCTTGAGGACCCATTACCATCTTCTGTTACAAACATGGATTATAAAAATAATAATAATAATAATAATACTGAGATCACACCAAAAAATTTCAAAGGTGATACGCAGTTGGTTGTACAACAAATACAGCCAAATGTTTCTGCAGATATTGGAAATGGTTATGAAAATATGATTGGTTCACCACAAATATCTAATCGTTCTTCAAAGAAATTAAATGAAAAAACATCAAAGTTTAATGTCAGTCCTCATAGAGATGAAGAGCAACCCATTCAGCACGACGCGTCATTAAAATTTGTTGAAAAATCTTGTCAGAAGGTCAGTGCTCTACTTATTTATTTTTATTTTATTAAAATGAATTGTTTTAGTATATTTGTTACAAAATGATTGACTCTTTTGCTGCATTTTTTTAGAATTTGGCAGATCATTTTGCTAGAAGTCCCTCAAAAAATAACAACAATGATTCCTTACATGAGGAAAATGTAGAGTCTTCCTGTGTGAATCAGTTAGTATCTAATGAAGTTGTAAACTCAACAGAAAGAAAGAGAAAAAATGAAGATTTGAATACTGAGAAAATTGCTAAAATCAAAATTAGTTCAAATTGTGGTCTTGAAATTCCAAATGACTGTGAGATGTCAAGTATTGGTCCTAATTTGGAACATTTGGCTAAGGTACTAAAAAAGTACTATTTTTGGTTGTTTATTAGTGTTTTTGACTTTTGTCTGATATTTGATTTTGCAGATTTATACAACATTCTTCAAAGAAACAAAACTTCTTTCGAATTCAGTTGAAAAGATGAATGTGCATGCGGTATATTTATTTATTATTTTAAATCTTTTATATCTCTTGCTACATCTATTGGCTTGTAAAATATTATAAACATTAATTTACTCACAAATTTTATGTGGTTGGCCTCTGTTTTTTTAGATTGATCGTTTGGTTGATATTGTGGGCCAGCTTCAGAGGTCAAAAACATATCAGCTTCTTTCTAATGAAATTCAGTCTCAGGTTTGAATACTTATAGCTTTATCTTAATTGTGAAGTATATTTTACTGATATTATTCTTTGATTTATTTTACAGAATCCCAGTAGTAATATTCAGCATAAAAGGTAATTTATAATGCATTCATCCTGAGATCAGTTTATTTCATGTGTCAAGCTTCAGTTTTTTCTGATTATATTTTTACTTTTTTCATGAATGAAAAATGTAGAGTGGCAGAAACAAAATTGCTGTTGTGCAAAATTGTGCATGAGAAAGCAAAGTTGCAGTTACTGCTTGTGAAGCAAGAGAAGTTATTGGTATTAATAGTTTCTATCTTTTTTTTTTTAATTTCTTCTTAATTCTTTTTATTTGTAGAAAAATAAGCAAATAATTGCTTCGGGAATTCAAGACTATGAAGCTATAAAGCTAAATCTTTCATCACAAAAGTCACAAGATGTTGGAGTTATTACTAAAAACATTCAAGAGGTATATTAACTAACCCCCTACTTCAAATCTATTTTTTAGTCAACCGCTAATTATTTAAAGAAATAACAGAAAAAATTGGATCGATTTGTACAGTGCCAGGTGGACAACAACAAAGTGACTTCAATGAAGCAAACAGTAAAAGATATTAATGAAAGAATTTCCAATTTGACCAAATCTTTCAACATATCATGTAAAATAAAAGAAGTCAACCCTAGTGATGCAATTGCATTTGTTAATGATCATTTGATGAAAAGAGCACATTGTCAACTCATACGAAAGTATATGCAGGTTATTCATATACTTAAGTTACCAATTCTTTTCTCATATTAAATAAATAAATAATTATTGTTTCAAATTGACAAAACTTTTGTTTTTGTTATTATTTCAGCTTTGGGTTTTAGCCGATCTTAAGAGTAGCAAAGATCATTATGATGTTGCTCTTAACTACCTTGACCTATTATCTCAAAGGTTCCACTTGTTTTACATATATAATTTATTTTAGTGGTAATTTTTATTTAAATTTCAATTGTTGCTACTTACAGGTTAACAGTCACTGCCGGTGTAGTCACAATTTCTAATATATCAAATGAAGAGAATATACAAAAGGTAATTTATTTTATATTTCTATTGATAAATTCATAAATGACCTTTTTGTTTTGCAGATATTTAAAGATATAAATGCTTCAACTGCATTTGGGTTTGTCTTTGATGCTGGCCCAATGCAGAAGAATGTTGGTACTACAAATATGGCACAAGAAATTCATGTAAGACTCGAGTTTTAAGAAATATATATTAAAACTTGTAAACTTTAATATTCAAAAATTAAATTTCTTATTTTTTTTTTAAAAAGATGACAAGTCAGCTTTTGGGAAATTTGGTTGATGTGATAGAGGAGATACAAGTTGCAAGAATAGAGCTAAAGAACCTGATTTATGCAAGATTCCAAACTGTCTTAGGTAATCCTATGACCTACCTCAACATTTTTTTTATAAAAGATATTTTTCATTAAAAAAACAAAACTGTTGATTTACAGGAAAACGTCTTGATCTGGAACTCTATTTCTTCGATTCAAACAGCCGAAACAAGGCAACAGTAACGCTAAACACTTCATGTTTAAAAAGGTACCATACATTTATAATTTATATATTTATTTTGATGTATATTAAATAAAAAAATACACATATCATATTTAATTTATTTAGCCTTGGTGACGTAATTAATGAAATTGAAACAGCGGTATCTACCCGTCAGAGATTGTTGCATTCCAAATTAACATCCCAGGTTGTGAATCACAAACTCCATTTTCTCAAAAACTGTCCAATGAGATTGCAGCAGCAGTTCAAGATCTCAAAGTTGGATTTTTACGAGTATGTAGGTGTGTATCTCAGTTAGTCAGTCAGCCTTCCAGGTAAAAAGTAAAAATGTAACAAGTCATGGTCAACCATTTGTTGGACTCTTTCCTGTTTGTAGCTGTAAAATCTCAAAAATTGTAATACTCATTCTGTTAATTTAATACTAACTGCAATACTTAGAAAATGCGAATTTGTTTCTATTAGGTTGATAAAGACTTAGGTTTTGCCATATATTTCTTTTTCTTTTTTGGTTGATTAAAATCTGCATTGAATTATGGTTATAAGTTATAACCTTCCTTTTTATCATTAATGTTGTGTAGTTGGACTTAACTTTCCTCATTTACATCGACATCGTAGTGTCAAGTTTGTGGGGAAAGTTCCTAGTGGGATTATAAAGTCATAAATGTCTTGTTTTTAATCTTATCCGTATTTGTACTAGGAAGAAAAAGAATCGTGATTTTCAAGACAAAAAGTAATCTCGAGTTTTATAAACTCTCAACTTGACATGTAGTGTTCCTTTTACACAAAGTTAACTAGATATTTAGCTGTCGATTAAGCTTTTTTCCCATAATTAGAAAGAGACTAGACATATGGATTGCTTGTCAAGATAGGGATCAAGTAACGGTAGTTTTTATATGGCAGGCCAAAGTGCGTCGGGTTTTGGCGACCCACAATTATTGATTAGTTGTTTATGATTAGGAATAAATAGTCTATTTTGTATAAAGCCTTATTGAACCTAGCTAGATATTTGTATAGCTCAGTTTTGTTGGTTTCCTATGACTGTATCAACCTATTTGTTTTTTTTCTCTTGGGCTCATCTTCATTTACAAAATGGGGGCAGACATGACCAGTATCCAAAGTGAAGGGACGTGACGCAAAATACAGGCTGGATAAGGTGACCAAGGCACGTGAAAAGTCTGTTGAAAGACGACAAAATTAGAACCCAATAACATCCACAATAGGTTTGGTTAAATATTGGACTCTAGGGTTAGGGTTAAGACTAGGGTTCGGTTTATAGGCCATGACCCTTTTCCATGCCCATGGGCCATGGCACATCCCTCCCTCTTCTTTCAAGTTTGTGAAACCATACACACATAACTTTGACTAAAATGCGTAGGTGACATCTATGTGTTGCTATATACCATCACATTCTAAATATTATCTTGGAGTTTTGATAATAACAGTCCTTAAAGCTGTCTCTAAGCGCATAAAAAGTTGTACGATCGAGTAATTCCTAAACTTAAGGAGTTTGTTATAGATTGATGTACAAGTTTATATAGCATGTCTTATGACAACCCTTAGGATTGTCATTATCAAAATTCATTATTTTGATAGGTTAAAATTTAAAAGTGTAAAATTGTTTTGCAGCATACCAAAGTGGAAAGATAAATCATACTAATTATTGCGGTTCTAACCTTTAAAAGTTTCAATAATTACTTGGAAACCTCAGCTACGTACAAATGAGGGATTCTAACTAGTCAAAATGAGCTTTATATTTGTTTGAAGACCTCACTAAGCTCAGACTCAACTCGATGGCTTAATAAATCTTAATGATAAAAGCTCAAGTTAAAATTCAGATCGACTCAAAATATTCAATATAAATCGTGCTTAGTTAAAGAAAGGTCATTTCAAGTTCAAGTTCGCTCAAATTCAAATAACTCAAATACTATCAATTTTCCCATTCAAATATACAATCTTATATGATTAAAAAATGATGTTTTGAAACGTGGAGGACCCTTCTACACTTAACTCGAAAAGAAGAAATAAAGTGAAGATGAAGAAAAGAGGGCCTAACTTTTTAAATGTGATGAAAGTGACGTGGCCCCACCTTCCAAACCAGCCTACACTACCCCCCCCCCCCCCCCCCGCACTTTTTGCCCTTTTTGTGATATTTTATTTTGGTATTTTGTGTTGTCAAGATGTTATTCACAACAACAGTACCAACACCTACCTCACAAAACACACACACCAAGAGATATTAACAAGAAAATACACAAACTCTGCAAACTTCTCATACTTTTTAGGGTTTTCAAAGCCGGCAACAAAATCTATCTGGTTTCATCAAAAATATACAAACTTGGTAAGCTTTGCATGGGTTTTGTTTGTTTTTGCTTTACCGAAATGGGTTTTAATGGATTCGGTATAATTTCTTCACATCCAAAGTTACAACAGTCTTCTTTCTTGTGAAAAAACTCATTTTTTGGTAAAAATTTGGTGTTGTCATGTGTTTTGCTGTCTCCTCTGGTTTTATTTTGATACCTGTTTTGATTTTGCCTAAAAATTCAGCTCGGATTTATACAAATTTTTCTTTTTCTATTCTAATCTTGATCTTTACACTTGATTTTCAGTTAATCTGTATTGTTGATTTTCAAGATTTTACGTACTTTTTCAATATTTTTTTTAAACTTGATAAAAGATGCTATACTGGAATCTTAGCATAAACCATTCGTGTTGATAAGTTGTTCCGTAATTGACCCTTATCTTTACTGTAGAACATATTCAAAGTCAATAAAGTATGTGCTTTTTTACTCAATATCTCAAGATTCCAAATCCCCAACTTAATTTCTCATATCTTATATGCAGATTGCTTCATCTTACACTAATTCGATTAGGGTTTTGAAAAAAATGGGTTACAATTGTGATTATTGCCGTGAGGCAAGATCAATGGTGTATTGTAGATCAGATGAAGCTTACTTATGTTTATCATGTGATCGAAATATTCATTCTGCAAATGCTTTATCTAAACGTCATTCAAGAACACTCGTATGTGATAAATGTAATTCACAACCAGCATTTGTCAGATGTGTTGAAGAAAAATTATCACTTTGTCAAAATTGCGATTGGGCGGGTCATAACGGGTCGAATTCGGGTTGCGGGTCGCATAGTAGACAAACATTAAATTGCTATTCGGGCTGCCCATCGGCTGTTGAATTATCTTCAATTTGGTCATTTATGTCCGACTCGCCAGCTGTCATTGATTCCACTTGTGAGCAAGAATTGGGGTTAATGAGCATTGAAGATAATAGAAAAGATCAAGATTTATCAGTAACAATCGAGGGTAATTTTTTGCAAAATGTTAAAGATTCATCTACATCGAAGGTGAGTTGAAATTTGAGTTGGGTTTTTGAATGTTTTGCGGTTTATGAATTTAAAAATTGGATCTTGATTACATTTATGGTTTCTTTTTGTATGCAGATTTGTGCAAAAGGGGGTGAACAATTCATTAATGATGATGGGTTTTATGATGATTTTAATATGGATGAAGTTGATTTGAGTATTGAAAATTATGAGGTGTTGTTTGGTGTTGGGCATAACGATCCAGAACATCTTTTTGCAAAAGACGGAATTGATAGTTTGTTTGGTACTAAAGAAACGTCTGTTGCTGAATCTGTTTGTCATGGTGCAACTGCCAAGGTATAATATTAAATTATCATATTAGTTATTGATAATGTTAATTATATATTCAAGACTCAAGATATAAGTATTAAATGGTTTTATGGGTCCGGATCCGGTGAGAACTCAAAAACCGGTGAGGACTGCGAGGACTCCAAATAAAACTCTGAAAATGATCCAAAACAAACTTTTTTCAAAAAAATTTCTTTTTTAAACATAAAAAGCGCAGCCTATAAGATCCAAAAAAAAAAAAAAAAAAAAAAAAATTCAAAAATAATCCAAAAAAAAAAATATGGATCATAATTTTGATCCACAAAAAAAATATGGATCATTATTATGATCCACAAAAAAAAGTGGATCATAATTTTTTTTTTCAAAATTTTTTTTTTTTGGTCAAATGTAGTAATAATCATGGGGAGTTATATGTTTTTTCTTTCGGAATTTTTTGAAATATTTTTGAGGTGTCCTCGCGAGTCCTCACCGTTTTTTGAGTCCTCACCGGATCCCACTTCATGGTTTTATTTTGTCTAAAATAACCAACATGCTTATACATTTGTCCCCATTTAGTCATTGTACAAACTTTTGTCCAATTGGGTCATTAAAGATGGTTTTACGTCCCAATTGGATCATTACAAACTTTTTAAATCAATTATTTATATATAATGGTTATCATTGTATGTAAATCTAACATTTTTTTACATAAATTTAACATTCTTAAGTAAAAAAATCTCATTTTTGAAACAATAACCTTTTTGTATAAAAAAAATCTTCTAATGATCCAATTAGGACACAAAACCATCTTTTAATGACCAAATGGGACAAAAGTTTGTACAATGACTAAACACTGACAAATGTAAAAGTGTGTTATTACTTCAGTAAAAAAAAAAAACTCAATATTAAACAACATCGACATGTATCACAAATTCACAATTAATATCATGCAAGTTTATGAATCAAAACATAGTTAGTTAAGAGGGGTAAAATCGTCTTTTTTTTGTTCTTTTTCAGGAATCTTCAACTGGCCATGCAAATATGGTTCAACCAGCATGTAGTAACGCAGCATCAATTGATTCCTTAAGAAGTTGTAAGACCGAACCGAATCATTGTTATGGAAGACAACATTCTAATTTATCATTTTCAAATGTAACGGGTGAAAGTAAAAGTAGTGCTGCTGATTATCAAGATTGTGGTGCATCATCTATGCTTTTAATGGGTGCACCACCTTGGTGCACCCTGGCTCATGATAGCACCACCCCCTTGGGTATCAGGAATGATGCCGTTTTGCGTTATAAGGAAAAAAAGAAGACCCGGAAGTGAGTACCTTTTGATATTCATAATTTTGATCTTTTGTGTACATTTTGATGATTAGTTTTTATTAGAGGTGGTAAAATGGGCCGGGTTGGGCGGTTGGGTTAACGGGTCAAAACAGCCTGAAACTCTTTTGTCCAATTTTTTTTTAAATAAATAATAGAGTGAACTACAAATATTGTCTCTGTTTGTTTGCTATATATAATAGTTTTGGTCTCTTTTTGATACTTTTAGAGTTATGGTCCCTAACGTTGCTATTTTGTTTCAATCTTGGCCCCTACTCCATTAAAGGGCGATTAAACTTTTCAAAATGACTATATTACCCTTTTACAATTTAAATTATTTCTCATTTGTATTGTCAATTGTGCCTAAAACCATAAAAGTATTTCAATTTAAAATTTCTTTATTATCTAATTTTTATATATTCAACAATTGTTTATATATTCAAAGAAAATAACAACCTTAGGGACCATAACCCCAAAAAGTTTGACATCACTTTAATGGTGGAAGGATGATACGATCCTATTATTAGGATATATTATTATTATTTAGGTATTATTATATTAGGATATTATTATTATATCGTTTCCTTATTTATCTAGGTCTAGGAATAGGGCCGGCTCTATTAATAGAGACCGATTCCCTCATTGTTTAGTCATTGAGAATTTGGTTATTGTTTCAGTATTATTTTGTCTTTTCTTGTTCGTTAGGGAGAAACCTGGTTCTCCAATTCCAGGATTATCAATAAAGCATTCGATTAGTTGTCTTTAATTACCGGTTCGTATCAAATTGGTATCAGAGCTGTTCAATTCTGGGCCAATCGTTAGAAGAAGAAGAAGAAGAAGAAAAAAAAAAAAAAAAAAAAAAAAAAAAAAAAAAAAAGGTTACTGTTCACGGCGGCACTGTTCACGGTGACACTGTTCATCGCGGCACTGTTCATCGGCGGCACTGTTCACGCGATTAATGTTCATCGCGAACACTGTTCATCGGTTACTGTTCATCTGGAGGTACTGTTCACAAAAAAAAAATTCGGTTTATTCAAGATGTATGATGTTGAAGCTGATCTAGTTCAATCCAAAGTCGCCACTGGTAAAAGATCTAGTAATTTTGAACAATGGATGATTGATTGGAAGGAAAAGGACCGACAATGGAGGGAAGAGGTCGAACGACACAGGGAAGTGGAACAACAACAACACAATGAAATTATGAACCTGCTCCGAAGTTTGATTGAAAACGGAACTCTAGTAAGAAGGGCAGATTCGCCAATGCCATCAACCACATCCTTGAAAGAGATGGAGAAAAAAGTCGTGGAAGAAGACCTAACGGTTGTTATTGAACCAGGGTTGATTGATGGCAACAATAATGAAAAAGAAGAGATGAGCAAGACTAAGATAAAAGAGGTTAATGAAGATTGCCCTGATGCTGAAGATAGAGGAGAGCCGCAATCAACGAGAGAAACAAGACGAGTTAAGGCGATAGAGTTTTGGAAAAAGTTTGTTACTTTAACGAGTCAAACCAGAAAAACGAAGCCACAAACTACTGGTCAACGAGTTGGAGATGCATCTTATCACAAAGGCGTTAATCCTTGTCATGCTAATATAACTCTACAAGGGCCAAATAGAAAACAATTAAGCCAAGACTCTTTTGCAAGCGTTTTGTGGTTTCACTTTCATTCGCAAAAGATGGACCTACAAGTCAAAACATGGGATCCAGGAATCGTTTGAAGCCACACCTTGAGGACAAGGTGTGTTTTGGGGGCGGAGTATTGATACGATCCTATTATTAGGATATATTATTATTATTTAGGTATTATTATATTAGGATATTATTATTATATCGTTTCCTTATTTATCTAGGTCTAGGAATAGGGCCGGCTCTATTAATAGAGACCGATTCCCTCATTGTTTAGTCATTGAGAATTTGGTTATTGTTTCAGTATTATTTTGTCTTTTCTTGTTCGTTAGGGAGAAACCTGGTTCTCCAATTCCAGGATTATCAATAAAGCATTCGATTAGTTGTCTTTAATTACCGGTTCGTATCAAAGGACTAAAATTCAAAGAAAATAACAACCTTAGGGACCATAACCCCAAAAAGCATCGAAAAGGGACCAAAACCGTTATCTTTAGCAAACCACAAAGACCATTATTGTAATTTAATATAAATAATACGTCCAATATGGTTACAAAAATGTAACATATTTTCAGTAAAAACACGATTTTATGATTAAAATGATTTACAAGGTTTTATGCATAATATAACAGTTTGGGCGACTTTCGCCCTGTTTGACCCAATCTCCTTTAAGGGTTTTTTTTGTTGCACCCAATAGGGATAAAGTACTTTTAGATTAAATATTATCTTACTTTTAGATAAATCAAATGAAAATCGACACTTCTTGTTTTTTAGTTTAAATATCTTATGTTGGTTATATTTCTTTTTTTGGTAGATTTGATAAAAGAGTACGGTATGCAACACGAAAAGCAAGAGCAGATGTAAGAAAGCGAGTAAAAGGGCGTTTTGTGAAAGCGGGTGATGCTTATGATTATGATCCCATGAGTCAAACAAGAAGCTACTGAGAATATCATATATACATTTCTTTATCATTTGCACAAGGAAAGTAATGATATATATGATTTTATATCTATCCTCAAAACAAAAATTACTTTCCTTTAGCAATGACAAATACTTGTAAGGTTAATGGTTGTCTTTCAGGGTATTTGCTTCTTGTCATCCTGGATTATAAACAGAAGAACACCCAAAAATCAAGATTCTTGATCAAAGATTGGATCTTGAAATGATCTACCAACTTAAAAAAGCGAACTTTTGAAACCCTTGAGCAAAAATGCGATTTTAATCTGTTTCTGTTGTTAGAAAGACCATATTTAATGGATTAAATCTTGATTTTGAAGAAGAAACAACCATATTGCAGAGATGAAGATGGTTGTAATATTGCGTGTGATTATTGATGTATTTACATAAGCAATGAAGCATGTGATGATGATACACAAATGTGTTTTTTAATGGTATGTACAAAATGAGAGATCTATGCTTGATTTAGGGTTTGATTGTAACATTTTTGTAGCTTGTTTTTGGGATATGTTTTGTGTTGGCAGGGAGTTTTCAATAAAACCCTCAAATCTAGAAATTAAGAAGCTAGTAAATCCAAGATCCTTCTAGAAATCAAGATTTGTGTTCTGTTGTTAAAAAAGAATAATAAGTTTGATTCAAACAATCTAAACGTAAAGTCATATGTGATTCATTGTATTTTGTTACATTACTTAACCGTAATAAAGTTTGCGTATTTCAAGACCCTCAAAATCATGTAAGATTATAATTGATTCGTTGTATGTAAATACGTTTTTTTATCTACCATAAAGTTTGTGCTTTCAGAAACGATCGACCTCAATTCTAGGATTCAGGATTTCTATAGAGAATAAGAAACGCGTTAATCACAGTTGATCCATTGTATCTAGGATAACATGGCGATCGGATATAAAAAATTTTGGAATTATATTTGTTCATTGTATCTAAATATATAGGGTTTTTATGACTGAATTTGGGCCATAAACAATATTTCTATCCCATTCGGAAGTCATGTGCGTGTAGAACATTTTCCTACCAAACTAGTCAACATGCAATGAATTTGGTAAGGTTCACGAGCAAATATACTCTGAAAATATCAAGTCACTCTTAGAATGTGGAGTATGGTTTACACAATGACAACATATGCCACTTAAAATATTAACTCACTTCAAAATTCACAACTTAAATTACTATTAAAATCTTTAATATCATCTACTTAATAAATCTTTCAAACAATAAAAATTACTATTATCCCCTTAAATATTTAACATAATCTCTCTCCATCCTTTACATTATCACTACATTTTCCCCGCCTAATAAAAAAAATTAATACATCACTTACTCCCTCTTTTACACCACCATCATTGTCATCCAGCTTCGGTGAAAGCCGCCAAAAAGATCAAAAGACTGTCTGATGTTACCGCTTTGTGCGGGTACAGTTGTAGTATACACAAAAAGTTTATCTTGTAATTACGCGCACGGGAATATGATACTTAGATTTTGTGTATTCAGACAGTGTAGTGACATTATTAATTGTGACTCTGAACATGGGAATATCAGAGTCCCGATCATCTACAATCTGAAACTGATCATTCTGAATGTCTTCCCATTGTTATATGTTTGTCTTTATTAAATTCATATATAGGTCGGTGGGTTACCTTTAGTGATTCATCATGTATCGAAAAGAGATGTATAGTATATGTAATATATGTGTGAATTTGTCTTTTAAACATCACTTTATATAGTCATAAATTTAATCCAGAGTTCAAACACGCTCGGAGTTGTATAAGAACAGAAAGAACACAAACAAAGTTTGTTCATGTTAATTCATTAATGATCCGTTTGAGATTCAAATTTTATCAAATTACATTAAATATTTATGCAAACCATATGCGAACCAATGTGAACATATAACCATGAATGAATACACAAACACTTAAGTTATCCATACACAACTAAGGTACTGTTTGCTAGCATCCGAATGATTAATATCTGAATGATTCAGATTTCTCCTGATATCTGTCTGATTAAGAGGCAGAACATGTTGAATTTTTGATTCAGATGCTGATTAAGAGGCTTTACCAAACGCTCTGAATCTGTCTGATTAAGAGGCTGACCTGTTAACTGAATCATTAAGAGGCTTACCAAACAGAACCTAAGTCGTATATTAACGGTATCATACATCTATTTTACTAAGGGATTTTCTAACTCATGCTATAAGGGCATGAGCTAAGAGGCACTTAATGAATTAAAAATTCTTTAAACAATTCAAATTACATTCAATGAATCTCATGAATTAACAAAAAATGAAATTTATTAATGATTATATACTTCCTCCGATTCAAAATAAGTGATACACTTTGGATTTTACGGATTTTGAGGCAAAAGTTTATAATGATGGTTAAATTAGATTAATTGGATAGTTAGTGGGAAATGGGTCCCACATTTTTTGAATAAAGTGGAGTTAATGATGTTTAGAAGTAAAAGTAAGGGTAAAGGGGTCTTTTCACATTGTTAAAGTAGATCGTTAGTGGATGTGAGTCCCATTATTTTTTGCCAAATAAGGTAATTTTTTAAAGTGTATCACTTATTTTGATACACTCCAAAAAGGAAAGTGTATCACTTATTTTGAATCAGAGGAAGTATATATTTTTAGGAATGTTTAAGATTATTAAATATCTCTTATCTTATATCCTTAGGGGATGAGTTAGTCAAATCCTTCTATTAATATGAGATGTCTAAATTAGTTGTAAACAAATAATTTTGATGTTGTGTAAATCATTTAACCCATTTTAACTTTTTATTAATTTATCCGTTTCGTTGTCGTTTTCCTATGTTTGTCTCATGCATTGACTAAAGTCAAAACAAACTAAATGACATAAACGCGGGATACAAGCGAACGTATGACTATTTATTGTGTTATTTAGTTCTCATCGTATCAGAAACGGAAAACATGGCCAACAAACATGGCATGGCACGTGATTACGTGAATATGATATGGGCTCTGGGCTCATGCACCTCAGCCCACTTTGCTCATTCAGTGAACTTACATTGTTTGTTTTTTTATATTAACTGATATGTGTCGTTTTGCAGAAATGTGATGGTAGGTCAAATATTTAAGATACAATATTCAGAACAGATGAAAACTGCCAAAAAGAAATAAAACAAAAATCATTAGACCTACAAATGATCTTTTATATTATGAAATCGCTAGCTATCAACACGTAGCATTTTTTCCAATTTCGTAAATTGTGCCTCTAGGTGCAACTCTCTTATGTTTGGGTTTTACTTATGTAGTGTAAGTAGGTGTTTGCGTGCGTGTTTTGGCGGGGCAGGAACCGGATCAGAATCGGAAAATTCAAAACAAAAAAACAAAATAAAAGTACCGAGAACCATATCAAAATAATAGCTCCAGTTATGTTTTAATTCGGTCTAGTTATTTCAGGTTTAGAACCGTTTAGGACGGAAAATTGCATCATCACAAAATATATGTCAAGTTAGACTCAAAATTATTAAATTCGGGTTCTTGAACTGAAAAAACCGGGACAGTACTAAGTCGGAACCGAAAAACCGGAACAATAATGGTCGGAACCGGGAAACCAAAAAATACAAAAAGAGAATACCAACCGACACGAAAACGAAAAACCATATTCAATTGGTTCTGGTTCCGACTCATGTTCATTTTTTTATTTACAATACACACCCCTCCTCTACTTCCGCATGAACTAGAATGGAGTTAGACGGGTGCCATCGGGAGGCCGGTTGGCCGCCGGTTGGCCACCGACGGAACCGGCGCCGTTGGCACGGTCCGCCGGTTGGCCGCCGGTTGGACCGCCAGTCGGGAAAGCGGCGAGGGAAGAAACGGAGGAGGAGAGGAGCGAGAGAGAGAGAGGGGAAGAGAGAGAGCGTAATATTCTTTTTTTATTTTTTTTTTTGATTTTTTTTTAAGTTTTTAAAAAAGGTAATATTTAAAAAAAGCTAAAAAAATTCTAAAAAATTCAAAAAAAATCTAAAAAATTCAATTTTTTTTTTTAAAAAATAAACTTTTTATATAATGTCTTTTTTTAATTAATGTAATTTATTTTTATTAGTTATATGTTTTAATTAGTTGTATATTTTATTAGAAAAAGAAAAGTGGTGGGGCCCAAAGTTGGTGAAGTGACGGAGTGCTGTTAGCATGGGTACGTCAGTTTAGTGTTAGTTAGTTTGTATGCTGACGTGGCGCTGAGTTGGCGGAAACTGACGGCGTCAGTTCCTGTCACCATTGGCACCGGTCTTATTCGCATAAAAAATAAAAACACTGCATGTTAAATTATTAATTGTATTTTTGGCAATCAAACTCTAAAAACTATATATCTGTCCTAAACCAATTAGCTCAATCAATAAGATCTTATTCAACATTCTCATTATGTGATTGCGTCTTACAAATGTACATGTACACATCTTTATATAGGCCACAAGTTGGCACTATAAGAGTCATGAAATTAATGAACATAACTCAAGTTAATGATAGATGTAAATATGAGCAAACCAAAAGACTAGTGAGTTACAATACTCCCCCTTGGTTGCTTAGATTTATGTTGAATGGTACATGTTCTTCGTCTTGTGTCTTCAGACAATCCATGAAACATTCACCTCATTAAAAACCTTACCGGAGAAAACCCATTGGGACAAAAACTCCAGCCGAAGGACAAAAGAGTACGATTATGATGTCTTGAGCGAGGGAAGGAACCATATATGGTGTGCCTCATTAAAACCTTGTTTAGAGAAAAACCCATTGGGATAAAAACTCTAACGAAGGACAAAAGAGTGCATAATGGTTAATAAGTATTCAACTGGATACTCCCCCTGAATTCAACAATTCTTAGTGAGAATGGGGTATTGTTGGTGTCTCATTAAAAAAAACTTTGTCAAGGTAAACCCGATGGGACAAAACCCTTGAACTAAAAGAAAAGGAGTACACAAGCATTCATTAGGATGCTCCCCCTCATATGCACTCAACAGAGTGCAAAACATACGTCAGAATGCAATTATTATTCTCACTCAACAGGGTGCAAAGCATACGTCGGGATGCAATCATTATATGCACTCAACAGGGTGCAATGCATACATCTGGATGCAATCGTTATTCGCACACAACTGGGTGCATGATATATGTCCTTTAGGTAGCTCAGAGACTTTCCTAAGTCAACTAGCTTTGACATGTTTCAGAAAGAATACTTTGGCAGTGACTTGGTGAACAAGTCCGTGTGTGATTCTTATCTAATCCAATATGTTTCACTTCAATCCTTTGAAATGCTTGTTGTTCATGTGTAAAGAACAATTTCGGCGATATGTGTTTAGTGTTATCCGCTGTGATATAACCATGTTTCGCTCAATCGATAGCAATGGTGTTATCTTCATATATGACAACCGGTTAATTGGGATCATAAGTCAAACCACATTTACTTCGAATATGGCCTCTTACATCACAAATCCATACACACTCTCTAGTCGCCTCTGTAACACCTCAAATTTTATAACAAAAATATTTGGCCAAAATAATCATTTAATATAGAGGAGAACTATCCCAAAATACGGATTTACAAAAACCTTTGGTATGAAAATCAGAGTATAAAGTTGGTGTTACAAAATAGATCAAAACCAAAGCTAAGTCTAAATCCGTTCTAGTGTTCTTCTACTCTAGGCCCCGCATCTCTATCCATGCGTACCTAAACCTTCGATCCCGAACCTGAGTACATAGCAAAACAAACAAGGAGTACGTGAGACAAGAGAGTCTCGTGAGATACATGGGTTTTATACCCGTTAAACCGTACATCACAACATAAATATATATAGATAATATTTTATACGTATACATCTCAACAACACAGTCTAGTCACCCAGTGGTAACTCTATCAATCTCTAGCATCCATATCTAGTACATAAACATATATGTACCAATACACAAGCATATCCAATACATAAACATATATGTAACAGAATCCTAACAAGCCTAGTATGCAAACATATGCATACTAGAGGCACCATCGTGCCTAGTGTATAAACATATATACACTCGTCTCAATGATCGGGGATCCCCCGCATCACCACCATCTATCTCTTATCATAACCTAATAGTTATGCCAATTAAAGCCATAGGCTATTACAACAATGATCACACAAGTTAGTTGTATAATAACATTAATATATATAACTAAATTCACACACAATAAGTCTAAATCCATATTCCGATAGACCGGTCACGAATAAGTAAAATACATTTCTATGGCTATGCACTCAGTAAAGTCCACACGTACTCACCTTAGCAATATGATGCTCCAACCGTGTTCTTGACACCCAATCCCTTGCTTCAACGATCAATCAACCTTCCAAGGCTTCACCAAAAGCCTTTAATCTTCCACTAGGAGTGAAATCTACCAAGGATTTGTGAAGAAATCGCCCAAATTCAGCTGCTATGCTCAAAAATCGCCAAGAGAGAAAACTAGGGTTTATGTTTTGCATTTATGGCTGAAATCCCGAATTTAATGTCTGGTCGGAAGAGTTCGCGCCGCGAACAACCAGTTCGCGCCGCGAACTTCACTTGTCGCGAACTCTTCCCGATCGTGAGCTGGCCGTGAACTTGATCACCAAAAATCCCAACTTACTGCCTCAAGTTCGCGAACGCGAAAAATAGTTCGCGCCGCGAACCCTTCAATGCAGCAGGGCTGCAGTTTTTGACCTTTATCTCAACCCGGTTTCGGTCATAACTTTGTCATACGGTGTCCAAATGATACGAAACCAATTTCCACGTTCTTCAAACGATTTATCCTTATTTATCATATTTTTACATAATTTATTTATCTATAATTTTCAGGTCGTTACAACTATCTACCCCTTAAGAAGATTCCGTCCTCGGAATCTCATCATAGTTCACGAAATCCGGGTACCTTTTCCGAATCTTGTCTTTGACTTCCCAAGTCAAATTTGGTCCAAGGGAATGCTTCCATTTGACCAACACCAACTCGATCTCTTTATTCCGAAGCTTCTTTGTCTTTGACTCTAATATCACCTCGGGTTCTTCAATCAACCGGTTCGGGGCATCAACCCGCAACTCTTGCAATGGGATAATATTTTCAATTTCACCAATGAATTTCTTCAAATAACTTACGTGAAAGGTGTCATGCACACCTTGAAGCTCGGGTGGAAGTTCCAACTTAAAGGCTTGGAGCCTGATTCGCCTCAATATCTTGAACGGTCCAACATACCTTGGACTTAACTTTCCTTTCTTTCCAAACCGCATCACACCCTTCCAAGGTGACACCTTCAACATTACCATATCCCCGACATCCAAGTCATATGGTCTCTTTTTCAAACCCGAATAACTTCGTTGTCTATCTTGAGCGGCTTTCATGTTGGCTTGTATTACACCAATCTTTTCATTTGTTACTCTTACAATCTCGGGACCCGTGAGCTTTGTCTCTCCCGCTTCAAGCCAACAAGATGGAGTTCTACATTTTCTCCCATACAACGCCTCGTAAGGTGCCATCTGGATGCTCGAATGATAACTGTTATTATATGAGAATTCGACCAATGGTAAATGCTCATCCCATTTACCCCCGAAATCTAACACACACTATCTCAACATGTCTTCAACCGTTTGAATCGTTCTTTCACTCTGACCGTCGGTTTGCGGATGATAAGTCGTGCTCAACCGCAACTTTGTACCCAAATCATCTTGTAATGACCTCCAAAATCTCGAGGTAAACCTCGCGTCTCTATCGGACACAATCGATAATGGAACCCCGTGGAGTCGGACCACCTCATCAACATACAACTTAGCCAACTGTAACACCTCGAATTTTATAACAAAAACATTTGGCCAAATATATCATTTTCATTAAATAGAAGAACTATTCCCAAAATATGGATTTACAAAAACCTTTGGTATGAAAATCAGAGTATAAAGTTGGTGTTACAAAATAGATCAAAACCAAAGCCAAGTCTAAATCCAATCTAGTGTTCTTCTACTCTAGGCCCCGCATCTCTATCCATGCGTACCTAAACCTTCGATCCCGAACCTGAGTACATAGCAAAACAAACAAGGAGTACGTTAGACAATAAAGTCTCGTGAGATACATGGATTTAGACCCAACAATAATGGTAAGTATCATATAACATGTAAACATAGTACAAGTAACTCATCCATCTATCTAGTCACCCTATTGTGACTCTATCAACCTTGCTTCCTAGCAATCACATCTAGTTATCGGGTTGCCCCCGAACTAACTAGAACCACATTAGCTTATTAACCGAAATCCATCGCCATTAATAAGCTTCAAGATACCGGCAAGAGGGATTCGCCCAATCTACCGATACCTGCCTTACTCGCCGTGGTTGAGTCGATGGGAATCCACCCAACTGGCATCGTGAGCTGGCCGTGAACTTGATCACCAAAAATCCCAACTTACTGCCTCAAGTTCGCGAACGCGAAAAATAGTTCGTGCCGCGAACCCTTCAATGCAGCAGGGCTGCAGTTTTTGACCTTTGTCTCAACCCGGTTTCGGTCATAACTTTCTCATACGGTGTCCAAATGACACGAAACCAATTTCCACGTTCTTCAAATGATTTATCCTTATTTATCATATTTTTACATAATTTATTTATCTACAATTTTTGGGTCGTTACAGCCTCAACGAGCGCGAGTAGTTCGGAGTAATTTGTCGAAGTATCAACTAGAGTCTATCTAAAAGAACTCTAGGATATCGCCACATTCCCTATGGTAAAGACATAACCAGATTGGGAACGTTCCTTGTGCAGGTCTAATAAGTAAACTGCATCGGCATAACCGATAAGGGTCGCGTTATCTCGAGTATCAATCACACTTGATCCACTCGATTACGCGTAGGGATAGAATAAGCCCACATCCTTACTACCTTTAAAGTAACAGAAGATGTCTTTAATACCATTTCAGTGGTGGCGTGTTGGCGCATTGCTATGCCTATTCATGCATATCACAATAAATAAGATGTCTAGTCTAGTACATTGGGCCAAGTACAATATTGCGCTTATTGCACCGAGAGATGAACACACATGGATCAATATCTCATCATCATCCCCATTTGGATGGAATTGGTCCATTTTAATGTCTAGAGAATGAATGACCATGGGAGTAGATGGAGGTTTTGTGTCATGGCAACTAAAGCGTCTTAACACCTTTAGGGTGATTCTCTTGATGGAGGAAAAACCCCACCTTTACGGTCCTCGATCTGCAGGCCGAGGCAATGCCGTGTTTTCCCTAGATCTTTCATATCGAAGTCCTTCTTCAGGATTTCAGCAGTTTCAAACAACTCTTTCGAGGATCATACTAGATTCAAATCATCTACATAGACTGCGATAATAACATATCCTGAAGTGGATATCTTTGTATACACGCATGGGCATATCTCAATATTCAAATATCCATGTCTGATCAAGTACTCACGTAGACGGTTATACCACATCCGTCTGGATTATTTTAATCCAAAAAGTGATTGTCTCAATCATATCGAGAACGTGTTCCGTGGTCTAGAACTACTTGATTCAGACAACTTGAGTCCATCAGGGACTTTCATGTGTATCTCTGTGTCATGATCCCCATAGAGATAGGTTGTGACCACATCCATAGGCTGCATATTCAGTTTTTCGGAAACTACTAAACTGATTAAGTAGTGGAACGTTTAAACGTCCATTACGGGATACATCTCCTCGTAATCAATACCAAGGCGTTTGAGAGAAGCCTAGCGCCACGAGGTGAGTTGTGTATCATACAATCTCATTATTCTCATTACGCTTCCTCACGAATACCAATTTATAATCAGTTGGTTTAACATTAGTTGGTGTTGGAGCAACAAGTCCAAACACTCATCCTTTCGGTAAGGAATCCAATTTTACCTAGATTGTGTGTTTCCATAGACCAGTCCATTGTACTCAACAATAGTACTTGTTTCCATGTCATCATTGCTCATAATGTCAGTGGCCACTGCGTATATGAACAAATCATCGATGACAGTCTCGTTTTGCATCAAAATATCGTATAAGCTAGCATACTCGACATATATTTTGAGATTATCGGGATGATGAGAAATTGGTGTTTCATCGGGAACACGCTTCTCCAATACACTCTCATGATCCTTAATGATCACGTGTGGCAAAACAAATACAACAGAATTTCTCTTCCTTTGAGGCAGATGATCCTTGGAACCGAACCGGTCTTCCTCTTTAATTGGGAAGAGCGGCGGACTGGACAACCAATGGTAGCGTCCTTTGCACGGTGGGTTCGACCGATGCAACATGTTCAAACGGAACATGACGTCTCACAGGGACGTCTTTCCTTGCAGGAACTTTTGCAGCGGGTATATTTGATCTCATGACATTTGCTAAGTCATTAAATGCGTCTGGTAGCTAATTAGCAACATTTTATAGACTTGGAAGTTTGTGCACATCCTTATCACGATGTGCAATCGGGGGATCCATATGAGACAAATTGGGTACATGACACATTCTTTCACGTCGTTCCTTATCAACGTTAACGTGCAAGTCTCCCCCTAACGACGGGAAGATTGTCTCGTCAATGTCACAATTCGCATGTATAGCTTTAAAGAGATCGCTTGTCAAGGGCTCTAAATAGAGTATAATGGATGGGGATTAATAATCAACATATATTCCCCGTCGTTTCTGAGGTCCAAATTTCGAACGCTTTTTTAATTGGAACATTAACCGAACACCCAAACACGCGTAACTATGAGACGTCGGGCTCATATCCAGTTACCAGCTGGTACGCAAGAAGTTATTGGGTGCCCATGGGCCTCAGACGGACCAATGCATCATTGTGCAATATTGCATAACCATATATAAAAATGGGGCGTTTTGGTGCGCATAACCATAGTTCTTGCAATTATTTGTATTCGTTTGATAAATGATTCCGCAAGATTAATTTGAGAATGAACGTACACAACAGGGTGTTCAATATCAAGGCCCAATGTTATGCAATAATCATCGAACATTTTTTATGTAAACTCACCGACATTATCAAGTCTAATTGACTTTATTGGATAATTCGGATGATTAGCCCTCAACTTAATGATATAGGCTAGGAGTTTATGAAATGTTGCATTCATTGTGGACAACAAAGTTACGTGTGACCATCTTGTTGATTCATCAACCAATATCATGAAATTTTTAAATGGTTCGCATGTTGGTTGGATAGGTCCACAAATATCCCCATGAATTCTCTCAAGAAAACGGGATATCACTTTTGTAGATTTTAGATAAAATGGTTTGAGACGTGTCTTTACAATCGAGCATATTTGGCATAGGCTTTTTCGGATTAATCACGAAATTATATCGTGATGCACACATGATGCATTCATAGTTCAAAGCATCGTATATTGACCCGGGTATCCCAGCCGGTCATGCCATAACATATAAGTTCCGTCATCAACGGAGGCTTGACGAATGATTATAGTGTTTTCAATATGTTTTTTCGTGGTATGATACAAACCACTTGACAAACATCTCAACTTCTCCAATATACACTTTTGGTAGTATTTGATCAGGGGTAATATAATGGTAATCAATACCATTTTCTCGAGCATTTTCGAGATGAAAATATGTTTTCTCGAATATCCTTAAAACTCAACAAGTTACGACGGGAACTTGGAAAATATAAGTTTCATTTATGGTTATAATAATACCATTTGACAACATTAATTGGGCTTCACCATAGCCAAGGGTCGACGGGCCCGAAATGGTTGTCAATGAAGTTACTTTGAGGCGTATGATTCAATGTCTAAGCATTGAATCATAAATCAGAAAATTATAAATAATGAATTAAACAAGAAGAGATCGAGAGACGTACTAAAGAGTATAGAATTCAACGATGAAGAAATGGATACCTCCAACTTTGAGCAAAGTGCCGATAACGTGTTGTAAACCAATTAGCTCAATCAATAAGATCTTATTCAACATTCTCATTATGTGATTGTGTCTTACAAATGTACATGTACACCTCTTTATATAGGCCACAAGTTGGCACTATAAGAGTCATGAAATTAATGAACATAACTCAAGTTAATGATAGATGTAAATATGAGTAAACTAAAAGACTAGTGAGTTACAATAATATCTACAATATAGACAAGCTTTCGTTTTTGTCATTTTCAAAACTATGAACATATTATGTTTTTAACAGGTTGTTGGCCATTTTGCCAAAAAATAATAATTTTTTTCAGTTTTTACTTCCCATTCATTAATTTATAAAAATAAATTTTGTTACCTATTTTTTTTTTAAGTATATTACTAGTTAATTTTCAGAAAATACCTTGATGATATTTTCTAACATATACATAAGGAAAAATTATTTTACTTTAAAATAATAATTAAAATTTTATTCATATTTTAAGTCAAATTAATAACTGATTGCTTGAACTAGAATTATAGTGGATTATTATCGTTTACGAACAACCCATTACAATGAAACCCCCTGTCCCCATCACATGCTTTCGTAATGATAACGTGTTTTGGTAAAACAGTTATCCAAAATTTGAAGATTCCTTCGTTCCATTTCTAGATTTGGTTTAGCAAATGAATTAATGCCACAGGAGCTTATCCGATAGTGTTCCATCTTTTTGGTAAATTCTATCAACTAACATTCAAAGTCTTTTTACTTCTTTATGTCGGTGTTACATAGCGTTGCGTAACAAAACATCTGAATATATGTTATGAATATAAAATTATCTATTTAATTCTATCATCCATATTCTACTTTTCTACGAATTTACAACAAAGCGTTTAAATTGATTAACGGTTGTAAATTTTTATTTATCTTATACTGCCTTTTTAAGAAAAGCAATGTAGTTACAAACAAGCCTACCGGAGAAAAATTAGGGGTGGCAATTGAATTGGTTTTTGGGTGTTTATGTGTGTATATTGTTATTTCTTCTTATTTTTATTATTATTGTTATTATGTGCGTGTAAATTGGGGTGTTTCTAGATAATGTTATTCTCGACTACTAGGACAAGGACTTTACCGCTCCTAATGCTTTAGTACTTGTGTGTTTATTTTCTTTTTATATGGTTAAATAGATGTGATTTCAAATAAAAATGTGTTTAGTACGATAAACACACAATGCTAACTTGACATTTTTTTGTTTCTTAAAAATAATTTCACACCGCTCCGCATGCTTTAGTGAAAATTTAGGGTTAATTTCATAGAATAGTAATGAAGTTTCAAAAGTGTCTCATCTAGGTCACTTAAAGTTTATCTTCATTCTATAATAATAATCAAGTTTCAAAAGTGTTCCAATCATGTGTATTTAACATTTGATTATAAGTTACCAATTCATTTTATTTAATTTATATAATAAAGTCATTAATAATAATAAAGAATTAATTTATTTTTATTTTTTTATTTTTATTTTTTTTAAACAGCAAAAGAACTAATTTATTAATTTAATTTAATTGATTTATTTATTAAAAAGGCGCATTAGGCAAAAGTATTTCTCTATTCCTTCACAAATGGACTGAAAATTCTTAACAAAAACATTTTCATTTTTAATTTATAACTCTTAAAAAAAAGAATTAGAAAATAATTTTTAAAATTTAATAAAAATATATATTTTATTAGAATCATTTTTAAAAAGAATTAATTTTTAATTATGTTTAGTTATTCTATTGGAATTACGTATTGTTATGTTTTATTAATATATACTAATTTAAATTAACTATATACATATATATATGTATGTATTTATATATAATATTAATATTTATTATTCCGTATAATAAAACAGGAAAAGTTGTATATTTATATTCAAAAATGTCACACGTAATGATATCTTAAATGTGAAAATAGTAAAAATAATTGAAATGAAAAATTGTATGTCATGGTAAATTACTTGCAGCCATAGAAAAAGACGTTAATGGTCAACATAAAAAAATATATATTTATGTTCAGGCAACAGAGTGTGATTCCAACCATTACTTAAGATTTCTTTTGAAATTAATATATTTTCGTTTTTAAATGCTTTTTTAGATTATTAATGACTTTTTATATAAATTAAATTAAAATGAGTTGGTAACCTGTAATCAAAGGTTAAATATATATGATTGGAATACTTTTGAAACTTGACTACTATTATAGAATGAAGATAAACTTTTAATGACCTAGATGAAATATTTTTGAAGCTTTATTATTATTTTATGAAATTAATCCGAAAATTTAGAATGGAAAATGTCTAAATGAGACTATGAATGGACCACCTCTTACATCTGGCAGGTTTCTATCCGATTGATGATTGACACGTAGTACAGAAGGTACAAGAAGAATGAACACGTATGCAATACTTTAAGTTTATAACTTTATACATAGTTTAATTTCTTAAATTTATCCCCAATATCGCGACAAGATAAATTCATACATGTACTAACGCTACAGAATTTGTACTATGATCTCCCCTGCCATTTTTAATGCATTTTATTAACGATAATTCTAATGATTGTATTCAAAAGATTAACACGCATTATTTAATAAAAACCTACCTCGCTCAAATACATCTATTTTATGAAATTATAGATATTTATATGAATAATTTAATTTTTTTTTATGATTTTTTTTTTAATTTTATAAATCTTTTTTTGACCGTTTACAAATTAAAAGTTGAGTAACATCTTTGCTATACAATTTATGCGGTGAGATTTGTCAAAAGTAAATGTAAAAATGAAGATATAATAATTGAAAATCATATACTATAATATTAAGCAGCGGATAGTTTTTATGCTTCATTTTTACTATAAATATTAAGGATTGAAGCCCCTTAGCTCTGCCAGGCACTGGACAGGGGTTACATTAAATAGTATGATATGTTATTCGTGCCTTGGGTTTTTATTCTATGTATTTTTTTCAAACAAAAGTAAAAGATAATTTCAGTATAATTTTAAATTATATATTTTCTTAGTGAAAATTTAATTTTATTTATTATTTTAACTTGTAAAAAATGTGGGTTTTTTCATTTAGATTAACTCCAATTTATTATGAATGAGTATTATATGAATGTTCACTATTTTATAAAGATATAAAGGTATAAGTGTATAACAGTAATTCTACTAAAGTTAAGTTTGTAAGAAAAATATGTTAAATGATTTATATGTAATTAAGATAACATTATATTTTTAAACATGTTTTAAATTGATAATTCTGTTAATGATTTTATGATACCAAAACAGAGACTTATGATTGGTGGAGTAGTTTATGAGGTGGTTGGATTGCACATGAATAAATGCCCACAATTGTATTTCCATGACGGAGGGTATTATGATAAATTGGTTTAATTAATAATTTTAGTATGTGGTTTGTGAAATGGTCAAAAGAAATTGCGGGTTATCAAGATTATAAGATGACAAGATTAGTGGGTTTGGCAAGATATTTTTTTTCAAGTTACTAAATTAATATATTTGGGGCCTTTTATTTATTTAAGTTTTCTCACATTTATTTATATTTTTATTCCCCATAAAATAATAATAATTTATAGTATAACAATTTTCAACAAATATATTTAATATGTATGATTCAATAAAAGTATAAAACACACATTTAAGCAAATGTAATGTATGACGTCGCATATAATATAACATGTATTTGACGGAAATGAAGTTATTACATTAGGATTTATTTTCCTGTTTCGAGTAAAAAAAGTTAAAAACATCCATTAAATTTGACAAAAAGATGGTAACAAAATATTGGAAGGAAATGATTCTCATTATGCATGTAAACTTATTAAACTTTAAGTAATTTTAATTACCTATCTGTCTAAATATATTATCCTTAAATAATGTATTTAAAATTTTGTAAAATCATATTAACATCACAACTACTGGTAAACGTTGACTTATGACCGAGGTCGGAGATAGTGGTGAATGGAAGGTGGGAAACTACAAGTCAAAATTTAATGGTCAAAATTTGCCTAAAACATACGTCATAACCCATTACTCATATTTCACTCATTCTAAAATTTCCTATGATTTAAGTATTGGTTTTTTTGATTATAATATCCACATCAATGCAACATTGTGTGTACCATCCATTGTATAAGAGCAAAATAGGTAAAAAGAAATAAAGGGATGTTGCACAAAGAAAAAAAAAAAGACGTAACTTATACAACTCAAGCTATCAAAAAGCTTATATATTCTGTAAAATTGTATATTAAATACTATTGTGGACAAATATGATGTTCAAACAAAAAAAACTTAGTAATAGTCATAAGTTTATCGTAGATCAAATCGGGACGAATTTACGAATCGATGTCTTAATAAATTGTGGATTTTTAAACCAGACGTTTAAAAAAAAGTTAAATATATTACTGTATAAATATAAAATTATTTTTAAAGCATTTAAATACAAATATAAAAATTATACTATAATTATATATATGCTTACTTTAGGCGGTGTAATTAAGGTGCCCATCATCATCTTCCATTACCCTACATCCCTTCCCCTCTCTTCCCCACTCCTGTTTCTTACTCAAATTAATTTATAAATTCACTTCAATTTTCCATCCAAATTCAACCACCAATCTCCTCTCGAACCTCACTTATGCTCTGCTCAAAGTATGATTTTCATCTCTATTTCTTACTTAATTTTATTAATTTAGCAGTGCGATCTCTCGCCTCTAGATTTCACTTCATTTTTCATAGTTTTTTTGAATTTGGATCTCTTGTGGGTTTTACTTCAAATTGTGAACTTGTCGTTTTGATCTTTGTATTATGTAAATTCCTTTCTTCTTACCCAAATTAACCAGTTTTTAGCACCAAATTTTGTATTTGTTTGGATCTTTTCCTTTAAATTAAGAACAAGAAGCCTTTCAACATTTTTCTGGGTTGATTGGTTTATATTATTATTATAGCTCAATCATTGCAATTAAATAAAGTGTTCAAATTGTTTTATTTATTTTGGTATTTTATTTAGAAAAGGGAAGTGGAAGTTGTTAAAGATTAGTCTTTCTTTTTACTTTTCTTTTCCAATTATAAAACCTAACTTATAGACTTGAAAAGAATTGCAAGGACGAGATCATTAGGATACTCAATTCTTTTTTTATTCAAAATTTTACCCTAATTTGATCATAACTTTTAGGGTTATATAAACACATTTGTACAAAAATTTTAACCCAATAAGTGATCATTAAAAAAGTTTATATCTTTTTAAATCTTGTGTTCTAATCTTGTAATTTGTGGTATTTTGCAGAGAAAATTAGTCGAAGAACATCATATTTATCCAAGATTTTTGCCTTCTTAAAGGTATAAACATAGCTAAAACTACATCAATCTTTTCAATTTCAAGCTAAAAACAAAAACAAGATATGAAATTTGACCCTTTTTGTGTGATGACTTTAGGTTAACAACAACAAAATGGGCCTTTCACCATACCAAAGCCCATCAGATGCTGGTGTTTTATGTGTGATTTTGGTCAACACCGCGATGTCAATATCGATAATGAAAGAAATAGTTCGGTCAATCCTTCACGTAATCGGTATCCATATAGCAGCATCACATGAAGAATACTCTAACAACCAAACACTAACAGTAACAGAATCAGTTGAATGCTGTAACAGAGGAACACCTTCAGAAACATATTTGGAAGAATTCAGAAGCCGAACACCTTCAATCCTTTATGATTCCATTTGTAAACGAACAAAACAAGAATGTTCGGTTTGTTTGGTTGAGTTTAAACCGGATGCAGAGATTAACCGGCTTTCGTGTGGGCATGTTTTTCATAGAAATTGTGTTGAGAAATGGTTAAAGTATTGGAATGTGACGTGCCCGCTTTGCAGAAACGATATGATGAAAGAAATTGAAGAAAGTAGTTGCCCCATGTGAGGTTTTTTGGTTCTTCGGTTTTAGAATCCAGATGACTTGAGTTTTTGGATGTTTTTTTAGTGCTGATGTTGTTGCACAAAGTACAGACTTGAATTTTTTGTTTTTTTTACTTGCTGTTTTGTTGTATATATATAAAAAGTGGAAGGTTTCTGGTGTTTTATGCACCTGGGAAACTGTTAGTTTTTCTTCTTTTCAGTTTTGGGTCAGGTTTGGATTAGAAAAGAAGTCATCTTTTGATGTGTATTTGTGGTTTAGTTTCTGATGAATTTGGTGGATGGATGATCTTTGATCATACCTACGCGAGAACCTTCTGTAAATTCGATTAGATGCTTTATTGACATCACAAAACCTACCGACCGTAAAGTGTAATCACTTCTATAATTCACTAAATAGGCAAGAAAAGCACACTAGAACATAATGGAAAATGACATATGTTCCTGTATCACACAAAGTTATTTGTACGCTAAAGTGTTGTAGTATTTTTAATTTTTTTGAAACACAAAAGGATACAACTAACTTACATAGTATTTATAGACTTTAGCAGTATTTTTAATTTTTTGAAACACAAAAGATTACTACCAACTTACGTAGTATTTATTGCACAGATGTTCCTAAGAAGCCCTTTGGTATGTAAAATGTTCTTTTTTTTTTTTTTGAAGGCATAAGAGTACAAGTAACTTGACAAATAACTTTTTGTGATATAGGAACATATGTCATTTTCCATTATGTTGTAGTGCAATTTCCTTCTCTATTTAGTGAATAAAAGAAGTGATTACGCTTTACGGTTGGTAGGTTTGTGATGTTAAGAAATCATGTAATTGAATTTACAGCCATTGGTATATAAAGTGTCGTAGTATGTTGCGATATTTTGGTGTGAATATTTCTTCTTGTAACAATTGCAAGAAGCATAACGAGCCTATAAACATCAAATACGTAGCTAATGACCAACCTACTTATAAACTGGTCTATTTTGGTTATATATTAGGTCAAATTAAAAAGTTTAACTAAAACGAAATAGGTCAAAACATGTAGCATACGACTCGAGTGATCTAAATTAAGCTTCTTGTGACATTTAGGCTTTACGTGTCATACAAAAAGTCGGCAGTTTCACTAATGTACTTGTGAATTGGTCGATTTATGTTGTGTTTTATCTTAAAGAAGGTCAAACAGGTCCCAAAAAAAAACAATAACTTTCCAGGAAGACTCGAGTGATATGATAGCAAGAATGTAGGATACAACAAAAGTGGGCATATATTAAGACAAGACATCACATAATCTTAAAACAAAAAACTACATTCTGAAAAACAAAAAAGAAAAACTTTTCCGAAAGTAAAAGACTTCTGACTGACGGACGTGCTACTTAATAATTAATATCATAAGTATATGTTTAATCAAAATAAACAGAGTTGTAGAATTTCACATACAAACACAAGAGAGATCGATCGGTATCAGCTAGTTGATGAACTGCACGTGTTAATCCCATTTTTGCAGTCTCTAGTAAGATCATTAAAAGTCTCAATTTGCTTTTTACCCCTCAAGAAAACTTCTGTGTCAACAGAAGCCCTCATATACCCATCAAATTCAACCGGAACACCATTGTTCAGTTTTGTAATTTCACTATACCACTCACTGTTTTCATCCCAAAGATTTTTATATTCATCAAGAAAATGAGTAGAATACTTATCTTTCAAAGGATCAAAAAAAGATGTATCCTGTTCATCAGTTGCAATATAAAGATTTCTTCCATCATCAATCTTGTCTTGCAAAGAAGAAAGAAGAGATTCTGGTGAAGTGTCAGATGCTAAACTTGGCCATTGTTCTGTATTTCTTGCTTTTTCACCTCGAACAACATGAACAGAATCGAAATCCCAGTTTAGTTTTGCTGAAATTGCAGAAACAATATCCATTAATCGTCTAGATTTCCATATCATATGCCATGGTCTTTTAATAACTGATTCTGCATAACCTTCACATACTCTGTACCAGTAATTATCAGGCTCTACACTGCCAAATTTCCTCATTATTAAAGTATCTTTCACACCAGCCATTTTCATTGGGCTGACCCTGAAATCGTCCACAAGTGAAATACTTAAACCGTCTTTCTGATGCCATTTGTTCCAATCTGACCAGAATTGACCTTGATCTAAAACGGCTGCAGATTCCTTCAAATGCTCAAAATCAAAGTAAAATCTGAAATCTTTTCCTTCTTCATCTTGACCAGATTTAGTATAAATAGAAGATAAACAAATGCTTAAATCCATTACAAGTGTTCTGTTCAAGTATTGAGCTTCACCTAAAGCGCACATAAAACTCCATAAATAATGATCCATACTCTTGCATCTTTCTCCACCACCATTGTATAATAAATACTTTCCTTGATCGAATGATTTTTCAGATTCAACAACGGGCAGAGTATCATTCCCAGATTCACCAATCACTTGAACACCAATATTTTTATCATCTTCACCCATTGGTGTTTTCTCAAACCCAGGTTTCTGGTGTCTTTTTCGCTTTCTAGCATTCCCGCCAGAATGGTAATCACCAATACTAACAACACTAAGACTACAATTAACTGACCTAGAGATCACAAAGCTCCTATAATCCTTATAAAGTGCTGCAGTTTTCCCTTCATTAGGTCTAAACCGCCATGCCATATGACAAGAACTATCATTCGATCCACGAACCGGTTTCCCAAACCTATAGAAATGTATATCCTTAAACTGCTCAATAGCAGCACTCATCATCAAATGAAATACTTCAGGATCAGTACAATCTATGGGCTTATCAAGCTCACCACTACAATCAAGTGCCTCTTTTTCTTCAACTTCTCCCTCTGATTCAGGGAGTGTGACTGCAGTAACAATATCAGAAGCATTTATAGAGGTACCAAATGCTGTTTCATTGACCGTCATAAAATCCTCACCGGTTTTCACGACGGTGTTATCGGTTACAAAAGTGGCATTTGAAGTGGAAGTAAGGAAGTTTGTGATTTTAGTTGAAGGATGAAATAAAGGATCTTCAGGTTCGTAAGTAGCAGCGATAATTGTGAAGACTAGAACACCGATTACAAAAAACGTAAAAAACAAGTTTCCGATTATAGCTAAGGCATTTTGACCTAAATTCTCCGGCCGGAAACTACCAGATCGCGACGGTAAACCCCGTCCAAGCATCATTTTCTTTCGATATAAACAAACAGAATAAACAAATGGAGGATTACAAGATGAAGTGACGAATATTCGAACAGCTAGGGTTTTGCAGATCTGAAAAGATTTAAACCTAGGCTAGATAAACAACAATCTGGATCTATGAATTCGACTAACCTTTACAGAATTGAAGTGTAATCGGAGTACACATTCATGCTGGTTTTTTCAGATCTGCATTTTGTGTGTGTAGACTGTAGAGTGCGATTGATTGTGAGCTGCTTGATTTCTTAGTGAAAGTAGAAGTCAAATGTGATGGGAAACGATAACACGTGTACGGTCTAGATGTAATATTAAACTGCGCACGGCGCAAGTTATCATTTATGAATTTATTTGGCTAACATAGTCGCACGGCTAGATCCACCGACACAAAGACATTAAGAAGTGGGTCCCACACGGTAGTCGTTGTTTCTTTTGACGTGTGATAATATATTTTAAGAGAAACCATATGTAGTCATATTATTTGGTCATACACATAGTACTATCCACTTGATAGAATAACATGTATATTCTACTAGTTATCTCTTAATATTATCATTTAATTTTGACACATGTCTTCATCTAATGAGTAGGTCTATAAGTAGGACAAATAGTATGACTAAATACCATTACTCATATTTTAATTTGTTCCTACGATTTATGAATGAGAAATAATATTTATGTCGACCATTTATGTCTATTTATGTGTCCACCTACTTCTAAACTTGACATGTGCATTCACTAATTATCTATTTTCATATCATCCCTTGATTTAACACTTGTCATTATCAAATTGATAGGTATATAAATATGTACAAATAGTATGCACAAATATTACTTCCTCTGATTCAAAATAAGTGATACACTTTCCTTTTTGGGTGATTCAAAATAAGTGATACATTTTAAAAAATTACTTTATTTGGCAATAAATAGTGGGATCATCACCCACTAACTATCTACTTTAACAAAGTGAAATGACTTATTTACCCTTGGTTTTTACTTTTAAACGTTATTAACCCCGATTTATTCAAAAAGTGTGGGACTCATTCTCCACTAATCATCTAATTAATATAATTTAACCATCATTATAATCTTTTGCCTAAAAAATCATGAAACCCAAAGTGTATAACTTATTTTAAATTCGAGGAAGTATTACTCTTTATAAATTTTCTAATTATTTAAAAATTAAAATCCATTACATTCCTAAATTTAGATCATTAAAATAAAAAATTGATAAAGTTAGTAATAATTGTCCTTTCCCTTCTCTTACACAATCAATGTAGCGGTGAGCTCGGTCGGAAAACCGAACCGAATCGATAGGACCGAAAATTGATAGGGTTGAAATTTGGAAACCGAAACCAAACCGATTATGTGTAATCGTTTTAGGTTCGTTTTTCGGTTTTCGGTTATTGGTCCCGGAATCAATTTAGACCGATAACCTTGATGTTGATATCCATTGTAAAAATGAAATCAGTCGGTTGAGAGTTTTGAACCAGTGTAAAAACAATAGGGAAACCAATGAGTTTTAGCCTTTTAGGAAACTGAATCAACGTATGTTATATAAATCAAGGGAGAAAAAAGGATATCGAATGAAAACTGATCTAAAGGTAGTTCATGATTGTTACTTGGGCCCTTTTATCAGTCCAGTTCGGTCCAAAACCGATACCGAATGGACCGAACCCGATATGGACCGAAACCGATATAGCTGAATTTCTTAAACCGAAAACTGAATCGAATTCTGTTATCGATTCAGTATCGGTTCGGTGTCGGTTCGTTTTAGTTTTTTCGAGCATTTTACTCACCCCTACAATCACCGTAAGTCAATACCGAACACCTTAAAAATGTTCACAATAATGGAAAATAATAAAGAGAATTATTAACCATCGCTTTGTTCGAGTACAAATGCTATTAATGATTAATTATTTTAACCACATTTTATTTGGCTTATTCCCTAAAACTTAATTTTAAGACATGTTAAATTACTATTATACCCATGTACCATGTTTATTTTCCTTATAAGGTAATCACTTTCATTTTATTTTAATTAATTATAGTTATATAGTAGTATATACATAGAAAAAAGTTGTATATTATATTGGTTTATATACATTTACTATAAGTTAAATAGTTATAAGTTACGAGTAAAAATAAAATTCTATTAAAAATATACAAGTAAAACTAATACCAAACTTAAAAATATGTATAATAACACAACACTTTATATATCTTGCAATATTGTTTTTCTTTCAATTTTATTGAATAAATACATATAATGCAAATTGAGTAACTACATAGAAGTGCGAATTAAAACCTAATTATTTAAATTAAACCGTTTATATAATGAATGAAGCGTTTAATTTTTTATTTTTTTTGAATGGCTAGTTAGTAAGTTAGTGGTTCGAATCCTAGACAGTGACACCCACAAGGGGTAGTATGCATTCTCTCGAACATTCCACCTATGACTCTATGAGGAATAAACCCCACCACCTAAGTCCACGCCGGGACTTGAATTATTCGTTGCTTAGCGTGAATACTAGTTAGTTTATAATCTATTTACATGATCAATTTTTAGATAGAACTTTATGTTATTTCAGGTTATAAAATATTATAATTGGGTAAATATTAGCTTACACCTGTATAAAAATGCGATGTTAGCAACAACAAAAAACCGTAAAGAGCCAAATTAAAGTTTTACCAATTCTTAAAAAAGGGTAAATGAGTCAAAATAGTTGGGATGTTTGCATTTATCACACTCCCATTACAATTTTTCAATTAATTCACTTTACAATCCCTATAAGGTTAGTTAAAATCACCTCATTTTCAAAGTGTTCATACTTCTTTGAACCATATCTTGCAACAATATCTTAGCAGTCTCAACCGTTTTTCCCGACCCATCAACCCGGGCCGCAATCTCATGAACCATTTTCTCCAAAACACACGGGCTCAATCTCTTTTCTTGACTCGATTCCCTAAGCAAATCCAACAACAACCTAGCCTTGTTTTGGGCCTCGTGGGTCCCATCAACGGTTAACCTTAACAAACCTGGGATCGCACCCTCGTTAAGAATAAGTTCCCGATATTTACTTCTCGAACTCATACACAAATCAAGCAAAACAGAAACCGCGTTTTCGGTACTCACTAATGATCCATCTTCAATTGTTTCAACTAACGTTAGTATCCCGTTTTCGGCATTTATGATTTGGATAATTCCTTCTTGAGATTTGGAAATAAGTTTGAGTAAACCGGTGGTTTTGTCGGCAAATTTGGAGTATCTTTTGCATTCTTTAAGGAGGTTGATGAGTGGTGATGTGGCGGTTGTGTCGAGGACGATTGTGGGTGGTTCTATTGAGGCTGTTAGGTTGTGTAAAGCGGTTACTGCATCGACTCGGGCTTGAATGGTCCCACAACTTAGGATTTGAATTAGAAGTGGGATTGCTCCTGAATTTGATATTTCTTGTTTGTTGTTTGGTGCTGCTGATAATGTTAGAATTGCTGCAGTCGCTAATTCTTTGAGATTGTCTGTGTTTTGGAATTGGAGAAGCTTTACGAGTGGCGGGATGGCCCCACATGTTACTATTTGTTCCTTGTTTCTGAAATTTAATACGGATTAATTTGTTATTACTATAATTATATGCAGTCAAAATAAATAAATAAAACTGAAGCAAGAAGTTGATGTAACAAAGATTAGCTTTAGTCAATGTGGACATTTTATGCATTACTTTTTACTAATTGCGTCAAAACAACATTAAATAAAAAGTACAATGTGCTACCTCTATACGAAACAGTAAATTTAGAAGACTCTTTAAGAATTTATTACGGTATCTAAGGCTGCACTTGAGGTTAATGGTTAACCGACAAAAATCAATCTATTGTTCATATATTATAAAAGCAAATAATAATAATATAGTCGCAAGAAATAAAGATAACTAGATCCAACTCAACATGTTCATGCCCTCATTTGGCACTCACCAAACAAGGATACCTCCTCAGGTTAATACTACTATAATGAGGAACTTATTGAAGATATATTGATAATTACATCTTAGATTGAGGATTAATGTTTAATTCATATCTCTGAAATAAAGATCTATATCCTCTTAGCTACAAGTTTGAAATCATGCTCACTCTCATAATCATTCATAAAGTTTATGCACAAAGCTTCACTTTAGCGCCAAAATTGATCCAGTTTTTCAACTACAATCCTTAGAATTATATCTTTAATAATCCTTTCACTGAATTTAATTAGTATTCTCTAAAACCCTAAACAGTATTAACAATAATTCCAGATGTTCCTGATTCACACCGCCTTCTACACTCAATTCCATGATCTAAACAGTAATAACAACCATTCACAATCTTCAATTCATCATCTGAACCACAAAATTCACAAACCTTATCTTAACTAATTTCCCCAAAACCCTAACATGAGAATCTCATATTTTCAATTTGAAATCAGCACAAAACACACACGATAAACGTAATATTCTAATACTAACCGTTCATTTCTGGATGCTAGATTGAGGAGAGCGAGTAGCGAAACTTCACGAGCGTCGTGATGTTGTGAGCAGAGCATAAGAACAAGGGGCTGAATGACGCCGGCGGCGGCGAACTTGGCGCGAATCTTAGCGGAGGAATTACGATTACGGATCATACTCCTGATCTCTCTAGCAGCTTGAATCTTAGTGATTAGGTCTCCTTTGATCAATTTATCAGAGACCTCTTCGATTAATGTTACTTTCTTCTGATCCCATCTCTCCTCTTCCTTCTCCATCAAAATATTGTTCGTGGTTTCTTCGAAGGATTCAATTCCGGCCAGCCATGGAATGGTGATTTGGAGATTGAAGTTTGATAGTTGATACACGCAGACGCACACTACACTTGATAAAAGAGGTTCTGCTGACCAAATATGCATTTGCTTTTATACTCGTGTTTTTTGGTTAAGTTTTCAGTTTTCTAGATGTTTTCAACTTTTTTATAATTTAATAGAAATGCATAAAATAAATGATATTGAAAAGACGTGTTTATTGTTTAACCAATTTGAATATTTGGAAACTCGGTTTCAAAAAGATCGTCATACATCATAGTATTTTAAACCCATAATATAGTATTTCTATTACCAACTATCTCATTCATTTTGTTCTTAGAAAGCAACCAAATTATTATAAAGATTATGAATTTGATTTTTTACTGGATATATATTTATCATATTATTAATGTAAGATTTTGAACGGCCATGACAATAATTATGACTGTACATCATAAGTAAAATCTAGCTATCCGAGTGAGCGTTTATAACAGGAATATCATTTAAAATGAAAATGAAATGTTCATTTGTTTTGTATAACACTTTTTCCGACTTTCTGTTATTATCTTCAATAACTGCTTATTATCTTCAATAAGTGAAGCAACGACTTGATTGACTTTTTTTAGCTTTTTGTTTTACTTTTCTAGCATCATTTATCTAGTGATGTTTCCATATATTTTAAATTTGGATTGATACGTTTCTTTCTTTTATTGGTTTTGACACCTCAGCTTTTGTCAACAATTTTAAATTGACACACCAACTCATTTTACTTTTTTTATATACATAAATAAACACATGTAAGATAATTTGGACCCACCACCTCCTGTACTTCTATCGTCAGATACCCGAAGAATCAAAACTAACGGGTAAAATGATATGCTCATGCCAATGGTGAACAGTTGTTGGTAGGATCTTAAAGTCTTTATCAAGATAATCGCTGAATTTATACTCAGTTTCTTCGTTAAGTAGAAGTTTTTTGACTTTCAAAAGGACATGTCCTTTTTAGTCCAAATCGGTGTATCCTTCTTAAATTAAGAATGTAAGACCTAAAATAATAATATTTTTGTATTACAAGGGAGTCCTTAAAATATTGGTTTTAACTAATAATTAGGATGTAGTTGACCATCAAATATTTCTTTTCCTGTTGGTCACGGGCATTGATCACGTGGGTCTTAATCGGCTTCCCAAATCATGGCTTTTTTATAACATCCTCATGATAATATTCTAACATTAATATACCTCATTTTAGAATCATGGATAAGACAGACAACAAGACATATGATGATAATGTATATATGGCCCGTCACTGTTGCTACATCAGCCTCTTCGTTACTGATAAGTTCATACCAACAACAACTCGTTCAAACTCATCACTCTGCCACATCACCATCAAGAATGTCATGACCATGTGCTGATTGAAAACCGACGATGCCGCCAGATAATCCATGTCTTCTTGGTTGTATGGATCCATAACCGAGGTTGAAAAATTTAAATTATAAGAAAGGAATATGGTTTGTAGTTGTGTGGTTTAAAATTATAGGGTATGTATATATATTTATGGTAGTGTTAAATATAAAAATAAAAAATTGAATTAATTTGAACGCTCCCCCAGACCCACTTCTGACACAGACGAGTTTCAAAACTCGTTGAGAATACGATGAGATGCCAATGACGCGACCCACTGACGAGGGCGTGCTGATGGCGTCGATGAAATGACGTGTTCCACACAAGCCAAGGACGAGTTTTGAATTTACCGTTAGCAGCGATCTTATTAGCTTATGTAAGCTATTAATGCCCTAAAATATTAGTATGCTTATCATTATTTGTAGTTTGCATAAGGTTCTAAAATACAGATCTAATTTTGAAACTTGTATAAACGATCCCTAAACCCTCAGAACGAATTCGCAACCTCGCCATAAGTACTCGTACCATTTTTTCTTCGATGCGACTAAGTTAACATTAATTTCTTCAACCGAACTGGCTCTAAACTAAAACCTAACTAATTCATGTCGGTCAATTATGATACAAATATTTGTCTGGTAAAACAATTTTAAATGCTGATATTGCTTATACCAATTACAATAATTCAAGTACATCTTCTCTTGCTATCAAAATTCACTTTACAGGTAACACAAAACCCAAATCATACTCCTATAAAACCTCAATTTTCAAAGGAAAAAAACAAACAAACAAGTCAAAGAAAACAAGAATGAAGATAGTCAACTCAACTCTCGAGGGGAGATTAATGATATACCAGACAGCATCAACAAATCGGTCTCAACTAACTTAAAAATGGTCATCATAATCAGTTACAAAAAGGACATTACCTTTTATAGTTTTATATCCTCCAAAAAGATACCCAATGGCCAATAATCAACCCTCCTATAAAATGATTTACAGTTACACTCACCTCCACCCACCGTTATATCTTTAATCCCATATAATTCTATTTTTTCCTGGAATTCCCCGATTAAAAAAACAAACATTTAAGATTGGGTATATTTCTTCAGTAGTTATTGGGCCAGTTCAGTTGGGTGGGCTGCTGCTGATACGGGCCAGATGTGGGCCCCACCATGTCAACTGGTCCAGCCATTGTTTGGGGTTGTTGGAGAAGCGGGTGAATTGGGCCCGTTGTAACGGGTTGTGGAGGGTGATGATAAATACTAGCAAACGGGCCATGTGCAGCTTGTGTTGGGGTGTATGCAACTTGACCACCTTGAGGAAGATTATAAAAAGAGCCCGAAATGTCTCGACCAGGTGCAGTAGCAATCCATACGCCCGAACCTTCACTCTGTAAATATATATATAAATAAAACATAAAAGTGCGGAAAATAAAATTACATAATATAACAAAGATGACATGAATGATGAAACTCACCTGTTGTCCTGTAACATAGACATTATTCTCCTTAAACTGGGACCCACCAAGATCTTCATTAGAAGCCGAATTGCCAGCTGTCACACCCGGGTTTGACCCGTATGGCCCGTAGGGTCCAGGGCCTCCAATATGACCCGAATTCCCAGTATTACTTGCGGGCTTGTATTGCGGGACCGGATATTTAGGGTTTCCAACTGGTGGAACAGGATACATACCGCCACTTTGAGGTTGTTGAGGGAATGCGCCGTTGCTTAAAAACTGATGAATTGCAGGGGGTGGAATGAAAAATGGGGAAAAGTACGGGCCATATGGGATGTAATTTGGGGGGTAATGTGGTAAATGTAACCCAGTTGGTTGTCTGAAAACGGGCAGTGGTTGCTGAGTCACAGCTATGGAGCTCTGCATTGGCCCACCTGCTTGTGTAGCTAGTGGCGTGGGACCCGCACCAGACAATAACGAGTTCCCAACCTGTGGTTAATATTAATGAGAATGTTAGGATTAAATAAAAATTAGGGTCGTTATGGTTTAATCCTCAAACTTTCACCAATTTAGCAGTTTAACCCTTAACTTTTTTATACCGACTGTTGCAATAATACTAAGTACTTCCTCCGTTTCAAAATAAGTGATACATTTTGGGTTTCATGTTTTTTGAGGCAAAAGATTATGATAAATGTTAATTAAATTAAATTGGATAGTTAGTGGGGAATGGGTCCCACAAATTTTGAATAAAGTGAAGTTAATGATGTTTAAAAGTAAAAGTAGGGGTATATGAGTCATTTTACTTTATTAAATGAGATATTTTGTGGGTGAGAGGGGGCACTACCTTTTACCAAATAAGGAAAGTTTCAAAGTGTATCACTTATTTTGAAACGCCCCGAAATGGAAAGTGTATCACTTATTTGAAATGGAGGAAGTAGTAATAACAATAAAAGTGATAATAACAAGTTATTAAGTTAAAAGATAGGTGGAAACAACGAGAAAAACATTTGAGGGTTAAACTATCAAATATGTGAAAGTTTAAGGATACAACCATATTTAACAACAAGAATAGTTTTTTTTAACGGATCAAGAATAGTTACATCTCAACACATAATGACCAGTTTGACTATTAGCCAGTCAACAAAAGGGTTAAAACACCAAGTCAATAAAAGTATAGGGGTTAAATACCAAGTCAACCGAAATTTAGGAAACCATTGCCAAAAATAGTTGAAGGGTTAAAACACTGAATTGGTGAAAGTTTGAAGACTAAACATAACTAACCATATAAATTAATAAAAAACTAAAAATTAAAATACAAACCTCTTGTGAAGATTGAGAAGGCTGTTGAGATGAAACTGGAATATTTCCATTATATTTTCCAGGTGGATGAAAAGGCGAAATTCGCCCATCATTATCAGCACCAGGACGATAAAATTGAGGATAATAGCCAGCTGGATCAAACGGTTGTTGAACCTGTACATAACAATAAATATATATATATAAATAACTCACCTTAACTAAAAGCCAAAACCTAATCGGTCAACAAGAATGTTAAAAAGTCAACAACTTACAACAAAACCTGGAACACGAGAAGCATCACGAGCTTGAGATTCAGTTTCAAAAGGTGCAATTTGGGTCCCGATTACTGGTGGAACGAATCCAAAATTTAAGTTAGAAGAAGGATGGATTATTGGATACTGATGATTTGCTGTTGGGAGTGAAGTTTCTTGTTTGGGCTCATTTTCTTGTTGGCCCACATTAGATGATGACGTGTCACCTTCTGGTGATAGATTTTCAGGTACATTTGATGAGGACGATGGACGGTCAAGATCATCTTCATCTTCATCATTATCAGCAGCAGCTACCAAAACATCTTGATTCCTGAATCCAGTATAAATCTTGTTTAGAAAACGTGGAAAAATGTTTAAAAAATTCTACTTTTTTAGTAAGAATTATGTGAAAATTATTAACCTGGTTGATTGTTCCTCTACATGTTCAATGATTTCAGAAGCCTCAGAAACAGATGGACTTTTTGAGGTTGAATTAATACCAAAAGTAGCATCAAAACTTCCAAAACGAAACCCTAATTTCTCGATTTCGGGAACATGAAGGTGATTTGGGATAATAACATGCTGACCATCTGAAATGCATGATTCCTCTCTCTCTTTTGACTCAACAAGATTGGATGCTGACTTCAATGAAGAATGATCTTCCATTTGGACAGCTGACACTTCAGTCACAAGTTCTTGAGAAGGAATGGGATTTATTGGTTTTGGTTTCCACTCCTTAACAGGACCAACTGTAAAAATAAATAAATTAAAAAAAAAAAATTATACTTCAAAATCCCATCATAAAACATTTGTAGAAAGTAAAATTAAAAAATTTATTACCTTTTTGAGGCCCAATTGCTTGGTGTGGCCTGTTATTGTAACCTGAAGGTGGCCTGTTATTATTCCCTTCTCCTTGAAACATCTTTCCTTGTATTAACGAGCTTCCAACCTCGCTGCCAGCTGTCATAATAGACAATTTAAATACATGTTTTTTGATTTTTCACTAATTGATTTATCACAAGTAATATTAATTATAAAGTCATGGAAATATGGTTTAAAAGAAACACAATATAATGAAGGTCCTTACAGGCAGTTTTAATCTCAGCAGGGGTCTCTTTGACTTGGTCAACAGGAGCTTGTTGACAATCAATTTCACGCCTAACTGTACCAAATGGTGGTATAAGAATAGGACCCGAAGCAGACAAACCAGGATTTTTATTTTTCTCAGAAACTATTTCAGATGGTTTATCAGTGGCAATATTGGATGAACTGCAAAACAATAGGGTGGAAAATGTAAATTTTAGAGACTTAACGACTGTATTTTGTGATTATTTCAATTTAACAGTTACTAATAATGCAACACCTTGCAACAACAGATGTCTCTTTATTCTTGTTATCTTGTGGTGCAGGCAGGATGACACCATCATTCCCACATTTATTGATTTCATTTTCCTTTGCAGAATAAGCATTCTTGCGACTTCCTGCATCTGTTTATGCATTATAATTACTACCATAATTGAATAATTAAAGAATTGTTTATTTATTTAATTTAAATTTGTGAATTACCATGATAAATATGGCGAGATGGGTAGTTACCCCGACCACCCCTATTTCCCCTCCCCTGCATCCCGGGTTTCCATCTAGACTCTGTCATTTCTTTATTATGATTCTGCAAAAAAATGAAAAATATTATAAGTTGACTGTTAAACAATTAGTTTATATTGAAATGAAAGAAGCATAGAGAACGCATAATTAAGATTATTTATAAATACATTAACCGCACAATTATCTTACCTCTTTCTTACGGTCGCGTTTCCTCCTTACTTCATGAAATGGATCTGTGCGAGAATAAAGTAAATATTTTTACATATTAAACCATGAATATATAACAACAAACAAACATAGCATTCACAAATACTTCCTCAAATATAAGATTGCTGCAAGACATATCCAGCTAACCCTACACAGGAACAATCAATCGAAGATTGAAAATGAACAGCAAAAAAAAATAAAAATTTATAGGTTTATGTTAATATAGTAGCAGCAATATTGTTAAAATTCAAATTCATATCGAAAAAAAAGTTAATTGAGAAACTTGGCTAAATGCAACATCTGTAATCATTCCAACCAGAAAAAGTCACAAATTCAAAACAAATAAACATCAATCCAGCTCTGAGGCCAAACTATAAATTACAACACTTCAAACACTCTAACCCTAACAATAAGTACACCAATCACACGAAACACACAATCAATTACATTCAAAGAATTCAAATCCCTAAAAAATAACAAACATATAAAACTCACAAAAAGAAACCTAAATCATGGATCTTAAAACGAAATCTATAGACAAAAGATTACCCTGCAATAGAAGCTTCTGTGTCGTCTCGTTTGGATCCATAGAACATTCTTTAAGCATTGCATATATCTCATCTTCACTGTGATTACCGGTGATCTCCTTAATGTTCTGGATCGTCTTTCGTACGCTGTTTGGAATGGAAACCCTAGCTCCACTGTTCATCTTTTTCCTTATTTGAAACAAACAGTAACAATTCCTCTTCAATATATATCTATTTATATATAACAAAATAAGTTTACATATAGATTGGGAAATAAATGATTGAATAGATTAGAGATTGAATGCTTATGAAGACATTAGAAATCAGAGAATTTGGGGGAAAGAGGAAGACTTTGGTTATGGGTTTTTGAATTGATCTAATTTTGTGTTTTTAGAGAGAGATTGAAAAGAGAGAGAAAGTAGAGAGAGAAGGGGGAAGAAGAGCAAAAAGAAGTGTGTTTTGAGTGTAGGGCTTTTCCCTGTGTTTTTTTCTTCGATCTTTGTTTGGAAATAATTTGAAAAATGGTCATCTTTGGTCCTTTTGTTTCTGCACCTGTTAAGTTAAGGCCCTCCAAGCTTTGTAAGTTGAACTCCGTTAGAGAAATATTACTATGATAAATGTTAAAGAGAATGTTAGGATGTGTTGATAAATTGATTTTTTTTACCTCAACGTTTAATGTATGCATCATATCTAATGCTTAATATAATTATATAATTAGCTATAAAATCTATATTGGGTGGTATAATCATTAAAAGTTGTGGTACTAAAATCAATTACTTATTCAAATACATTTGAAGGGTAGTTATGTAAATTAGCAAATAATTATAACGTTTTACTTTAATATATAAACAGTTTAGATTAGATATAAGATTCATTGGTTCGGCTTACATATTTGCGGTTCTTGCATTCTTGGTGTACATAATTTATCAATGTTAAATTAAAAGATTTGTTAGCTCCAACATTTGGAATGTCATGTATAAGCTAATTCCTTCTCTGATTATTTAATAATTTATATATACGAGGTATTTTATTTTGATATTTGAAATACATATTATGTAAGTTAGTTGTAATCCGTTGCTTTTGAAAAAACATATTCATTACACGAAAATTTAATTTGCAGTTGCTTGTATTTATAAAAAAGAAAAGCATTGCTTATAGAGTGTAGTTATATAAAATATGTATATGTATATTGTCATCATGTTCGACTCGAATTCGATCCGACTGTTAAAAATATTGGTTTCCGGCTCTTTTGGTTTTAAATGATATATGTATGCGGTCCATGAGTGTATTGACTTGAAAGGGTATTTGAATAGTTTCGTACATTTTAATATAGTTCTTTTTGTCCATTGCCATCTTTGTAAACATTTAATTCCTATCATTTTCATCTTTTAATTCTTAAAAAAAATCTTTATAATATATAAATGTATTTGAAACTTTCTCAAAATAGCAAAATTTAATTTTCAGCCAAAATATTTGATATGTGATAAAATATGTGTATTTTGAAAAAATTGACAGCTACTTGATTCGAACATGCGACGTGCCAAAACACTTTAGTGTAATTACTTATATACTTTATCATCTTTATTAATTCTTAAATTCATATTATTTTATTGACGACCCAAGGCTTGCACTCTACTGTTTTTGGTAATGAAGCTAATTTTTACAGAACGGTTTTTATTCATACAGAGTAATTTTATATTAATGGACAATCATGTCCTTAATGGGAGGGTGAAATGCAAAATGTGTTAAAATGATATGAAGGGCATGATTGTCCTTTGTCGTGAAATTGCTTTGCATGGATAAAAATTGATTTATAAGAATCAGCTCCCTTTTGGTATATGGAGTGATAAATGTACCATATTTTTAATGGATACACCATAATTACTTAATTAGTGTTTCATATGTTTGTACAGTTTGCAGTAATTCTTGTACGTTGTAGTATATAAATCAAAAGTTGTGGTGTAGAAATTAATCCCCTTTTGGTGTTGCTCATGACGGTTAAGAGTTCAAATTTTGTAATAGACAAAATTTTAGATTTAAGAGTTAAATACAGACATAATTTGGTTGCACCAATCAAAGTGCAGCAAAGAGTAAATAAAAGAATCATCTGTATCCCTTCAACGTTGATAGTATATAATTATATCCTCATTATAAGATAATTACTCATTATACCTATCCACCAATAGTAACTAACATTTTCCTAAAACCTAAACAGCCAAAATATCATGGAAGGTTTTGTGTAATGTCAACAAGTGCATGTTTAAGCCTAATGATATGTAAATAGACAAGAAGATATCATGTTAAAAGGATATATACACATGAGAAAATGGATGTGTAGCATTAAGACTGGTGACGGCACTTCGTTCCCTCTTCGGCACTTCAGTCGTTGGCACGCCCCTTCAGTTGGATGCTGTTAGTTTTTCCCTTTGGCGGGCGACATGAAGAGAAACGAGGTAAATGAGTAATTTAGTGAGTATTGTTATTTTTTGTTGTATTTTATGTATAAAATATTAAGTGAATATGATATTGTTGACATGAGTACGTTAGTTAAGTGTCAACTAACGTGATGCTGATTTGGCAAAAACAGAAGTTTCAATTGGTGTCACAGTTGACGCCAGTCTAAGAGGCTGATGAATGATGGTAGGGAATGAATTAATGCAACGGAAAAATAGTTGCGATCGTAATACATAATATTTAATGTATCACAGGTAGGGATGGCAACTATCATCAGATCTGATGATCATCCACTCGATCCGCTCCACCGGTGGTGGATATGGATGAAGTTAAATGGGTGAATATCGGATGTGGGGCGGATATGGATGTTTATTAGAGCGGATACGGATGATATTTTCAATCAATGGATAAATCCATTTAACCCGAAATTAACTTTTTTTATATTATAATTTCACATGATTAATACTTCCTCCGTTTCAAAATAAGTGATACAAATTAGCTTTCACGTTTTTTGAGACAAAAGATTGTAATGAAGGTTAAATTAGATTAAATTGGATAGTTAGTGAGTGAGGGGTCCCACATATTATGATTAAAGTGAGTTTAATGATGTTTAAAAGTAAAAATAAGGGTAAATGAGTAATTTCACTTTATTAAAGGAGATAGTTAGTGGGTATGGGCTCCACTATATTTTATCAAATAAGGAAAGTTTCAAAGTGTATCACTTATTTTGAAACATCCCAAAATGGAAAGTGTATCACTTATTTTGAAACGGAGGAAGTAATAGGGTTTTTCTAACGTATGCCCCTGGGGCATACGATAACGTGTATTAATGAATTGATAATTTCCTAAATATACAGTGTATATGTCTACACATTTTTTATTCAATAAAAATTATACATAGCATAACATCTAAATTTGTAAACATTACAAATCATACTCTAGGCTTCTATATATATTATGTTATATTTTCGTTTGTATTCATCAATATATGGGGATTAGTTACAAATTATGTTCTATGCCTTGATGCATCGAATGTAGATTCGTAATTATGTTTTCGTTTGTATATTTTTTTGGAAGAAATATATATATATATTCAACAAAAATTGCAAATTTATCTACAAAACTATCGTACTTTCTTTAGAAAACAATTTTCTTTCGAAATCCAACGGATGCCCATTTACCCGCTATAATCCGATGGATGAAATTATTTTAAATGGATATGGATGTGGATATGGACGATGTAAATCTAAATGGATACGGATGTGGACATCGCATCACCCGATCCACATCCGCTCCATTGCCATCCCTAATCACAGTACACCTGACAATGGAGCGTGTTTTGACCCTGATCCGATCCGAACCCGCATGAATTAAATGGGTTTGGATCAGAGTTTGTGATTCGTTTACCCGCTAACGACCCATACTCGTTAACCCATTTACTAAAAGGGTCGGGTATGGATCAATGCCAATCCGATTATAACCCGCCCCGCATTTAAATTTAGAAAAAAAATTATATTTATTCATATTTATGGTTTATATAATTGATGTCCTTAAAAACTAATAGACATTAAGAGTTAGAAGTTAGAAATCATGTTCCAATTACAACTTTATTCCTTGTTTTAAGTTGTCGACTACTAAAATTGTAACGACCTGAAATTTTGTATCGAATAAATTATGGAAAAAATATTATAAATAAGGATAAATTATTTAAAAGACGTGGAAATTGGTTTCGTGTCATTTGGACATCGTTTGGTATGTGTATTCCCTTGTTAAAGTCGAAACGGGTTAAGATTGGGTAAAAGACCAAGTTGGAAAAGTGCATTTTGTTCCAGCATATTTTAGAGATCTCTAATCCGGAGATTAGCATCGCGAGTATTGATGGCCAAATGTGCATTTTCAAGCAGCAAAAATTAGGGATCTCTAATCCTGATTTTAGCATTTGCGAGTTTGGGTACCCGCGAGTTTTAGCAACACGGATTTTAAGATTAGCATTGCTAATTCGTGCAGGAAGTATAAAAGGAGGGCTTTAGCTAGGGTTTTCTCATTTTCAAAACCCACTTGAGCTTGCAGCCGTTTTTGGAGGAGAAAGAGGAGTTTTTGGTGATTTCTTGCTCAAATCTTCACCATATTGAAGGATCTAAACATCAAAGGTAAGGATTCTTGATCCTTAATAGTTGGTAGTTAGTTTGTAAGCTTTATTTGGGGGAAAATGGTGGTTTGGGTAACCTACCAAGTTATCTTTGGGGAAGATGACTAAGATAAGTGTAGAATACTCTTTGTAAGCTTAAGAACCTTGTGTTCTTGTTGGATTTGGGATTTGATGATGGAAATCTTGAACTAGGGTTTTGGGCTCCACCAAGTTAGATGAACTTGGTGGTTAAGAAGGTTGTTATAAAGTTATTGGTAACTAGTTATGGATAATAACTAGATTTTATGATGATATTGATGGTAGGTCAAGAAGACCTATAGATTTGTGACATTTCACAAGTTGGAGAGCAAGGATTTGTGTTATTAGACACGATTTGGAGTTAGCTTGGCTAAGGTGAGTACATGAGACTTTTACTGAGTAAATAGCAAATGATTTTGAAAACTATAGTGTTTTATGGGTCTTTATTAATTAAATGTTTTAATAAAGATACGATTGAAAAGATATGAAAATACCAATATTAGACTATCTAAGTATGTCTAAATGACTAATGATTTTGAAAGAGATTATGATAATGAAAAAGTGATTAATAATTCTTTATTAATATGATTTATGATTAAGAGTATGAATTAGAAAGTAAGATATTTGGTTTATTAATAACATGTATTAATAAAGCTAATAACAATGATTTTCAAGTATCAAGTGTTGATTAGTATATTATACTAATAAAAGTAATGATTGAATTGATAGGAGAATAAGTATAAAGTGACTAGATTTGTATTCTAGTCAAAGAGAAGTTCAAGTAATATGATTATTATAAACGATAAACATGTTTTATTTAATAAATGACTTGGCAAAGTCAATATTGAAATTGGATAAGAAATGAGAATAATATGACAATTAGAATAGATGTATTCTAAATTATGTTTGAGTATGTATTATTGGGGCATATGCCCGTATTTGATGATTTTAATATGTGTTGAGAAAAGGATCCGGATCATAGTTAACCCACTCAAGTTGGGGGAGTTAGTGACACCTACTTGGGGAGGTACCACCCTGCGCAAGAGTAGCCTGTCGAGAAATAGTCAAACCGGAAACGGGGGGGTTTTAGTTAACCCGGAAACGGGGGAGTTTCAGTTAACCCGCAAACGTGGGAGTTTACCTAGTTAACCCACATCGGGGGAGTTTGCTTAGGAGAGGTCCGTAGCGTATGTGATAAAGATTTAGTAAGCTTATGGATAGCTTACATGTATGTGACTACGTGATGGGTAAGCTTACAGTTAGCTTACTAGTAAATACGAATAAGCGGTAAGAATATAAGTTGATAATTAATAAGTGAATAAAGAAAAGAAATGAATATTATGACTTTTATTATATTTGAGAATGGGTCGAAAAATCCATGTATCTCACGAGACTATTTTGTCTCACGTACTACATTGTTTTTGTGGCTATGTACTCAGGTTCAGGATCGATGGATTAGAAGGTCCCGTTAGAAGTGGCCTAGTGTTGATCAGCTTGGGAGCTCGTAGGTAGATCCCGTTTATCCTATGGTTATGATATTGTTTTGTAACACCGGTTTTAATACTCTGATAAACTTTTAAATGGTTTTTGTTAAACCATGTTTTGGGATATTGGACTTTGTAATATTTATTTAAAAATATGTTTTAAATGATGTTTAAAATTTGAGGTGTTACAAAAATTATATATAAAAAGTTTTTCTACAATGTGACATATGTTAACATGCATTTAATGAGTCAATTTTTCTTTAACTAACGTAATTAGTCATTAGTGCACTATTAATTTTATGTTTTATATCAAATATGCTCTTTGGTAAAATTGATAAATGAGGAAAATTAAGATTTAATATAAGAGCAAAATAGATATTTAATATTTCTTATAGTATGCCTTGAGGTATATATTAGCAAAACTCATATATTTCTTAAAGATATTTAATATTTCTTATAGTATGCCTTGAAGTATAAAAGATTCAAATTGACAACCACTTTACAAATTAAAATCAAGAATCGTGTAACGTAAATGAGTTGGGTAAAAGGGTCGGATATCCGTTAATTCGGTGGATAAGGGTATGTGTTTGATTTTTCAAGACCCTGCGGATCTCGGATCGGGTTTGGATCATTATTTGAAATTTGTTAAAAGAGTTTGGATCAAGATTGATCCGCTCCAAACCCGCTCCATTACCAGGCCTAATCACATGCATACATCATATCATGACTCACGTCATATATTGTAGTTTTACCCCTTTCTTACACCATCACGACAAGTCATTACCGGGCATATTCGCAAACTGTCAAATTTATCATAACTTAGTCAGAAAATTTGTTCTTGCTAAAGGTCTACGCAAGTATAATGTTTGTTTACTCAAAACACGATTAGAGAAGTTAGATTGCAAAATAAACATGTTAATATATTATCCTCACAATGACCAAAAGCAAACTAAGATTGGTGCCAATGGTCCGCCGGTTGGGCACCGCCGGTTGGCCGCCGGTTCCAGCACCGTTGGCACGGACAGCCGGTTGGTGCGCCGGTTGAGGTGCAGCCGGTTTCGAGACGGGAGAAGAGACGGAGGAGGAGCGTGCGAGGTGGGGCCGGCCGTACCCGAGAGGCAATAAAAAAAAAAACCTTTTTTTTTCAAAACGGTAATAATTCAAAATGGTGGGGCCCAAATTTGGTGAAGTGACGGAGTGTTGTTGGCATTGCTATGTCAGTTTAGTATTATTTAGTTTGTCTGCTGACGTAACGCTAAGTTGGCAGCAACTGACGGCGTCAGTTGACGCCACCATTGACACCGGTCTAATAAAGCTCAAACCTCAAGAATAGTTTTGCCATATGTTTCCACCTTCGTTGACTTGACCATTTACATCGAGATCTATAAGATTACCCGTAATGGGTGACCAAACCCAGTTTGGTCATCCCTGCCATCTCTGCACCACATCAGCTTTCTCTATCCTGATCAAACACATGACCAAACAGCGACCAAACCCTCGTAACGGGTGACCGAAGGCGACCAATTTGTTTTTTAATTTTTTTTAAGAATTTTTGTTTTATTAATATATATATAAATATAATATTTATTTTATATATAATATATTATTAAATTATTAATTATTAATATATATATATATATATATATATATATATATATATATATATATATATATATATATATATATATATATATATACTAGCTTCATAGCCCGCCCGACTGGGCGGGCATGCTTCAAGAGATATATTATAAAAAAATACCAACAAATATTAATATTTTTAAAATGACGTAAGAATAAATAGCTGTAATGATAAGTTTCTACACAATTTGACACATGAATGGACTTTGGTTTCGGATGACCTTTTATTGGCATGAAAAATGGGTTAATTTCGTCATTTTATCTTCACCAAAATGTCCCATCAGATTTAACAGAGCAATGTAAATGGTGAAAGTGATGAAAAATGGGTCAATTTCGTCATTTTACCTTCTTATACTTCGCCGGCAAATCTCACTACTTTCCGATCAACCGCCGTTTCTCGTTCTGCTTCAGTCGCATCTCCGCCGCTTGTCTACCATCTATTTTAATACGTCAAGGAAACAAATTTTTGTTTTTATATACTTCAAAATGTCTACTAATACTTCAGTTAAAAAAAGTGAAACATTTTTTTTAATGTCAATGAATTTTTTTTTGGAGATGAATAAGACCATAATAATTACTAATTAGTATTTGGAATAACCTCAAAATTCATTCAAAATAAAGTAAACAAGCAAAAGAAAATACATTCATCGTCTTAAAAGAAAATGTATGGCGGATCTAGGAGCGTCATACAATATATCAAAATAATCTCTATAGTAAAAGAGGCCGGCCATAAGTTATAATAGCACAAGATTAACTACATTAAAGTGTAGCACTCAATTGACCTCGAATTTGGAACTTAATAAATCTCAAATTCCACACTTACAAACGAAAACAAAGAAAGAATAAGAATATATGAGTAGTTAATGTCGCTTTAATCTAACCTACTCCACTGTAAGCGGATAAGAAAACCTAATATACAGAATTTATTTAACTAAACCATCCGAATTTAAAACTTCTAATCAAATAAGCTAAATCACATATCATCATCACTCTCTTCCTTAGGCTCTTCCTCTATAATTTAAACTTAAAAATGTAAGAAAATGTAAATCAAATGCATATATTAAAAAATAATAATTTAGAATTTTATTTACCTTTTTTCTTCTAAAGCAGTAGCAGGAGCGGCCGGAACAACACCAACATTTACATTAAGATCCTCAATGTTTCTATTCTCCAAGTTTAGAAAACAAACTTGCCAATATGATTCATAAGTGATGCCTTCACAAGTGATTATTGATATAACATAATAGCAGTGGCAATTTCAACCCATCTACTTATAAATGGGTTGATTTTTAGGGTATGTTCTATCTCCAATAGGTTACCAAAAAAACTGACTTAGAGGAAACGGGTCAAAGTTGTTCAAAATCACTCATAGACTTAATTTCATTCAAAAAACACATCAATTGCATTCAAAACAACACTCTTGTTACGCGGCTGTCATGTTCTCTTCTTTCATCTGTAAAAGAACCGGCCTTTCATTGTTTCCTATTTTGGTTTCTTTGCATTTTGTATTGATGTTATTATTGTAACCTCGATGCCTAGAAACTGGAATATCATGATTATGTTTACCTATACGTTGTTACTACAGATTTCGGGTCTAATGGAGCCCGTTCTACATGCTTTCTAACATTGCATCCCGCAAATGTGCACTTATAATAACTCCTGCATATTTCAAAACTTCAATAAACCCATTTTGCTAACCGACACATTTCACATAAATCGGTTGAAATTTGCCATATAATGAAAGCAAAAAAAGTAAAACATATAAATACTACCTTGGATTAGTATTCCCCTTAACCACTTTCTGCCCGTATTTTCGCCACTTGAACCCGTCGTCCAAAAGATCAACTTCACTTCGTGTTTGCACCACTATTTTCGGTTCTGATACCATCTTGTTAGATAAACCCGGTTCCACAGGTACCGAAACGGGCCCCACTTCCGTATTCCTATTAAAAAAACACATCAATCGATTTCCAAATCATCAAATATAAACATAGATATACATATAATGATATAATGTATAAATCATATAAATTATACCTTCTTTTCGGATCAGGTTCGTCATTTGGATCATCGATTCTCATTAATTGATTAGAATTATATCCTTGATCAGTTCTCATCAACTGATTAGACCCTTGATCACGTGCAGCTACTGGTTCTTCCACTACACGTGTTTCCATTTACAAATTACTCGGCTTGCTGACATCAGCATTTTCTTTGACTCGTTTACCAGCCACGAGCGGTTCATGATTGTGTTGACCTTTATACACAATCTCACTTATATGTCCATCAAGTGACTGCCCGACTTTTTCCTTCACCGGGCAGTTAGCGTGTGCGCATTTGTAATAGCTTCGAGCATGTTCACTTGCTTTGACTTGTTTTTGACCGTATTTCCTCCAATTGTAACCGTCGTTTGTGTCATTAGTTACAGTTGCTATTTGTTGAGGTTCACTAATGTCAGATTGAGAAACTGATAATTCATCTGGTGATCCGATTTGGGAATCTTCAAGTTCTGATTTTGCGTTGACTGGGTTGACCATTTGTGGTTGTTCTTCAGATGGAACTATTGAAGATGATCGGTTTTCGGGTTGAGCATTATTGAAATAAGATTGAGAAAATGCAGCTTAAGCTGTAACGTGAGCCAATTCCTGCTGGTGAGACATCCCAAATGGACTCTAAGCAATTCAAACCAATAAAAATATATTATCTTTTGCAAAACAAAGAATCTTCAAATCCAAAATAGTCAAATGAACAAAAGTAAACATATAAATTGACCGGGCTAAGTCATTTTTCATTTCATTTCTTTTTATTCTTAGATTAAAAAGTTTTATTTCTTTCTTTCATCCTCATCTTCAACATTCATCCCCCATCTTCAAAAAGAAAAGAAATTAAAAAAGACTTTTTTACACTCACGTGCATTGCACATGAGGTGAGTTAACATAATAAATTAACATCAGTTAGTTTAAAAGGACCATCGGTGAAAAACAATTCAGAATTAAGGACCATCCGTGTAATTTTTGAAACTAAAGGACCATTCGTGAAATTTGCTATATACTTAAAGGATCATCCATGTAATTTACTCTATTTATAAAGTAAAGAAAACAAAAAACAAACCTATTAGTGGCCATTGTGATTCCTCTTAAATCTCTCATTAGTCCAATTAGTGCATATTTTAGCGTATCAGTACGAAACATAGAATCAGGGATTGATTCCAGATTAATAAAAACCTACAAAAACCAAAAAAAAAAAACTTCATTCACCTGAATTTAACAAACAAAGTAACCAACTAACAAAATTCAAATCCATGGACGATTTGAATTTAACAGGGTTGTCTTCCATGAAGATTCACCACCCAATAGTGTAATAAAATGTTGTTCTACTGCGAGATCCTCTATATTCATGCATGAAAGGAAAGTGTTCTCTCTACAAATAAAAATGGATTATTATTCAATATTAATCCAAGTAATTATGGAATAATTAATTTAGAGAGAATTAAAAGATAGAAAACTACTGTATGATTTGCAACAATGAATTTGACAGTGTCCAACTTCATGAGTAGTTTTCATGTCATATATCTTCAACGAAAATTATCTCACAAATAAGAACATTTCATAAAAATAAATAATTAAAAAATTAAAACTAACCCAGATGCAAGTTCCAGAAACAGACTTCAAGTGTGATCAATAACTTCCTCACTCTGTAAGGAAGTATAAATGAGAAACAGTTACAAAACATTCCCAAACAAAGAATTGAAGATTAACCTTCAGATAATAAGCTCATGATGCCTTTTCTTGCAGCTTCAGCAGAAGGCCAGAGAGCGAGTCTTAGATTCATATGAATGAAAATGTAACATGTTTGATCAGTTTCGGTTTTTCAAATCTCTATCATTTTCGGTTTCAGTTTTATCGGTTAGGTTTCTGGACTGCACTCACCCCTAAATCTGATAGCTAGATATATTATAATGATTTGATCCTAAATACAGTGATTATATATAAATTTATTTATCACGCATTTAAAATTGATAATCATAATCAGTTTTAAACTAACTATTTTGTGGCAATAATACCTTTTTAATAAATTTTGTATCGAGTTCTGCTTCGATAAGAAGCATGTCAGCACTGGGATTATGGAAGAACATAAATTTACGCTCTCCATCGGCTCGCAGGGTAACAAATGCCACTGCGGTTCTTGCATTCTTATCAAACCTCATTCCTGAAGTATCGACATTGTTTTGTTTGAGGATGTCAGCCAACATGTAGCCAAATTCATCGCCGCCAACCTAGTTACAAATGAAATCAAAAGATCCAGTGTTGCTAAGACATGATATAGCAATCGAAGAACAATACATTTCTAAGAAAAATTGAAATCCATTGAAAATACCTGATAAAATTAAAAAAATTAGGGTTACGGCCTCTATTAGAGAAGAACACGGGTTTGAAGGAGAATTAGGGTTACACCCCACACCACCATCCCGATCGACTCGAAAGAATAATTAATCGAAAACAGTTGTGAAGATGATGGTAGAACTCAGTAAATAAGAACAGCGACAAAACAATAATTCGATTTGGGGAAGGCGATTTCGATCTGGCGTTGGTTGCATCGATTGGATACTAAATATTTGTATGCTCTTCAAAGAGGTCTGGCGATTTCGATTGGATACCATTAGATACCATGGAGAATCATGTCTGGCGAATCCAATTTGGAGAAGGGAAGACAATGGAGATATCCGATTTGGGGAAGGCGAATCCGATTTGGTTGCATCTAAGCAGTTGAATGAGGCATTGGCGAGGTCGTATGGGGAAATCTCAATCAAGTTTCGCGGGCCAGTGGACGAATCACGTAATTACACGTGGAATAACAGACCAATCACAAAGCTGCAAACTGCCTAGTTGTCGAATCAAAATCGGGTCTACCTGCATATATATGGGAAGATATATATATATATATATATATATATATATATATATATATATATATATATATATATATATATATATATATATATATATATATATATATATATATATATATAGGGTCGAGTTATATTGAGAACCCTGATTTCATAAAGAACTCTTAGAACTCTTATTAACCAATGAGAATTTAGTAAATTAATTTTGATTTATTTTATTCATATTAATTATTCAGGGGTATTTAGGACATTTTACCAAAAAGATCAATATTTCCTTGTTTGACAATTTCCTAAACTTTAGGAATTATTTTTAAAATTTTAGTATATATGTCAAGCCAGTTGTGCGTAAATGTTTTTTTACATATATGTTTTTCTGCATTAATTTCAGAAATTTATTGTTACATATATGTTATTTTACAATTGTATTAAATATACATATTTGAACATACATGATCAACCTATCCATATAAAAGGCAAAATTTATTTCAAAGAACACATATGTACAATATACTATTTATGTTATCAAACTCAAACATACACTTTAATAAAAACATATAAATATTGAATAACATATATGCACGTACAACATATATGATTCCAAACAATAACATTAATGTTATCCTAAGCAAGAACAACACATAAACAAACTTTGACTCATAAGACCTAAATATCTACACCAATGTTAACATCAACAACACTTTGACCGCCAGAAAACATAGCACAATCAAGTCCATATTTTGAGTCATTTGCAAGCATGATTGCTTCTTCATCAATACTAAACTTCATGATTAGCATAATCGGTCCAAATGCCTGAAATAAAAAAAATAAAAGACGCTTTTAAAGCGCTAAATTGGTGAAATTGTGAAGATTAAAATATAATTAACTAAAAGAAGATAGTAAATTTCATGTGAAAATGAAGAAATCTAACAAAATACTACCTTCTTCTTGCGTCAATTTCTTCTGATGATTAACATTTACAATAACCCTTGACTTTAAAATTGATTACACAAAACACATCAAAAAAAAAAAAAAAAAATCTTGAATCTGTTTAATAACGAGCAGACTATTAGGCCTCTCCCAACCCTTACCCATCACTAAACCCATCACTAGCGCCACATCATCACATCCTTACTGACACGCTACCGACACGGTCGTGCCAACCCTACCCATCACTAAACCCATCCTTTCCACATCATCATTTTTAATTTAAATTAAATAATTATAAAATAAATACATTATATTGATTTAAAAAATACATTGTTTAAATTTATAAAACATGATATTAAATTTAAAAAATTACATTTATTAAAATTTAAAAAAGAAAAAAAAACCTAATTTTTTTGAAAAAAAACTAATATATTTGTATTATTAAAACAAATATATATATATAAAAAATTAAATTAAAAAAAAACAGAAAAAAAAATTATTTTTTATAAAAAAAACATTACATGTACAATTTTATCAGCCTAATGTACAAGTCCTAGAAGCCCCCACCCCCTCTATCTCTCTTCCCCATTCCTCTCTCTCCCCCCTTTCTTCTCTTCTTCCGCTCACGACGGCCACAAGAATCCGTCGACACCCCGACATCCACCTCACGACGCCCCCCACGACGGCTCGGTGCCAACGCCATCGTGGCGCGACGGCAAAAAAAACCCCTCCGACGGATGATGGTGACGGTGCGTTGGCACGGGTCTTAGTCACAAATAATAGCAACTTTCTTAACATAAAATAAAGAATTAAAGAACATTGATCTAGAAACTTTTAATATTATTTTAATTATAAAAATACATTGCTATTGAAAATACATTTTGTCATTATTTTAAGTAAAAAACATACCTTGATGTTAAAAATATCCTTTAAATGGAAGGCTATAACCATCACGAGCGATTTTGAGAAGAGATTGAGTTGGGAGAGAGATGAGTTGTTGATGAAGATTGGTGTCACTAGTCCAATCATCGGTGGTTTTGAGGCAGTGATTCAGGCGAGGAGTGAATACTCATCGGTGGTTTTGAGGCAGTGATTCAGGCGAGGAGTGAATACCCATCGCCTATGATCGGGATTCCGGCGATTTAAGTGCAACACGAAACAATAATCGACGACGTATAGTGGAGATCGAACAGGAGAAGCTTAAGGCGACTGTTACGGACTGTGACCGATTACCCTTGAACGCTAGTGCTTCACTGTGGAACTCCGATGACCGTTGAACCAATGAAAGGTGCGACGACTACATTATCAATAAGTGAGAGGCACAAATATAAAGGAAAAGCCTAGATCTAGATCTGGAAGAAGATGAATATTGCATATTGGAGAGGGACGAACGGTTTAATAGATAAAAAGAATGAAACAAATACTACCTCCGTATCAAAATAAGTGATACATTTGAGAAATTGCGGTTTTTGAGGCAAAAGATTGGAAAGTGATTTAAAATAGTATAAAGTGGATAGTTAGTGGATAATGGGACCCACTTCTCTTGGATGTAGTGAAATTAATGATGTTTAAAAGTAAAAGTAAGGGTAAAAGAGTAATTTTACTTTATTAAAGTAGATAGTTAGTGGAGAAGGGGTCCCACTTTTTTGCCAAATAAGGAAAGATTTTGAAGCGTATCACTTTTTTTGTTCCACCCCTTTTAGGAAAGTGTATCACTTATTTTGATACGGAGGTAGTATTAAATAACAAATTGGAGAGAGAACCGACGGATTTTAAGGGAAAACAAATTTTTATTTCTTTTATTTTGTTTTCACAATTACCGATTTACCCTTTTCATTTAATTTTAATAAAAAAAATGGTTTGCATTATTTACTAAATTGCCATAATTAATCTTAATCGTTGATTTTAAATCCAGTGGTCGAAATTGATTAATTAAAAGTTCTCAAAGTTCTTTTTGAAATCAGGGTTCTTAATATAATCATTCACTATATATATATATATATATATATATATATATATATATATATATATATATATATATATATATATATATATATATATATGTGTGTGTGTGTGTGTGTGTGTGTGTGTGTGTGTGTAGAATTAGAATCAGAACCAATTAAGGCTACAGAACCAGCAGAACTCAATCTAAACCATTGAATTTTGAAATGAAATGATCATGGAAGACACATTAATGTATTTGATGAGGGACCCCCAAATATTGGTTTGCATGGATGTCATTCATGCATGTATACATATATGTATAGATAACACTTATGTATACATACATGAAAACAAATACATATATGTATACATGCATGAATGACATCCATGCAAACCAATATTTGGGGGTCCCTCATCAAATACATTAATGTGTCTTTCATGATCATTTCATTTCAAAAATCAATGGTTTAGATTGAGTTCTGCTGGTTCTCTAGCCTTAATTGGTTCTGAAACTAATTCAACCATATATATATATATATATATATAGTGTCCGATTCAGCGCAGAACCGATTTAAGCGACAGAACCACAGAACCATTTTAAGTTTTAATTTGGACCCTTGATGATCAGATCTACGGTTATTATGAAAGATGCTTTTTCAGAATATTTAATTATAAAAAATCCCGTATTTTTTGTGTGATGAGGGGTAGAACCGGAAGTTTAATGGCAGAGATATTAAATGCCATTTAAAATCAATAACCATTTCCATTTGTGTGCAAAATATTCCTTAATAACCGTCCCCCATTTCTCTGGTTTATCATCTCTCTCTATCAACCCTAGCCTCCATTTGAAACCTCCAATATCGATCGTGAAATCCTGGCCAGAGTAAGGACGGACAGAAGTATCCTTTTGGAAGTATCATCATCTCTATTTTAATTCTTTTACATCATCATCATCTCGTCTCATCATCATCATCATCTCTCTCCCTTTATTTTAATTCTTTTGATTCGTGCAGACGGACTTCTTGTCCTGGAGGCTCTCCAGCCGGAGTTATCCTTTTTGGATTATGCATAGACTTTTCATGGTGGGGCTTATATGTATTATAATGTTTTATATAATTGGCTTATTACATTTCCCATTATCACAGGTGTCAATTTGAAGGTGAATGTGTCACAATAAACAAGAAGATGTTAAAGTTTTCCTATTATTGATAATTATTCGTTCATTATAGTCATGAAAAAGTTATGAGAGTTTTCTTGTTTTCAATTCTATAGGTATTGAACTGGAAAAATTAGTATATTGAAAAATTAGTATATTTTCGATGTTTTTATTGTTTTCAATTGTATAGGCCTAAACCGGTGGTCATAGTCGGTGTGTTGGTTTGATTTATTATTGTATGTATTTAATCTAATGTATGCTATTTGTTCAGATTTAGATGATGAAGAAAAAGATCGACTTGATCATAAACGGATTTGGGCAAACATCAAATGTAATTCGTTAATAATTGTATGTATTTGGGAAAACATCCAATGTATTTCGTTAATAAGTGTATGTATTTGGGTAAACATCCAATGTAATTCGTTAATAATTGTATGTATTTGGGAAAACATCCAATGTATTTCGTTAATAATTGTATGTATTTGGGAAATCATCCAATGTATTTCGTTAATAAGTGTATGTATTTGGGCAAACATCCAATGTATTTCGTTAATAAGTGTATGTATTTGGGCAAACATCCAATGTATTTCGTTAATAATTGTATGTATTTGGGCGAACATCCAATGTATTTCGTTAATATTACATGATCTGGGGTGCGTTGCTGATTATCATCTTTTTCTGGGTTGATTGAAGAATTTTAGGTTGTTTAGGGTTTTTGTAAAATTGCGTTGATTACAATTATAAAATCTATAATTGGTTCATGATATTTAATTGATTACGGGATAAATGAAATCAAACCCACCTTCCATATTTTTAGGGCTACAACACACATTTTTTTAATTACCATATATAACTGATTTTGTTATTTGACTATAATACCCTTTCTGGATTATAATAATAAATATATAATAAATAATATTTTGCTGCAATCTGATTGGTCGACTAAGGGTTCTGTGGTTCTGTCGCTTAAATGGGTTCTGCGCTGAATCGCACCCTATATATATATATATATATATATATATATATATATATATATATATATATATATATATATATATATATATATATATATATATATATATATATATATATATATATATATAGTGAAGAACTAGTTTCAGAACCCATTTATGGCTACAGAACCCGCAGAACTCAATCTAAACCATTGAATTTCAAAATGAAATTATCAGGGAAGATACATGAAGTGATTTAACGAGGGATCCCCTTGCATGTATGTTATTCATGCACGAAAACATATATGTTTTTGTGCATGTATGTTTTCATGTATATATACATAAGTGTTATTTTTGCATTATTTTAACATATATGTTTTTCAGTATTTTTGATGTTTTTCTTAAAGTATATGTTTGATCTTGGTTAAATGTTATTGTTTTGCATATTTTTTTACTAAATTCTAATATTCTTAGATGAGTTCTGCTTGGTTCTACGCAAAAAATGGGTTCTGCAAATAGCATATATATATATATATATATATATATATATATATATATATATATATATATATATATAGGGTTCGATTCAGCGCAGACCCGTTTAAAGGTGCAGAACCGCAGAACCATACTAACATCCAATGTTTTTTATGTTATATATAAGCTGTACATTTTCATACACGGCTAACACATTAACACATCCAATGTTTCCAATTTTTTATACACATAATATATAAATATATTATATAAAAAATTAGAAACATTGGATGTGTAAATGTGTTACGACGTGTATGAAAATGTACAACAAATGTATAACATAGAAAACATTGGATGTTAGGATGGTTCTGCGGTTTTGTACCTTTAAACGGTTATGCGCTGAATCGGACACTATATATATATATATATATATATATATATATATATATATATATATATATATATATATATATATCTATATATTACTACTTTATAAAGCAAATTAGACTTTTCTAAAAATGGCATGTCTGAATTCAAACCTGCCATTTAAGGAAACCTCTTAATTTTTCAATCTCAAAATAAAATGCAAGGTCCAGGAGTCGAACCCATGACCTGGTGGTTACAACTTTCAAGCTTTACCATCTCAACTACAAGGATTATTGATACTCTTTCATTTTAAGAATAAATAAACACATTTGTGGTTATCCTAAATGCATTTCGTAACAGACCCTTTAAACATAAGTTGACTTCATTGCCTTTGACATGCGTTTGATTTTGTTGACCCATTCAAATTAAAAAATGGTAAATCTTTTTTGTTAAATTTAATACTTTTCTTAACAAAAATTATTTAATCTAACTACTTATTCTTTTCAATATAATTTTGAACGGAGATATGACTGGTGAGATTCTTGAAGACTGAGGGCTTTGTGCTCATCTACGAATTGGAAAAATATTATGCATTTGCGGCTTTTTTGTATGTAGTTATATACTTTTGTGGTCTGTTTTTTATTATCGTTTACATGAATTTATATAAGTTTGATTTTTGTTTAAATGAATTGTATATATTCATGAAAAGTAATTTATGAGTTTGTTAGAAATAGGATCATCAGTTTATTTGAAATCTGGATTAATCCAGTTAATTATGTCTCAGTTTTATATGGAAATCAGCATAGGTGATAGATGAGATGTTTGAAAGAATTTTTTTGGTGAAATTATTGTAGCAAAATTTAATAAATCTATAGATTTTTTCAATTTTTTCTGTTAAAATAATTATGTTTTGTCAAATCTTGAACTAATTTTTTTTAACCTCCATTAAGTCATACCTATCACCAACCTCGCTACCGTCCGCCAACACCATCTTCCTTATCTCGATGGCTAATAGGCAGCCTGTAGAGGCATTTGATCGTTCAATGCAAGACGTAATGGGAACGAGGGACTTCCTTTCGGTGGAAAAGTTATGGTTTTAGGAGGTGATTTTAGACAGGTTTTACCGGTCGTTAGACGTGGAACACGAGCACAAATCGTTGACTCCCGTTTAAGAATGTCACCATTATGGTATGTGATTAAGAAGATAAGGTTGACTCTTACTATGAGAGCGCGGACGGATCCATGGTTTTCCGATTTTCTTTTACGAGTCGGAGATTGGGATGAAGAAGTCACCGATGAAAAGTATATTCGAATTCCAGATGGCATGACCATTCCGTACAAGGATATGGCTCGGTCCAAGGAAGACCTGATCAATGCGATATTTCCTTCTCTGCGAGTCAACAGAAATTCACCAGATTATATTATTTCTCGGGCTATCTTATCAACCAAAAATGACCATGTTGACGAGCTTAACGAGAGGTTGATCGATACATTTTGTGGGGTCGAACAAATATATTACAGTTTCGATGAAGCAGAGGATGACATAAACGGATTCTATCCTATGGAATTTTTGAACTCGCTTAATGTCAGTGGTATTCCCCCGCATGTTCTCTTGCTCAAAAATGGGTGCCCGATAATACTTGTACGAAATGTCGATCCCTCCCAGGAATTATGTAATGGCACGAGACTTATATGCAGAAAGTTTGAGCCAAACCTAATTGATGCGGAAATAGTCGTTGGCCAGCATGCTGGAAAAAGGGTTTTCTTGCCAAGAATACCTCTATCTCCGTCTGAAGCCGACATGTTTCCTTTCAAGTTGAAAAGAAAATAGTTTCCGGTTAGGCTAAGCTTTGCGATGACAATCAACAAAGCCCAAGGACAGACAATTCCAAACGTGGGAGTTTATCTGCCGGAATCGGTGTTCTCGCATGGGCAACTTAACGTTGCCCTTTCAAGAGGAATTTCACGTGACAATACAAAAGTATTGGTAACTTCAGCAAAAAAATTTAATGTCGACGGAGTTTACACAACAAACGTGGTGTATCGAGAGGTTTTACATGATGAGTAACACGCATAAACAAATATTTCTTCCCTGTGTTTTATACTTAATTAGGTTTATCGTGTTACCTCTACTTTATACACAGTTTTCATGCTTATGTACTGTATTCGTTATAAAAATATGTAACCAATGGACTTTTAATCGCCAGGAATATATAGTTCGCAGCCGCCGCATCGCGCGGGTTTTAACCTAGTTACTTTATAAAGCAAATTAGACTTTTCTAAAAATGGCATGTCTGAATTCAAACCTGCCATTTAAGGAAACCTCTTAATTTTTTAATATCAAAATAAAATGCAAGGTCCAGGTATCAAACCCATGACCTGGAGGTTACAACTTTCAAGCTTTACCATTTCAACTACAAGGATTATTGATAGTCTTTCATTTTAAGAATAAACAAACACATTTTTGGTTATCCTAAATGCATTTGGTAACAGACCCTTTAAACATAAGTTGACTTCATTTCCTTTGACATGCGTTTGATTTTGTTGACCCATTCAAATTAAAAAATGGTAAATCTTTTTTGTTAAATTTAATACTTTTCTTAACAAATATTATTTAATCTAACTATTTAAAAATGATAAGTTGACTTCATTGCTTTTGACATGCGTTTGATTTTGTTGACCCATTCAAATTAAAAAATGGTAAATCTTTTTTGTTAAATTTAATACTTTTCTTAACAAAAATTATTTAATCTAACTATTTTTTCTTTTCATTTCAACCTACTTATTCTATGGATTTGTCTCAAATTGGATTATTTCTTTTTTTTCTTTGCGTTTATTAGAAAAAAAAAATTAACTAACTTATCCTTAAATTTATCAAAAATTTATATACTCTCTTTAGCTTCCTCAAATTCTTTTACTTGTAAGCTAACTTAATATAAATCAAGTCCGGATACGTAATCAATGCATACCTTTGACTTATTTGATCAACCACGCTAATTTGGCAAACCCAAAAAGCTAAAAATCAAAATGAACAATATTTAAAATCTAAAGAAAACTTTAGTTAGTCGATGATTTTTTTGTCAAAAGTCATAGATAACAAAGGCCTAAAGTCAAATTGGGATTTTTTTTTTGACTTTGAATTAGGAGTATGCTTTATTTAATCTTTGATATTTTGAAATTACCGGTATTACTTTGAGCATATATTTCGACATGATGTTAATTTATTTTTGCAGTTTGTTAGGGGTTGAAACGACTGTGTTTAGAATTTACATCCAAGCCTTCATCAACAATTGAAAGTGAATAAGTACGTAACCATATAAAATCATGATTGAAATTCTCACCGCAAAATATAGTCACCAGGGTACCTGCCGCCGCATTTTGCGGGTACCCTGCTAGTATATATATATATATATATATATATATATATATATATATATATATATATATATATATATATATATATAGGGTCCGATTCAGCGCAGAACCGTTTAAAGGTGCAGAACCGCAGAACCATCCAAACATCCAATGTTTTCTATATTATACATAAGTTGTACATTTTCATACACGCTGTAACACATTTACACATCCAATGTTTCTAATTTTTTTAATAATATATTTATATACTATGTGTATAAAAAATTGGAAACATTGAATGTTAGGATGGTTACAGCGTGTATGAAAATGTACAACTTTTGTATAACATAGAAAACATTGGATGTTAGGGTGGTTCTGCGGTTCTGCACCTTTAAACGGTTCTGCGCTGAATCGGGCAATATATATATATATATATATATATATATATATATATATATATATATATATATATATATATATATATATACTAGTTTCAAAGCCCGCCCGGATGGACGAGCTAGCTTCGAGAAATAAAAGGTATAGCAGTGGTAAAATTTTACCCATCTTTGTGATTATGTTCTCGAATGCGTCATTCATCCATACAACTGAAGTCAAGATGATTTTAACTATAAAAGTCTAAATAACCCAAACGTATGACAAGTTGCAAAAAAGAGAAAAAAAAAAAGAAAAACAAATAGTTTATTGTTAGGGCAATATGTTCATTATTAAACATCGAAATTATAAAGTTTGAAAATAATAATTTAAATATACTCAATAGTAGGGTAATATATTCCTCTGCATTTTCCATCCATAGATGTTGTAGCAATAAGAACCTGTCATAAATAAATAAGGTTAGTTAAATCATTATTAGCAAATCATTAACATTTGAAAAGTTACATGAAATAATATAAATCACAAAAATTATTAGCAAATCATGTATAAAGAAAGATTTTGGATTACCTGACAAAACATTTGGAGAATATTAGAGGAAGACTTACTTCTTAGCTTTCATAATTTTTGCATTATCGAGCAATGTTCCATCTTAATGAACATGAAAAAAACTTTCATAATATGTTAATAATTTCATAAGTTTTACTACTATAATAATACTTTATTATTGAAACTTTTATACCTTTGGAATAATCATGGTTCGGTCCTTTTGGTTTGTTCATCCATCTACAAATATTAAAAGAATCTCGTACCAATGAATCTGGTTTTTGCATAAACCATAGACTTCCTACCCAACTGAATAATAACTTAATAAGGCATCATAAGTGTGCAAAGTAACATCTAGTTAGATACATTAACGGTGTCGCAGACTTACGAAAGATGCCTTGAATAATATCTCAACAAACATTAAAACATCAGGTTATCTGTTTAATTTTTATAAACAGATTGTTCTTGTTAGGAATATTCTAGATGATATTCCTTGAGATTTGATGTGTCAAAACTTGGAAACTACAAGGACCTAAATCGAAGATATAGAAGTTCAAATTTAAATAAAGATTTAGGAGATAATCATAAATGTAAAAGATATAGTATATCTTTATTAGTTTAAAAGATTTAGTATTATCTTTTCCTTGTAAGTCTTAGGTTTTCTAGTATATAAGGAAACCTAATGACATAGAATTAGATGTTCTTGGAACCCACGTTTTAACGTGTTTGTGTGTGTACTCTAAGCCTCAAGGTCGTTTGATAGTGTTAACCAAAACCGTTCTACATATTTATATGTAGAATTGGGGCTTTTAGTAATCATTGTATATAAAGATGATGATGAAACCTTGTTTAGCTATACAAATATGTTTATCTAATTCCGCAATATTATGTTTTGTATATGCTTATTCCAGATAAGAACTAACTATTCTTGAGCCTAAAGATCGACGTTTATGAAGAGTTGTTCTAAACTCGGCAATTGGTATCAGAGCACGGTGGCTCAGATCTGGAATGAAACAAGGATACATCGGTGATCATATTAAGATATTACGGTACTTTTATTAAACCCATGTTATTGCTTAATCGCTAGTACCGTAAAAGAAATCAACTTGGGTAAAATACTCGATCATCAAAAGAACAGCCCCCAAATCGTCTTCATTCTATAGCATACATCAATGGTCGAGAACGATAATAATCAAATTCAGATGAAGAAGATACCTGTATTCACTGTACTCAAGAACGGTTCCATCCTCAAAAACATATTCCCCCCCGCTACGTCTCGTGCCCTTGAATCGTTATTGCTTCTTGGCGTCGGCTCTCATCGTATCTTTTTCACGAGCACAGATTAATAATGGATCAAAGAAGGAAATAGGTAAGATGCAAAAATTGATTTCAATTTGACTCACTACTGATCTAACTTTTCTTCACGAGGGTTGGTAATGGAACCTGAGGTGGTTAAGCGTAGAGGAAGAAAAAGGAAAAGGAAGGATGGAGATGATGTAGAGAAAACAATGAAGAAATCAGGGGTTCCACCTAGGTCTAAGGTGTTTATTGGGAAATTTAGAAGAAAGACAAATGAATTGGCGATTTGTAGAGGCAGTATTAAAAAAAATTGAAATTTACTACTGATCTTGTTTCAACATTGTTACTGCTCCTAATACCAATACACTACTGATCAGTAGTATGTCTCGATTACTACTGATCTGATGCTCAATTCCGATTTTACTACTGGTAACAACGACTTTACTACTGGTCCGATTTGAAAATACTACTGATCAGTAGTAAATAAAAAAAAACACTACTGATCAGTAATAGACTGAAAGTTTTATTACTGTTGCATTGACTGATCAAGTATTAATCAGTACTGACCGAAAAAAAAATTTATTTTTTTTTTTTTTACTGATACATCATACTTTGGAAAGCATGACACACACCATGTTCATTCCATACTACGGTTTATTGATCGTATCTGATAATAATGTGAAATGAATCACATTATTCACACACACAGGTTGAAGGCATGATGAAGATAAAGGAAAGTTTTATTTGTTACATATTTGATCTTTATCAATTGATTACAGAAGATAATTGATTATATTTTATTTGAAGAAGAAGTGGAAAGTCTTACTACATAAGATGTTATGTATTGTTGTAACTGCAATTCAACCGAATCTTAACGAAAAGATCTGTTGAAGACTAAGATAAGCAAGTCCCTCATACAAGATATGATGTTGCTGATTACTATATTTAGACGGAATGTGATGCTTAGTTTGAGTTTTTACTTCAACTTCAAATAGAAAATAGTTGGTTTTCAATGTAATTAATATAGCCTTGAAGAACACAAGAATGATATCACACTTTTAGGGGAAGAAAAAGTGTTGATCATTCAAGGGGAAGTTCAAGTTTCTCGGATTTATTTGATTATGTCAAAAAGGGGAAGAGACTTGAAGATTCCTAGCTAATTCTACAAGTTATAAGTTTTGTCAAATCAAATAGGGGAAGATTGTTAGGAATATTCTAGATGATATTCCTTGAGATTTGATGTGTCAAAACTTGGAAACTACAAGGACCTAAATCGAAGATATAGAAGTTCAAATTTAAATAAAGATTTATGAGATAATCATAAATGTAAAAGATATAGTATATCTTTATTAGTTTAAAAGATTTAGTATTATCTTTTCCTTGTAAGTCTTAGGTTTTCTAGTATATAAGGAAACCTAATGACATAGAATTAGATGTTCTTGGAACCCACGTTTTAACGTGTTTGTGTGTGTACTCTAAGCCTCAAGGTCGTTTGATAGTGTTAACCAAAACCGTCCTACATATTTATATGTAGAATTGGGGCTTTTAGTAAACATTGTATATAAAGATGATGATGAAACCTTGTTTAGCTATACAAATATGTTTATCTAATTCCGCAATATTATGTTTTGTATATGCTTATTCCAGATAAGAACTAACTATTCTTGAGCCTAAAGATCGACGTTTATGAAGAGTTGTTCTAAACTCGGCAGTTCTCCTCGTCTAAATACCAAATACTTATGGTGGATTGTGAAAATCCTTGTCTTATGAAAAGATTTTTGTTTGCCTGCCATAACACTACCTAAAAAAATTAATTTTGTATATGGTCAACCTGACTTAAATCAAAATCAACGGAAGCCAGCAGTGGCATCTATAATGGATAAAAACATCAGCTTTAGTAAAAGTTAAACAGCCAACAATCCATGTGATACGGTCCAACCTCCAAATTGCAGTCCATACATGGATCTCAAACCACTGCTCTTACTTAATATAGATCACGACTCACATTATCACTTAAAAATACACATCTACTACAAGCTTGTGGAATTGTTAACAAATTGCATTTGCATTAACGTGGGAAATGGTTGGTTTTGACTTCCAACGTAAAACTAATTCCTCAAATTTACATCTAATATAACGCCTCATACTGATGACAAAAATCTGAATTTTATAATTTTCATATAATTCTATTACCTTAGTTCAATATGAATACTGAATATTATTGAAAATGTCGAATGCACATTCAAAAGAGTATGTCAGATGCACAACCACAAACCTTGTGTTGAAGATGTCGCTGCAAAAAAAAACAAAAAGCCTAAATGAGATGAATACCATTTCTCGTTACGAATTTATGTGGAGATTTTGAATCACAAAACTGTAACTTTACCATGGAGATTTCGTCAAAGAGCAGGGACCATGGAGATTTCGTCAGGTAGCAGAGACCATGGAGATTGGCGATTGGCGATTGGCGATTTCGATTTGGAGAAGCGATTGGCGATTTCGTCAAGTATCCATTGGCAATTCCGATTTGGGGAACCCTATCATATGCGCCGATGGGCATCGGATCATTTGATTGCTGTGTGAAGCAATTGAATTAGGGCACGTAAAGGGGATAGCTAATTTTGAAAAGTAGTCATTAGGGAGGAACACATGGTTGAAGCCGTCACGTATGAAGTCGTTCAATGTCATCTTCGATTGGAGATAGCGGCTGCCGGATCTTACATTTTTTTTTCAAAATTGGACACCTAAATAACTGTATTGAAAGATTCTTCTATCGGATGGCATAGTTGTATTTTGAACAGCTGCATCTTGATGGAAATGTTGAGTGGTCGTCGTAGAACAAATGCCGCGGCAGGCGTGGATGGGTTTGAGGAGGGATTAGGGCAGGGTTTGATGAGGTGTAATTTTTGTTCCAAATGTACCCTTTGACGTGACATTAACCACCAATAAAAAGAAGCGAATTTGCCATGTCAAAAAAAATGACTTAAGGTTGCCCCATATATAGGTGGGAGATATATGAATAAGAGAGAAAGAGGGAAAAACCGGCAACCAAAAGCACGCCATCGGTCGACTATTCGACCTTTCAAGGGTTGGGACGCGTCGGCGGTGATCGGGTGTGGGGGGGGGGGGGGGGGACGCGTCGGGGTGGCTGAGGTGGAGGGTCACGACCGGTTGGGCGGTCACCCGTTACTGGTAGTCTAAGTAGTCCCTTAACTATTATGGACATCAGTATTGTTTCCATGACTTTTAATTTTGATAAATAGATCCTTATTCGTTATTCATACCTCAAATAATAACATGACTTGGTTTATTACCCTTTAAAGGTAAGTACCGAAAGGCCAAAAAGTGATGCACATGTTGTCTCAATTCAGGGATGTCTAGTGATTTTCGATGGTCATGTGCCATAACCCATAGCCCATAATTACAAAGTATACGCATTTGAATATGAAATATCTTCAAAATACACCCAAATACCTAGAGATATATCAGATTTAGACATTACTTAATTACTAATTTGAAATCAGTATATAGTTTATTAGATTATATATATTTTAAATATAATTAATTTATGAGAAAATAGAAAGAAAACGACATTGTTTGATAGGGGAAAAACAATAAGACTATGTGTAACCGGTCACGACCGCCACGTTTGAAGACCCCGACACGTCGCCACCGTTACGAGCCCGAGCCAAGGACGCGTCCCAAGCGTTGAACGGTCGACTACTCGACCGTTAGGACTCGACCGTTGAACGTCCAAAATTTTGAAAACACGGCTCTTTCTCAAATACCAATATCTCTTTCAAACTTAATTTTTACCCCTTTTTTACCCTATAAATACCCAATCTTTTTATAAAAAATTTCACACTTCTCATTTCTTTTCCTCATACTTACTCACATCACACACTATCTTAAAAATGAGTTCGGACGACGAAATGAATGTCGCTAATTTCATGTTTGGTGACGAGGAGGAGGATAAGATCATACATCTCGGTTTTTTACAAACGGTGTCGACGTTTCTTGCAGGTTCCAGTTCTAGTATCCCTAGAAATCCTAGAAGATATGTGAATAGGGACCGTGACGGTGCTCATGACCGTGTCGTGGCAGCTTACTTCGCTGAAAATCCGATGTACAATGAAAAAGATTTTCGTAAACGTTTCAGGTTGAGCCGTGATCTTTTCACACGCATTGTTCGCGAGCTCACTAATACCATCCCATTATTTGCGCAACGTTATGATGCACTTGGGAACCCAAGTACTTCTCCGCTGATGAGGTGTACTTCCGCAATTCGTCAATTAGCATACGACAACGTACCGGATGCTCTAGACGAATACTTACAAATTGGTGAGAAAACTAGTCGTGATAGTCTCGCAGAATTCTGTAAATGAGTTATGCACTTGTATGGAGAAGCGTATTTGCGAAAGCCTACTCATACTGATGTGGCGAAACTATATGCTTATCATGAGGAGAAACATGGGTTTCCCGGAATGCTAGGAAGCATTGATTGTACGGATTGGCCATGGACTCAATTCCAAATGCTTATCGTGGGCAATATGTTAGAGGGGATCACGGGAACGAACCATTCATTTTACTTGAAGCGGTTGCCTCACAAGACTTGTGGTTTTGGCACGCGTTCTTTGGTGTCGTCGGGTCGAACAACGACATCAGCGTGCTACGAGCATCCCATATTTTCAATGATCTCAAAGACGGGAAAGCACCTGAGGTACCTTTTTTTGCAAACGGGATGTCTTACAAATGAGGATATTATCTTACTGACGGGATATATCCGGATTGATCTGTTCCTGTTAAGTCTATTTCACACCCAAATTCGAATGATGTTAAGCGGGTAATCTACAAGAAAGCACACGAAGTTGCAAGGAAAGACGTAGAACGAGCATTTGGCGTTCTAAAGAAAAAATGGTCTATAATAAGAACGTCTGCAAGGTCCCCAAATGTTAACAAAATAAGAGATATGATGTACACGTGTATCATATTACATAATATGATTATCAAAGACAAAGGCAGGGCGATATCTCCCGACTTTCATCAGGAAGAGCGACATGGTGAAGGTGACCCCGTACGATGAAGTATTACAAGTTATCAGATATATCCATAACCAAGAAACTCATCTAAATCTTAGATTTGATTTGGTGGAACACATTTGAAATCGACATAATAACCACTAGTTTTTTTAATGTAATTTTTTAATTATTTTTAAATGTTTTAATTATTAATGATTTTTTTTTAAAAAGTTATCGGTCACCCATTACGGGCGTTGGGTCACTGTCTGGTGATATGTTTGATCAGGAGAGAAAAATTTAATGTGGCGCAGAGGTGGCAGGGGTGACCAATATAGTATTGGTCACCCATTACGGGTAGTCTAATAGTTGGGTTTCATACATTTTACTAAATCAATTATTTTAAAATATTTAAAATAAAATATATATTACTTATTTTAAAATGAAGGATGTTAATTTCTTTTTTAAACATCAAATCATAACTTACTCTAATAACACATACTTCGTATGCCCTAGAGTTAAATCCGACTCTCAAATGATGAATAAGAGCATCTCCAACCATACTCTATCAAAGCGTCTATCTATATATTTGAAGTTAATTTATCTCCAACCCACCTCTTTCATCAACTTCAAATATAGAGTGACAGAAAAACTCCATCTATATTTGAAGTGAGAAGAATTAACTCTATCCATGGGCCTCATATTTATTTGTGAGTGCAAGTGTTATTGGCATATGTGTCCCATTATTTTTAAAAGCTTTTGAAGGGAAGAATAGAGTTTATGGTTGGAGTTGGGATATTGTTTAGAGTGAGTGGTCTCACCATTTATAGAGATAGAGAGAATTATATAGAGTTTACACTGTGTTCCAGAGTTTTTTAACGAAAGAAAAGAGGAGAAGGTAAGAGAAAATGAGAGAAAAGAAAAGAAATTGAGAAGAAAATATTCTTCCTTTTTATGTTCCTGGGTTAGAGAGAAAGGAAAAGAAAATTATCCTCTTTTATGTTCCTGAGTTGGAGAGAAAGGAAAAAAGTTAACACATTTACAATTTTATCCTTCAAAATATAAATAAATTAGGTAATGTTAAGGATAATTTGGTAATTGTAAATGTTTTTAATTAAATGAAATTTCCCTTATCTCCAAATCTTCCCACTTTTGGGAGGAAGATTAGGAGATAAAAAATGCACCAAATTTCTCTTCTCTTCTTTTCCTTTCTTTTAAAATTAAAACTCTGGAACACAATAAAATTTTTATTTCTTTCCGTTTCTCTTCTTTTCTCCTGGAATTAAAACTCGGGAACACAGTGTTATGGTTGGAGATGCTCTAAAGAAACACATTACGTACACGATGACGTCACCAAATCTTTCTAATACTCGTATTTTATAGTTTTTCTGCACCCCCAAATCCATATCTTACTGTAAAGCCCTAACCCTAGCTCAGGAGCTCTTCATAGTCGTCTTTCTCATTCCTTCTAAACCCCTTCAAGAACACCACTGTAAATTGTCACAAAATCTTCGATTCCAGAAATCTTCATCTCCAATGGGTTCCAAGCGACCTGATTTTGGGGACGGTGCTAGTCCAGGGTTCGTCTTCTTCGTCACTTCTCTATGATTGCGCACGATTTAGTCTCAATGTTTTCAATTTTATTTACATAATGATAGAAATTTGAAATTTGTTAATTGAATTGTTACAGGAAGATTTTCATCGGAGGTTTAGCGAAAGATACTCCCATAGGTTAGCCGTTAAATGTTTTGTGTTTCTGTAAGTTATAATAACGCCATCGTTTGTATCTAATTCGATATAGCTGTGTGTATGTATATATATATATATATATAGATACATTCGTCAAGTACTTTGGTAAGTATGGAGAGCTCACGGATTCGGTTATCATGAAGGATCGACAAACGGGTAGACCCCGGGGTTTCGGGTTCATCACATATGCGGATCCTTCTGTTGTTGATACAGTTATCTCCGAGACACACGTCATCAATGGGAAACAAGTGAGTTAATTTCAGTTTATTTATTAGGTTATTCTTGTTTATAAATAGGAAGCTGAGTGTAATTATATGAATTTAAATGTTGGGCAGGTTGAGATCAAGAGGACCATCCCAAAAGGTTCTGGTGAGTCTAAAGATTTCAAAACAAAAAAGATATTTGTTGGTGGGATCCCGACAGCAGTTACTGAAGGTTAGGATTTTGAAGTTTTTAGTTATCTGAAACCCTATGAAACTTGCATTAATGATATATTTATTTATTAATTTAGAGGAGCTGAAAGGTTTCTTCTCAAAGTATGGGAATGTGGTTGAACATGAAATAATTCGAGATCATGCCACAAAACGTTCCCGAGGATTTGGGTTTATTGTATTTGATAGTGAACAAGTTGTTGATACGGTTCTTGTTGATGGAAATATGATTGATATGAATGGTGCACAGGTCAGTTCTTGTCTGTCTCATTATACCTTTCTTTGCTTGTGGTTCACGGGTTGGATAACGGGTCAAAACAATTTTTGGTGTGATTTCAAACGGGCCAGGTGTCTTTAATATTAGTTGATAAAATTTAAATTGAACAGGTAACGATGGTGACTAAAAAAAAGTTGTGGAACGTATCATTGGCTATTAACAGTTGAAACCAATATTTAAATAACAATGAAGATGCCATTTCAATCGTAAAAAGTTTAAAGTTGTAACATCTTAAAGGGTTACTAAAGTATTATTAAATTAGGAGGGCTTAAATTTAAAATTGGTAAAATAGAGAATTAGTAAGTATAGATTGATAGATTAATCATTAATGTGTTGTGATTTGATTTGATTACAAAAATTTATATGATTTCAACCAAGGTTCTAGAAAGTGTAAGGCGTGGCGTGGCGGCACCATCAAGCCTCAGCCAAGGCGAGCCATGGCGGGCCATGGCGTTTTTCAAGGCGTGACTTAAGGCGGCAAATTTTTTATATAATTTATATATATACATATGTCAAATTAAATAAAAATTATAGATATATTGATTTATGTAACAATTCATATATAAAGCTTACAAAAAATGTTAAATCTGAATTTATAATTAAATATGTTATAATTTTATTTTAAAAAAAATTCAATTTTCTCAACCGCCTTACAAAAAACTCGTCATAAGGCGCGCCTTATCGCGCCTCATCACGCCTTATCTCACGCCACGCCTAGCCTAGCCGCCATGGTCTGTTTCGTGTTTCGTAACGTCGACGCCGCGCGTCACGCCTTGACGACGCCTTGACGCGTTTTTTAGAACCTTGATTTCAACAATGGCATAATTTTTTGAATCACATAGTAGGAGATTTATGCAATGATAACAGATTTTAGGAAACTTTTGACCCGTTATGGATAAAAGATAACCAAATTTGACCCGTTCATAATAAAAAGGTCAAAGTAACACTTTGGGTTAACATGGTTTGTTGGTGTAGGTTGAGATCAAGAAGGCAGAACCAAAGAAATCCTCAAATTCAGGACCTATGTCATATGGTGGTGAGCCTAGAGGACGTGGTGGTTATGGTGATAGTTATGGTGGATATGGTGGTGATTCTTATGGTGGCGGCGGTTATGGCGGTGGTGGTGGCGGTTATGGCCCTCCGTATAGGTCACTCGGAGGAATTTCTAGTAGATATGGTGGTGGTGATTATGGTGGATATGGGCTAAGTGGCGGTGAATTCAGCAGTCGTTATGGTGATTTTGGTGGTGATTATGGTGGTTACAGGGGTGGTGAGCCGCCACTTGGTGGTTACTCTAGTCGATTTAGCTCATACGGTGGTGGAGGGTATGGCGGGAGTGGGCTTGGTGGATATGGTCGTGGTGGTTATGGAGGGCCAGGTGGCGGTGGTTATGGAGGGCCAGGTGGCGGTGGTTATGGCGGGCCAGGTGGCGGTGATTATGGAGGGCCAGGTGGCGGCAGTGGTGGTTATGAATCCGGTGCTGGTTCTGGTTATGGTGGAGTAGGAGGACCATATGGAGGTAGAGCAGGTTATGGTGGTGGTGGTGGTGGTCGGTATCATCCTTATGGCAGGTAGGCGGCACCACCACTCTAGGGTTCATTGGATGCTAAGAAGGTGTCATGATGCTGTTGTTTTAGGTTCAGTGAAACAGAATGAGTTATTGATGGATGTGTAATTTTTGTATGGATTGTCTTATTTATGTTAGATGTTTGTTAATTCGTTCTAATCATTGATTTTTTTCAGACTTTATTTTATTTTTGTACTCCTGATTATTGTCGGGTAAATGTTGCTATTAGTTCAATTAGCTATTGATTGCTTTTAAGGGAGTTGATAATTTTAACATTATAGTGCTATATTTTCTTAGTTGCCCTTTTATTAAAATTGTGTATAAAGATAAAAAGTAGAAAAAATTGATCACTTTCCCCCTCTTTTTTTAAATGTATTTTCGGACGAGTGGTCGAAATTTGCATGTGATGTATGTAATTTAACACATTTGGTAAGTATTTACTTAAGAGTAATGATATTTAGTTCTATCATTTGATTCTATTCATATGGTGAATTAGTTTTCATACCACACTTTTTGATTACCCTACCACACTATACACATATTCCTGCAAACTGTACAAGCATCTAAAGCATCTATTGTGGTAGATGGGTTAAAAGATGTGGTATAAAAATCATCCCCTATTCATATAGGTCATAGATGAAGACATGTGTTAAAATTAAGGAATAATACTAAGAAAAGAAATTATTGGATTACACATGTCATTCTATCAAGTGGATAGGACTAAATATCATTTCTCATTACCTACAGAGTGAGAGAATTTGTAACCACTAAGAGCTAAGTCGGACTGCCACCTATGCGCCACATCTGCGACACATCACTATTTCACATTTCACATTCAAAACTCCAAATACCTCATCTACCATCACTAATCAATAATACTCCTTTGAGACCCACCAAAATACTCTTTACTCACAAAATATACCCTTAAAAAAATTAAAAATTCTCTCTCCTTCGCCGAAACTTCGACGTATGCCACCACTCACACCACTTGGGGTGTGGTGGCGAGGGAGGTCGCCAAAAGGATGCCACATGGGCAAAATTTGATGCCAGCTCTGATTTGGCGGATGGCCACCGCCACTGCACCCATCACTCTAAGAATTCGTTTAGAAACTCTTATCATTAAACGAGCATTCGTATGCCATAAAATTGTGGAGAGAGAAAAGAAAATAACTCATAAAACATTTGTCCTATGTATTTATTGAACGAGGGAAATTTTATATCAACAAAAAAGAACGATAAAATACTTATTTCCTCCGCTTAATTAGCTTAACAAACTGGATTAGTGTTGAAAAAAGGTCCTGATAATCAGTTTAGTTAAGCACATAACAAATACCAAAATTCAAATTTAAGTTTTGAATTATCTGGTCACTGATTCGAAAATTCAAATTTAAAACACATCTCAACCAGCATAAATAGAAGTTGTATGAATCGATTTTAATTAGTTTATGTAGAACTTGCAGGTAATGAAAGAATGAGTCAGCATGTTTCGATTCTCATGGATGGCTTATAGCTCTTCGACTAGTCTTCAACTACAGGTTTTGTACATATACATATATCATATTTTTTTACAATAATTTCATATGCATTAACGAGGATTAGTATTTATAAAGTAACATATTCATAACATTATATTTTATTAAAAAAACACTATTCATGAACGGTAGTAAATAGCAAAACCTTGTAATTTCATTGGTTAGTTTTTAATTGTGAAAGATTATTGTTTTATGAGTGTGGTGAAGAATCAAATTCAAATGATTTAATCAACCAATTGACGGATGATATTCTTGCTATCATCGTGTCTTTTCTGCCTATTAAAGATGCGGTGGTCACCAGCTAAGTTGCACGGAAACTCCATCTAGAGTGCCGTTCCCGTATCGGAAACCTTTGGGAAACCGATACTCCTAGGATACCTGCCCGAAACGTTTCTCAGGTGCCGGAAACGTTTCTGTGAAGTTTCTTCGGCGTTTCAAGAAACGTATCTGTGTTTTTTTAAACATTGTCATTGGTTTTGATTCAATGGAAGATGTAAAGATGTGGGATGTAGGTGGAGATGCTTTTAATTTAATGGAAGATGTAGGGTTTTGGAGGTTGCTGATCTGTCACTAGATGAACCGGATTTAAAAAATGATTTGATTATTGATAATTAATTACATTTGAAAGATTTAGTATTTTTTAGAGTTTATACACTCTACATCAATAATATCTATTTGGAATTTCTTTAAAATACATATATTTTTTTATGTTTTATGTGCCGTATCCGTATCTTGAATTTTTAAGTTTTGCCGTTTCCCGTATCCGTTACGTATCCGTTTCCCCGTTCCGTATCTGTTTCCGTGCAACTTAGGTCACCAGCATTCTGTCGAGAAGATGGCGGGCGTGATCCAATCAGATTGAACTTCGATGGTAGGGGCATCTTTGGCAGGGTTTTATGAATATGAGTACATCACTCAAGTGAACAAGATACAAACACCCAATTGTTCAAGACTTGCGTATTTGTTTTTATTTGACTAAACGATTATATTGATGAATGGGTCGAGTTTGCACTAGACAAGGTTCTTGAACTCAATTTAGCCGGTAATGATGATATCAATTTTTCTTATGCTGCTGATAACTATGATTTCTCGAACGAATGCTACAAAGGGCTAAAAAAACTTATGTTGAAGAGAGTTAACGTGAGTGAAACAATTCTTTTGACAAATGTTCCACATCTTGAAACACTATCAATCCATTGCTCGGGATATATATTCGTATAGGAGGACGGGTAAAACACTTTGAAATCGCGGGTTGGTTGAATCCATTTATTTATCTGATTTTGACCTTTTGTCGTTTACCTACCATGGGAGTCAACCAATAGATTTACGGCTCGATAATCTTCCGAACGAGTCGATATGGGTGGTCAAGGACTCGTGGGGTTTTATAATAACTTTTTCACACAGATATCATCTTTCCTTAAGTTTATATTGGCTCAATGTTAGTTTTTCATATCTAATCTCTTCATAGTCAATCATTAATAAAAGTATATGTATGTAAGGGTAGAAGAAGATTCTTTAACGAATGTGAGAATTAATATATATTCATCTATGATTATATAATACAAGCTTTATTCATATTCATATATGAATATAAACAATCTTATCTTATATAATCATAGGTGAATACAATAATTCTCAACATTTTAAGATTCTTGTTTTTGCAGAAAAAATCAAAGCTTAATCCTGTTCCTGAGCTACCAAATGTGAAGAATCTTAGATTAAGGATTGGTTTCGATGAAGATAGTTGCCTTCACGACTGGTGCGAATGCATGTTCCAATTTGGAGATTTTTACTTACTTAATTTCACTATCTCCAATTGACTAACTTAATCTTTGACCGCATTATGTAAACAAATTGTTGCGATATTTACCATTCAAAAGTCGGAGAAAAACAAGGCATGTTGTTCCTTATAATCCCCATAAACACGATCGTTTATTATGACAAATTAATTAGCGATTTTGACATCAAGCTTGCTGCCTACATTATACGCAATGCTATTACGCTAAAGAACATTGTGATTGATCATCGTGCTGATCAGAATCCATCTCTTACCAAGCAACGACTTAAATCAATAACCCCTTCAGGCGTAGAGTGGGTGGTTCTCTAATTCGATCACCTTCTGTTAAATTTAATATAATTTTATTTAGTTATATATGTTTAATTCGTTAATTTACAGCTTTTGCTACATGACAAACAAGCGTTTCATAAAAATTTGATAATGTGGTATCTCTTTTTCTTATGATCTCGTTGTGCATATCTCACAACATATCTTTGAAATGTCAAGTAATTTTATAAGTGTATTTGGTTTAAAATCAAGTAAAGATTGTATGGTATAATACAGTAACTAATGCAATAAATGTGTTAGTTTATAAATATGAGATGTATATTTATCGTGAATATGTTGTACACAAACAACAATAATATTAAATGGGATTGTACACAAAATTTGTAATAGGCGTGTGAAACAGATAAACCAAGTTAGAACCGTTATACTTGGTCTAGTAATCGGTTTTACTTAATAACAATCAACAATTCGTGGTTTGGTTTGGTTTGATTTTTTTTACTTTTAATCTTTAATGAAAAGAAATGATATTGATGCTTGTATCTAATTCTATTTCTTTACAGCATTCATTGATTTTAACACAAATACCATTCTCTTTTAATGAAATAACATCGTTTAGGTATAGAAATTAACGTGAATCATCAATCCAAAGTTAGATATTTGTTAATGACGATCGATCCTCATAAATCATAATCTCACTTGCAAGACTCGTCATTTTTCCGTTCTTCCAAAGTATCATAAAATTAGATCTCTCTGTTCTTCACAATTGTCACTTTTCACACACCAATTAATCGATTCTATTGGTATATCATTTGAGTCGATACCATCATCTTAATGCATCTATGGCGGTTAGAACAATAAAATTTGATAGAATTCTAATAATTGGTGGTGTTTTATTATCGATGTTAATAAGGGAGGTTATCGGAATTAGATTTGTGATCGATAGAGAAGAGTGTTTGTCGCATAACGTTGAATATGACGGAGATACAGTTCATGCCTCTTTCGTTGTGATTAAGGCTGAAACTGTCTGGCCTTTCACCGTGTTTATCTTGTGGTAATCATATCTTTAATTTGTGGGTATTAATTACATCATCCTATAAATTGTCTAATAAGTAGGGCATTAAACACAATTTTCTGTTTACATTGAAATTTTATGTTAATTAATTGCTAGAACATATGTTAGAAAAACTACCGCTTGTAAATAACAATACCAGATAAAAGGCCCCGATGATGAACAAATACACAAACTACAGGACAGAACTAATGAGAAATATGAGTTTATGGCACGCAAAAAAGGCGTATATCGTTTCTGCTTTACAAACAAATCTCCATATCATGAAACCATAGATTTTGATGTTCAAGTTGCCCATTTTGCATACCATGATCAGTACGGTACACGTGACATTATTTATTAATCATTCTATTTTCATTTTTTTTAAATTCTTTTTACATGTGTTATTGTTAACCCTTGGTTAAAACCGTGTTTAACCCGTTATTTGAACAATTATCAAGATTAGAAGAAGCTTTTTACAACATGCAGTTTGAGCAACATTGGTTAGAGGCTGCGTCAGGCACTAGGTGTAAACCTCTCACTTTCTTCTGTTTTCATATTTTCTGATTAAATCTGTTTCTGTTTATATAATGGTTACAAATTTGATCCAAGAGCCAAACTATATTTTTTCGTTTGTTTGACTTTTGAAGTCAAAGCTTGTGATATTTTCATTTATTGTATCTTGAACTTAACATTACCATGTTTCAGTGATCATAAAAAATGATCCAGCAGAAAATTTGACTGAAGATAGTTTGATAACGTCCATGAAGCTGTGAATAATAGTTTATTTGACTTAAAAGTCAAAGCTGCATATATATAGAAGTGAGAAACTTGCTGATGTGTACTTGATCTGAGTTATATGGCTGTGAACCATGCTGATAGTTGTTTCTTTTAGCCCAAAAACGACACATATGATCTTGATGAGGTGGCAGCGTGAGGATTCAACTAAGATACTGTTTTAGTGTATATATAGATTGTTGTTCACTTAAGGTTATTAGTTTGTATACTACTTCATACTTTTAGGTCTTGAAATTAATTGTTTCTGTTAGCCCCAAAAGCGACACAAAATAGGTAAAATTGTTATTGGCTGCACATAAATATTGACAATTTGAACTCTTAAAGGAACTCAAATTAATCATGCAATTGTGACCAAAAAGAACACAAATATCATAGAATTAACGAATGATTTACCAGAAGCACTAACTGTAAAAACAGAATATAAAACTAGTGGGAAACGCAGAATAACTGTAAAAGAAGGAAAGAGAGAAGAAAGGCAATCAATCACAATATATAACTGTTTGTTTGTTTGTTTGAAGGTCACATTATCATAATCATAAAAATCAAAGCAGAATAAACTCACTCCAGCTCTTGGAATTTGAACAAGCAATAAGATACAAGTAGTCTCTCATCACTTTTATGCCATGCAACAAAACCATTTTTTCTGCAAAACCAAACCAATGTTTTAAGTCAACAAGTTGACTAAATCTTAAAAAACTATAATTTTCTAAAAAGCTTACAGTTTGAGGTTTGCCAAGAGTAGCGGTCCCGGGCTTATTGTATGTGGAGTCATTTTTAGGTGGTGAGTCAGAAGTGCCACCTGTCTTTTTCTCGTTTCTAGCCTTGTTGAAAATTACTGTAAATCCTTCTGCTGATGCAGGGTCGTTCACATCCCAGTCACCAAACTTTGGCAATGGTGGACCTTTTTCCTGTAAAAATTTATATTTTTAATTAAAAATTATAAGTTAGCACACATATAAATTTGTTGGTGTTGGTATTGTAGCAACTTCTGGACACTATATTTATCTTGCTATTAAAATCCAATATGTTGAACGATTTACAGCAACAATAAATCAAATATGACTTGAGAATTTTGAAGTATGGGGCGAGCACACAAAAATTGTGTCTTCCTGGTTTTGAAATATTAAAAGCATCATGTAGTGTAACTAAAAGAACTCACTTATGTAACACCTGCAACACATCATAAAACAAAAATACAATATTGTTGCTTATAGAATAGTAATGTTATACAAGAAGCCTAGTCATTAATTTATGTCTGAAGATGATTATGAGGAATCATTCTTTCTTTCTCCACAGAAAAAGTCAAAAAACATTGGAAAATATATGCTTAGTAAATTGGCAAAAGCTTGTTCACTTCCTATATCATATGTTATGCTCTTTGCAAAGCTCTAAAATGAGACATACTATAATTCAGTGACTTAAAACATTAAGGACTAGTTATATTATATATGATCAGCACTAAGCCACCTAAAAGAGGAGCTGCACTTTGACTTTTTTTTTATGTAAAACCTAACACTTACCAAATGTGCAAATTTAGGAACTTCTTTTACAAAATTGACACCAACACTTTTGCATAAAATGATACGTGTTTTGAACTTTAACGTAGCAAAAATATTTATCCAGAAAATATATCAAATCCACATCAAATTTTAAAACTAAAAAAGCAACTATTTCGATTCCTGAAGTCAATGTGTAGCTAAGTACTACCAGATTCCAGAAATTAATTTCTTCCATATACATGATCATTTCCTAATAGATAACAGCAAATGAATCTATTTGAAGTTAATACATCCTATACCTATAATCGATTTCAGTTGCTCATCGACCGAACGCATTAAAATCATCCGAGTACTAAAACAAAATCGATGAACAATCAAAAACAGCATCGTACTCCAAATTACACAAAAACAACCAACTCGAGTCGTAAAATCAAAAGGAACGAATCTAAACAAGTAATAGCAGCTAAAATCCATGGAGAAAAGATGCGAGTTGTACATTGAGATAGAGATTAAGCTAGATTGAAACGTACCGCCATGATTTGAGCAGATAGAGAGATGATTGAGAACTGTGTATGCTTGGGCTTTAAGCTCGATTTGATTTGATTGAAAGGTTTTTTGGGAATTTGAAGAAGAACCTGATACCTAACTTTTTAGAGAGAAAATCCAGCTGGCTTTTTGTGGGTCATATTCTACATACGTCATCAAACATGGTGTAAAGTAAACGGCCTCTAACGCCGTTTTTTTACTCATTTATTTCTATAAATTATTAAAAATAGTGTGTTTACGTCATTATATTTTTGTGAATAATAATTTATAAAAATCCGCATAAAGCATTTATAGATTTCTCGAATTAACACATTTACTACTTTGTGATTGTGAATATTAGTTCTTACAAGAATATGCAACATGCAAGTCTCAAATTTACTATAATTATATTGTTAATACTTAATACAATATCTTATTACTTGATTATAATTATCTTTATTAATCTTTTAAATTTAAGAAGTTGAAATTAGCAACATTACATCACTACCCACCATCTATCACCACCATCTACCATCACAAACCATTATTTATATTTTTCACATGTATTAACGGCACGTAGTGGTACATACAATGTCACAAACTAGTTTAATTAACCTAACCATAGTTTGGAGCATTATTGTTCACCAACCAAATACTTCAACCTGAAGCATATTGAGTTATCTATTTATATATTTTGCGTATTTTGATCTTATAAATGTTATGTTCAAGTTTATATTAAAATAATACTAAATTGTATAGTTCTTTTCTATAAAATTAATAATAAAATATTGCTTATCAAATATATTTTGCCAACTATGTGACAAGATGTTTATCTTTGTTTGTTGGTATGATACAATTATTTATGAACTGTGAGGCCTTATTGGTTTTCAAACGTTGCAAGTTGTTTGTCTAAAACGTTTAGTGTTTGATTAAAGTACATAATTAAATAAAAATATTTAACTATTGTTAAAATTAAAATGATTGATATATACATTAATAATGTGATAATTAAAATATACTTCGTATATATGATTAAAATGATTGATGTATACATTTATTGAAAATAATAAATATTGAGCTTTGCTGTTAAAATAAAGGATTAATATATACATTAATCTAAAAATATTTTTTGGACTTCGTAAATACCGTATACATGAAGCCCAATAAAACATACAAGCTAGTCCAATGGGCTTCATTTTGAGAGGGTGTTTGGGAAAGTTTTTGAAAAGTCTTGACTTATTAACTTTTTTAAAAAGTTAATAAGTAAATAAGTTGTTTGTGTAGGATAAAAAATATTTTTAAAATAATTTTTTGAATAGTCTTGAAAGGGAGTTTTGGAAAAGTAAGGGATCCCTTACTTTTCAACCAATTTTTTAAATTTTCACTAGAATTAAGTAAATAAGTCAATAAGTTAAGCCAAACATTACATTTTAAAATTACTTTTCAAAACCAAAAAGTTAATAAGGACTTATAGCCAAAAAGTACTTTTGAAGCTTAAAAATCTAATCCAAACATGCCCTGAGAGAACCAGAAAATAACAACTCCGCCGTCTCTCCCAATACACACCATTAACAAAGCCCTAATTCAATTTCATACTCAGATTTCCATTCAATTAGGTTAAAAAAAAACCATGAAATTCTGTAAAACTTTTGCGTTCATCTTGCAATTGAATGCTATGGTTTTCATTCCACTGAACTGATAATCATCAGTTCTACACATACTTCACCCTCGCTGTGTGTATTCAGTTAACCAAAATGCGGAAAATTTTACATAAAAATCCTAAGTTATTATTGGGCATTCATCAAAGAGCGATCAATAGATCCATATATTCATCTCACGGATCACATCTCACCAAACAGAATCAGTTCTTGCTCACTGAAATCAGAAATATTCTTCAATCAGATAACTGGGAAAACACTCTGCTTTCCTCAAATGTACCCAGAAAGCTAAACCCACATGTAATTCAAACTTTGCTTCAAGAAAACCAGGTCGGTATTCAATCAAACACAAAAAAGATTATTCTTTTAGCAATTACTCTTTGCAATTATAACTTATATGGATGTGTTAGTCTTGTAATTGATGAAATGATTGCAATGAATTTGTCTCCAATTTGGATTCTGGATTCTTTTATAAGTTGTTATAACGAGATGTTTACATCTCATGTTAATTTGAATCCCAAGGTTTTTGAGGTGATTGTTGATAGGTATAGAGTAAAGGGTTTGCTAGATGAAGCTGTTGAGATTGTTTTAAAAAATGATCAATTTGTTCCAGATACTCTGTTTTTCAATTCACTTATTAAAGATTTGATTAATGGTAAAAAGTTGGTGCTTTTCTGGAAAGTATGTGAAGCAATGTCGAAAAAAGTCGATTTGTTTGACGTATACAGTTATACTAATATGATCAAAGCTCATTGTATGGTGGGAAATATTGATGATGCAAAATCGGTGTTTGTTAAGATGCGTGTTAAAGGTTGTAACCCTAGTTTAGTCACTTATAATGTGATAATTGGGGGTTTGTGTAAAACGGGCCGTTTTGATGAAGCAATTGAGATGAAAAAAGGCATGATTGATAATGGGTTAAACCCGAATGCGTACATCTATACAACATTATTTAATGGTTTTTGTATGATGAAGAGATTTAAAGATGCAAAATCAGTGTTAAAAGAGATGATTGATATGCGTGTGGAACCAAATATTGTGACATATAATGCATTGGTTAACGGGTTCTTATCACAAGGTGATTTTGAAGGTGCATTTAGGGTTAAAGATGATATGGTCGCTAGTCGTTTTGGTGCAAATTTGGTTGTTTTTAATACAATTCTTTACGGTTTATGCAAAGAACATAAGATGGAGAGAGCCCATGAGTTAATGAATGAGATTAAAAGTATAGGAATTAAACCGGATTTAAAAACTTTCACTTTATTAATTGACGGTTATTGTAAAGTGAGACAAATGATTGATGCATTTGCAGTTGTGGAAGAAATGAAGAAGATTGATTTAGAACCGAATGCTAAAACGTACGGGCTTTTAATCATAGGATTATGTCATAATCGAGATCTTGAAAAGGCGAATTCACTTTTTTTGGAAACGAGAGTGAAAAATGTTAAGCTAGATTATGTAGTTTATGAGACCCTTATAAGTGCTTGTTCAAGAGAAAATGATTACATAAAGATTAAAGGAGTTTTTGAGGTAATTAAGGAACAAGGAATCATACCAAATGAGATTTATTATGGAAGCCTTATAGGAACTCTTTGTAGAGTTGAGAAAATTAATGAAGCAAGATTTTTCATGAATGAAATGATCGAAAACGGTTTAGAACCAAACAAACACATATTTGGAGCATTAATCAATGGTTATTGCAAATTAAGGGAATTAAAAGTTGCAAATAGATACTTTTATGCAATGCTAGCCCGTGGTTTAGTCCCGAAAGATGCAACTTATGCAATTTTAATTGAAGAAAATTGTAAAAGTGGTGAAGTAAGTGATGCATTCTCTATTTTTAGATGTGTTCTTTCTAGAAAGTTCTTTTCGGATACTTATACTTATAAAATCCTCATTGATGGTCTTATAAAGTGTAACAAACTTGAAATTGTTTGTGAGTTATTAATTGAACTCCAAAACAAAGATCTCGTTTTTAATATTATATCATTTGATTCTCTTGTTTTGGGTTTGTGCAAGAAGAAAAAGGTCGAAGAAGCTTATGAGCTTGTTAAAGATGTCGGTTTTACCCCAAATATAAGTACTTACAATATCTTGATTAAGGGTTTTTTCAAGATTGGTGAAACCGAGAGAGTGAATGGATTGTTTGATGAAATTAAGGAAATAGGTTTGAGTCCAAATGATGTTACTTATGGTACGATGATTATTGGTTTTTGCAAGTTTAAGGATTTAAAAAGAGCGTGTGAATTACTAGATGAAATGGTACAAAATGGTGTATCTCCAAATAGTTTTATTTATAATTGTGTTGTAGATTGTTGTTACCAGATTGGGGATTTGGAAAAAGCTAAGGACTTGAGTCAACATATGACTGCAAAGGGTTTTGTGTTGACTTCTTCTTTTGACCCGTTGACTTCTAAAGATCAAGAACCCGAAAGAAGTCAAATGGGGATATGATTAGGGAAGGAAAACTGCAGCTTTATTTGTTGCTCATATTTATGGGCCAGAAACCCAGAAGGGAATTGTAAATGGACTAGATTTTTTACTTGAAAAGCCTTGAGATTGGAGGTAATAATAAATTAATAATTCAATACTCTTTCTTTTTTTTCTTGATTATAGAGTACGACTGGTTGGTTTGACTTTATAGGCTGACTATTTGACTCTATTCAGGTCAAAGAAACATGGTCATCAGTTTCAGGTGTTGACTTGGAGATGCAAAACAGAGTTTGATAACGATCTTACACAATGTTTAAATTATCTTTTTAAAGTTATCAAGCATCGTTACTCTTGAAAAAAAGTTGCATATAAAGTGTATTTTTTGGTATTTAGCAGTTAGAAAGTGAATTAAAGATTATGACAAATGAAGTCTATTAAATGTAACCTGCACTATCAAAATAATAATTGGTTATCATTTGTAATATTCTTGCCTTTTAATGATATTCTAATGTCAATGGTGGATAATATTGGGTGTAATTGCAAGAAAATGCAAAGGAGTTAATTTGTGCCACAATTATAGTAGATTAGTGATTCATCCACATCAATTGCAAGATTTCCAGAATGAGAATTGGCATGAAAGAAACATTTTTTAATATCTGCATGTATAGATTTGGGTACGTTTAAGCTCTAACGGGCTAAACGTGTCGATATAAAAAAGCTTTATTAAAACAGCACTAAATGTATAAAACCTTTGTAAACAATTTGAGTTTTGACAGGTTTGAAAATCTCGAATATATAATCATATCCAAATTTCGTTTTAATTCTTATTATTCCCAAACGTATCATTGCATGGATGTGTCCACAATCTTGAAAATCTCAACTCCTCATTAAGAGGGTTTTCACAAAACTCAGAAGCTAAGTGAAGTACAAAAATAACACTGAAATTTTAGTCAAATTGCTGACAACTTTTATAATCCATTTGATGCATCGCATCTTCAAGCCAATTTTAGTTTCACTCATCATATATTTCTTTTTATCATTATATAGAATGGGGCAATGCCACCAATGCAAAAGAATTTTTTTTATTATTATTATTATTTTTTTTTTGGTGAATACCAATGCAAAAGATATGCTCAAAAAGATTACATTAAATCAAAAGAATATACAAAATTACCAACAGGTTTGTTCATTCTGTTGCTATTTTTGTATATGTAGTGCCACCAGGTTGTATATGTACACACAAAGATGGTCAGTAACTCGTTACAAGTTTTAATTAGTCAAACTCACAACTGAGTTGACTATTAGCTTCAAAGTTGACTCACCAACCATTGACTTTCTTCAACTACTATGGTACACCACAACACCAAGATTTACACAACTATTCGGTTAATGAACTCGCACTTTTTTTGCAGGCACACCATTGGTTGGTATATCTACACCACCATCAAAGTTGACTTTTTCATTATCTTCGTTGACTTTTTCAGAGGTTTTTGACGATAATCCATCATACTGAGCAATGTTTGTAGCAACTGCATATGTAGAAATTGTTTTTCCGGTATCTGAAATGATTTTTCTGTCAATTACAAGTGACTGCCCACAAATTTTTTCTTCATTTGCCATTTTTCTAAGTTGTTGAATCACAGTATCCTTATCTTGGCTGATGTCATCAATTGAAGCCTGCATTACAAGATTTTATTTTGGTTACAAAAAGGCATTTTATTGTTTCATAACAAATGCCATTTTAATTTCAATAATTTACCTCAAAGTCAACAGGAAAGTCAATGCCGATAAAACGACAACCACAACCTTCACTGAAGTTAATCCAGAGAACCATGTGAAGTGGTCTTGATTTAAGTGTTTCCCTGCAATAGTAAATAGTAAAAAAAACATTCAATAATAAAATTATTTTAAAATAAAATATAAAAAATGACATGTATGATGTTAAACGATTACCCAACCACAGGTAAGAGTAAGTACCTTTTCAGCAAAAATGGTTGTTGGTTTAGGACAGCAGTTTTCAGCTCTGGTCTTTCAGGAAAGGTAACCTGGAAATGGAATAGTATATTCATTAAATAATAAAAAAATAAAATTAAAGGAAAGTAAAGTAAAGCTATGAATTATGAATTAGAAGTTATTATACATCAACTGACTCGATAAATGGCAGCAGAGCTTTTTCTCCATGAACACTAGTAACTCTAAGCGACCATTTTGCATATTTCGTCTCTGCAATTTGAAGTTTTATAAAATTAAATAAGGTGGCAACCATCGAGTATTAATTTACAGCATTATATATAAACTAAAATAAATAATAGTTGTTTGGTTTGATGATTGAAGGAACAAACATACCTGAGACACATTGGAATTGATTAAATATTATTTGGAAAAGATCCACCCGAACATATGGAGGAATTTGCATTTTAAGAAGATGTAATACCCCTGACATTACCTATAAATCTCAAACTATTTAATAATAAAAATAATAATTCACATACACAAGAACAATTATTCTAACAAAAAAAAAAAAAAAACAATTATTCCAACAATAAAATAAATGGAAAACATATTAATAAGTTGAGTGTCTATACCTTGTCAACAAAACCATGAATCACCAAACTTGCTTTATTATCTTTCGGAGTTTTCTGTAGAGATTCAAGATCATTAACACCAACAACTTGATAATAACAATTAATTAAAAAAAATATATTATTAATACTTTGGACAAAGAGTGCTTTGGGTCAACCTGACCCAACCCATATCAATAATTACCCGTTTTGACCCGTTACCTGAAGATTTACAATTACTATCTTTCCTCCATTGCGGCGAGACTTAAGAGGGAGATTGCACGCAGGGGTTATCTGCAAACTGGATATTGAATTTATGTTGAAATCTTTTTGTACATTTGGAATTTTAATAATAATAATTAATCATTTGATCAATTTTGGTAAAAAATATTAAAAAGGAGATACTAAACAAGCATAAGATTTACCTAGTCCCCAAACATAACACAACATCTGCACTTCGACAATGTTTTTCTGCTGCTTTCATCTCTGTTGGAGGTAGTTCATCCTACAAATGAAGTAAAAGAAAAAAAGTGTCCATAAAATAATGAGATTGACTTTATCATAAATATGTTAGAATTACAATAATCTAAATTTTTTGACAGATGATTATTAGTTTTTTTTAATGATTTGACCTGTTTGAGATAGAACATTACCCAAATTGACCCATTCATGAAGAATAATAAAGAAAACAACTTCTTAGGGCTCCCTTAATTGTGACATATCACAACAACCAAAAAAAATAAAAATAAATAAAAAATAGTACCTCCCAATCAAGAACAGAGTCTTTAAGTTTTGCCCCACAATTTGGATCAGAACAACGTCTTGATGTCTCTTTTAGACCTACAGTTTCCACCTCAAAATCTCGCAAGTACCTAATCATTCCATACAAATATATATATTATTGGTTTAAATATGATTCTTGTTCCCAAAGAAGTGATAAACAGAGCTTATTTAAAGAATATTAGAATTAAAAAAGTAGATAAAATAACAAGTATTACTCTGTTCCACATGAAGGGCAAACCTCCCTAAATGAATTTCCATGCAATTCTGAAAGTTTTTGCCTAGGTATTCCAGAACGTAAATGAAGGCTATCCACATTCTACAAAAAATTTAAAAATAAAAAAATTAATAAATAAATAAAGAAAAATCAAATTCAGCAAAGATGCTCGAGGGGAAGCATGTGATTATATCCAACCTGACTAATAACAAATTTCAAAATTCCAGCCCGTTCAAGTTCAACCAAAGCCATATGAGTAATACTTGGTGCTGCACGATGAAATGGCAAAGATGCTTCAGGTACACCTTTTCCATCACGCTGCAATTAAACAAAAATAACACATCAATTAATATGTTTTTTTTTTATTAATTATGACATTTATGAACATATAAAACTATAATTTGGCACCTGGAGAGTCCATACTCCTTTTGGGCCTCGAAAATCAGGTATCCCACTAGATGTTGATATTCCTGCACCTGTAAATGCCACTAGATGCTTACTCTGCACCAACAAAACAACTTTATAATCAACCAAATATATCAAAAACCTTAGAAAACATAAAACTGCATATTGGAAGTCAACCTTTTGAATCATCTTTGCCAGTTGTTTAATCTGCAATTGAAAATACAAGTGTGATATCAGAAGGATTAAATGAACAGCTAATTGAAGAAATTTTTTAATTTACAAAAACAACATTACCAAAAAGTTAATGTTTACATTTATATAATTGTGAATTAGGGTTTTGTTAATATGTTCTCAAGGGCACACGTTAAGGGCTATTAACTGAACTAAAATTTCCATATATGAAACCTAATACAATGCATAATTGAAAGCAATAAAACAAATAGGTACCTAAATCCATCAAGCACATGATCACTAGCAAAATTATTACGAAAAAAAAAACATACGAAATGAATGACTGCATCAAAAATAGGGTTCGAAATAAAACAATATCTGTCCAAATTGAGTATTTATACCAACAAATATTAAAATTTGAAACAAATAGTAGTGATTGAAACAAACTTTTTGTTGCAAAACATCAGGGGAATCGAAAAATTCGGACATTCCGACATCCCCAACATCTTCTTTGTAAGAAAGCTTCTCTGCGTATCCCAGTGACATTTTCTTAAATTGGTGATGAAATTAGGGGTTTCAAAGAAACAAATCAAGTAATTGTCAACGATCAAGCTGGTTCTTTAACTGGGCCCAAAATGGTTTTGCATGTCTCAATGGGCCAAATAATATGGGAGCTTGTTCTTTATTTACAAAACAGTTTACGGTTTAATCGGTATCAAAATATAATGCAAGGCCAAATATTGTGAAACATTAGCATTTAAGTCAGTTATGTTTCATTTAGTTATGAATGAGTTGATTCGGCCTATATTGATTACATAATAGGGTCAAATGGGCAAACTCATACTTCATTACCTACATGTCAAAAGGTTAAAATTTGTATTTCAAAGTTAAAATACTTTCAAATTAATGTTATATTCGTAGTCATGCTGCCAAATTCATCATTCCCAGAAGATTATAAGTTTTGGGCCAACTCGGTGGCCCATTTCAGCCGGTACCAAAAAATTATGATCTTGATTCTTGACCTGTTATTCAAGCTTTATTTTCCCACTTTTGGTTTTAGAATTCTTCATGTTAGTACTCATCGTGGTTTCATTTTGAAGACAAATTTGTAAGTCGTTACTTTGACATATCGATTAATTATTCATTTGTGTTTTGCAAGCTTTGTCCTTCAACATCAAGAAGAAATTTTACGATCTTACCCAACTGGTCCAATTTTCTAATTTTACTTTTATGATTCTTCATTGCTCATAGTGGCTTCATTTTAAGACAAATCCGTAAGTCATTTTTGACAGTCAGATTATATAATAAGGTGATCATTTCATCATTCTTCTTTATAAAAACATATTTTTTTGAGGTATGCCTCTTAATTGGTATATCTATATGTTTTCGATTAGTCAGAGGTAAAAATAAAAGTAAAGACCTTATATCCCACCACCTTCACTAGTCAGTAGTCACTGTCACTGATGCAACTCACCACCTAAGAGAATGATTGCTAATTTAATAATGTTTGTTTTCATATCAATATATCAAAGCAGACGCCAAACAGCATGCCCCATGCTAAAATGCTACCTAAACATATTTTTGCCGGTCCCACCCCTTAATATTATTCATCTATGACCGTGTGTGAAACTTGGTCTTTGCTAAAACCAAACAATCTCATATATAACTCAGTATAAAAAAACTACCACATATTATTGATTTTTTTTTATATTGTAAACAACAACAATGATACATAATCTTTTAAAAGGTAAAGTATAAAAGAGGTGAGAGGTATATAATAATACTTCTACTCAGAGGTAGAATAACTGTTTCCCAAGAACGACCAGCAAAAATGTCTGATGAAAGAAAAAATAAAATAAAATTCAAACTGTAAATATTATCTAAAACGTTAGTTCTATACAACATTAGAAGTGATAAACAACAAAATTATTGTATAAATAATTGCTTAGTGATGTCAGTCTTCACATAAAATCATTAAGATTTCAAATAACCACTCCACCACACAATTCCAAAGCCATTTAGGCTTCTATGCTTTTTGGTTCCAAATAATATAAATTTTAATTTGACAAAGACACCTACCTATAATTTATAATCTATAATCTAAAAAGATATAATTAATATGAAAAATTATATTGATTTATACCAAATATTTTCACTTCATTCTTCTACATATAAAATTATTGATATATAAAATATATTAATTATTTTTAATAATTTTATCTTGATTTTAACACGTATATTAATCAAATAAATATAAATATCAGGATGAAATAATACCGTCTCACATATCTTATTAGGTGATAGTGAGTGTGTGACTTTCACATACTTAAGGTTAGATGTGGAACTACCTATAACTACATAGTTTTGGTTAAAAATATATTCAAAACGGTTATTTTTACAATATCTTGTCACTTTCCCACCGTATTAGAACAGTTAGATAATATAAAAACACAAACTCAACATTATTTCAAGAAAATGACATGTGTTCAATATAAACATCATTTCAAGAATATGAAACTTGAAACACAAATTCAACAAAAACATAATTAATATTTAAGATACTTGATGAGTTTTAGACGGGATTTGATATACTAATGAGTTTATGTAGTGAGTTATAAGTTTTTTTTAACCTAAATTATGTAGTTTTAGGTAATTTCACACCTAAGCTTAGGTATGTGACAGGCACACACTCATTTTTCCCATCTTATTATTATCAACAAAAAATAATGATTTACATTTTATTGCATATAATTTATAAGGGTAAATTACAGTTTTTGTCCCTGACCTATGGCCGATTCGGGGTTTTTGTCCCTAATGTTTTTTTGTCTGTTTTTTTGTCCTTTAAGTTTTTAAAATTCTGGAAATTTGTCCTTCCGTCTATTTTTAGCCGTTAAGTGACGAAAAATACAAGACATGGGAGGGCATTATAGTCCTTTTCACCATTCTTCATCGTCTTCATCTTCTTCCCCAACCCCCAACTGATCCATGAACCCTAATCCTAAATCAAGATCAAATTTTTAAATCCATCATTTTCATAACCAATCAAACCTACGGTGAGATGGCCATCACTCTCCTTTCTGCCATAATAATTGCTCTTTTCAAGCCATTTATAAATTGAAACCTCCGCTAATAACCTAAGAACGTACTATGAACCCGAAACACGGATTGAATATGAAATCTCTCGATGTCAAAACTGAAAAAGCGAACGCAATTTTGAAGTACCAGAGGCTTCAAAAGCTCACGACTTTGTTCAGATTCATGGAGATTATTATTTTCTTAGTTATGATTTCTAAGTTTTTATCTCAATTACCGGCCGCCGTTAAAGTTTCCGGTGATTTTTTCATGGTGACGGAGATACAGCGGCGATGGAGAAAAGTTTATTGAAGGATGAATTGAGCAGCGACGATTTCCGACGAACGGTGGAGGCTTATATTTCGAGGTAGCAGAAGATGTTAAGAGATGAAGAGTTCTCTCCCATGGAGTATACCTGTTCATAAAATTTTAGTCTTTTGATAATTTTATTTTCCTTCTCCCTCTTTCAAAAAAATCTGGAAATGCTGTTGACCTGTTGTGTTAAATGAATTTTGGATAAAAGTAATGAAATTAGGGTTTTTGGTTTTGTTTAGATGGTGTGTGGAAGATGAAGATGAAATTAGAGTTTAATTGGGGAAGAACACATAAATGAGGAAGAAGATGCAAGGGTAATTTGGTAAAATGGACAAACAAATCGTCACTTAACGGCTAAAAATAGACGGAAGGACAAATTTCCAGAATTTTAAAAACTTAAAGGACAAAAAACGAAAAAAAACATTAGGGACAAAAACCCCGAATCGGCCATGAGTGGGGGACAAAAACTGTAATTTACCCAATTTATAATTATCATGTGACGTCCAAACACGGGAAACGCCCACCCCAAATGTGCACCAACTACCGAATGAGCACTAGTTCCTATATAAAAGTAGGACAATATTTCATAGCTGAGCAACAACGATGGCGGTAAAGCAAGGCAAATGGATTAAGGTCAGCTACTTCTTCTTCTTCAACGTTGTCATCGTTTATCTCTTTCAATCAGGATCATCATTTTCCTGCTTAATTGTCTCCCAGTCACTTTGTTTTGATCATATAATGATGTGCTTTTGTAAACTTTTTCTATGATATTATAATTTGTTCCTATCAATTGAAATGTTTATTGAGACCGATTGAAAAATTATCGAGATTTTGGCTAGGGTTTGTTCTAATTGCGTCTTAGTTTCTTTAATACTGGTCTATTTCTGAAATAAATCGAGTTAGGGTTTTAAGAAGAGTTGGCAGTTGATGATCATTTGTGTACGTGAAGCAATGGTTCGATTTTGCGCTTGTTGAATGAATTAAACTAATATGTTATGATTGAGAATAATTATAAGGAAATTATGTTAGGGTTAGGTTACATCTTGTTCATGGTCTGAATTTACAATTAGAGCGCACAACAGAATTCCTTAAGATGAAAGTGCTAATTTTGGGATCAATGAATTAAAATTGTTCTTGAATTCGAGGTGAATCAATATCATTGTTGTCAAAATCATATGATTTGATTCATGGACAGATGATGTGGATCCCATTACTAAATTGGATTCATACTTGATAACTATTTGTGCTTGTAATTTCACCGTTGATTTCTTATCTGATTGTTGTAATCCATCCAAAATATAGCAGTAGCCACATGCATTAAAAAATGTACTTTTGTTGGTGATCAGTACAGTCATAACTCATAAGCAACACTTTATAGGACATGATAAAGTTCCTGTGATCAATAAATCATGTTTTTATTATTTTATACATCACTAATACAGTAATGCTAATCTAGTTAATTGTCAATTGTTCATGTTTTTTGTATAATGGTTCTAAATACAGTTCATGGTTTGACAAATATGATCAATATAAAAATAAAATTCCTAATCATTTGTGGAATTTGAGAAGTGGTCCATTGACTCTAGAAATAGGACTTATACAATTGAATATTAACACATAATTTGTAATTTGTAGTTGAGCCAAAAAGGAACGGGTCCTGGTGCAAGAAGCTCTCATGCAATCACCATTGTTGGAGAAAAAGCTTACGCCTTTGGTGGTGAGTTCAAACCCCGTGTCCCTGTGGACAACTCACTCTACATCTTTGACCTAAATGACCTAACATGGTCCATAGCCGAAGTAACCGGTGACACCCCACCACCACGAGTCGGTGTAACCATGGCTTCCATTGGAGAAACCATATACGTCTTTGGTGGTAGGGACTCCACACACGCAGAGCTCAACGAGTTCTATTCTTTCGACACGTGTACAAACAAGTGGGCCCTGCTGTCCACTGGGGACACTGGGCCCCCCCACCGTAGCTACCACTCGGTAGCTACTGATGACCGCCGCATGTACGTGTTCGGCGGGTGCGGTGTTGCGGGCCGACTTAATGATTTATGGGCTTATGATGTTGTTGAGAAATCATGGGCAAAGTTTCCTTTGCCTGGGGATAATCTCAGAGGTAGAGGCGGGCCTGGGCTCGGGGCGGTTGGAGGGAAAATTTGGGTGGTGTATGGGTTTGCGGGTATGGAGGTTGATGACGTGCATTTCTTTGACCCGGAAACCGAAAAGTGGGTCCAGGTAGAGACAACGGGTGAGAAACCGACACCAAGAAGTGTGTTTTCGAGTGTTGTTGTTGGGAAGTATATATTCGTGTGTGGTGGAGAAATTGACCCTAGTGACTTAGGTCACATGGGTGCGGGTAGGTTCACACATGAGGTTTATGTATTGGACACTGACACACTTGTGTGGAACCGAGTGGATGATGGTTCAGGTGGCGGGGACCACCCTGGTCCCCGCGGGTGGTGTGCATTTTCCAGTGGGAGGAGGGATGGTAAAGAAGGGTTGTTGGTGTATGGTGGCAATTCGCTGAGTAATGATCGGTTGGATGACATTTACTTCTTTACCCCTTGCTTGGTTTAAGCATAAACTTGATGTTTGGTATGTTAGTTAAACATGATTGGTGATGTTTAGTTGTATGATGAAGATAAATGTGAGTGTCGAAATGGTCATGATTGATCATTGTTGAGAGGTAAGTCGTTTAGGTTGATGTATATGGTGTAATAAGAAAATAAATATGTGATGTGACTCATTGTTAATTTCAGTTATTAACTCAAGTTTAATTTGTTCTGTTAAAAGAAACATAGAATAAAGTTGAAAAAAATAATAATATAGACGAATATAAGTATGGTTTCTCAAGTATCTTGAAAAGAGCAGTCATTATATCATTTAAAGTGTGAATATATTGCACTTTTTGGGCTTGTGATTTTGTTCCAAATCCTATGCCCACACCACATTGCTACCTAGAGGTGCACAAACCGGTTTTTTTCAAAAATCGGATCGGATTTTAAACCGGATCGGTTTTGGTCAACTCCGGTCAAAACCGGTTTTGTCCAAACCGGTTCGGTTTTGGAACCGGTTTTACTCGACGAACACAAGAACCGGTTCGGACCGGTTTTAAACCGGGTCGGATCGGTTTGGTCGGGTCGGATCGATTTGTTCGGATCGGTTTTCGGTTTAAAAACCGGATTTACCGGATTTACGGGTTTTTCATTTTTTTTTTTTTTTTTTTTTTTGTATTTTTTATGAACAAAATATGTAAAAAGACAATAGAAATCGACTTTTAATTAAAGGAAACCATCCAAATACAAGAGTTTTAAACATAAATTTAAACATAAACATAATACAAACTAAATGATAATTAAGTCTTCATTCTTCATGTCTTCGTCTTCATTCGCCGCCTCCATTTCTTCACTATTCATTCTTCATCTCGCATGACATTGTTGCGTAGTTCCATGTCGAATTGAAGTTCTTCGAGTGTTAGAGGTACCGACATATGTCCCTCTATTTCCACGTTATGTAATCGTTCTTCCACGTCGGCCATCTCGGTCTCAAGTGATGCAATATGTTGTAAGCGTTCTGCTGCATCGAGATGGTCTTTCAAACAAATTATAACTTCAACCGACAAAGGTGTGAGCTTCGTTCTCCTGTTTGATATAACCCTACCTCTAAAACTAAAAGCGGATTCTGAAGCTACCGTAGAAGCTTGAACACTTAGTAGGTCACGAGCCATAGCGGAAAGAATTGGAAATTGGATACCCTTTCCTTTCCACCAATCCAAAATATCAAAGTTTGGAAATTCTTCTACACTTATAGTTGACAAGAAATCGGTAAGTGTATACCTCCCAAGCTCGCTACTAGTGGTGTTATCACGAGCTCGTTTGCTATTCGTTTTTCAAAGTGTTGTAGAATCTAACATTTTCATCATAATCCCTATGACCCGAACCAGAGGCCCCATCTTGCATCATGGTATGAATGTGTGTTGTTGGGCCATATTTAGCCAAGTAAACGTCAAACATGTTTTTCAAACAATTGTTGAAATTTGCAATGGTATTTTCAGCAAAATGAACGTCTTCGTCACACAAATTCAAATCGGTACAAATTTGGGTAAGTAACAACTCAACCCCTGACGTGTTTATCATGGGGTTTAAAGCGGCGGCTATTGTAATAACGGGGGGGCATTTCGGTAAAATATTTTCTAAGTTTTTCTTTCATCGGTCCCACCATTTCTCTAAATGGTTGACCCCTGAATTCAAAGTCATTTATTTTTGAACACATTAAGAAAAGTTGTTTTAACACCAATGGACTTGTAGGATAGTAAACTCCTGACAAATAAGTTGTTGCATTTTTTAAAACACCAAGTAATTCGGTAGCTTGTTTGATCGTTTCCCAACTTGACTCCTCAAATCTTACAACACGGTTTCGATCGTCTAACATATTATGGAAAACTTTTAAAGATGATTTTTGACGCAAAGCACACTCAAACATGTGGCAAGTGGAATTCCAACGCGTAGGTACGTCCCAATTTGGACCTAACCAATCTTGTCCTGCATCGACACAAAATTTCATATACTTATTATGTCTTAAACCGGTAGTACCAAAAACATCTTTTAACATTACTCTAAAAGCGGTTGTTGTTGGTTCGATACAATGTAACCCATCTTGCACAACTAAATTAATAATATGTGCAACACATCGACTATGGAAAAAAATACCGTTACAAATCGGTTTATATTTAAGAATTAGTTTTTGAACCGCATTTGTATTGTTGGACGCATTATCAAAAGACATAGAAAAGATTTTTGACTCTAATTTATAACTTCTTATAACATAGTCTAAAATTTGGTACAAATTTTCCCCCGTATGTGGAGCCCCAAATAATTCAAACGCAATCGTACGCTTCATCATTACCCAAGTATTGGGATCAATCCAATGAGCGGTAACACAAAGGTACGAGTCATGTGTAGAATTTGGAGCGGTCCATACATCACTAGTTAAATTAACCCCCGTTTATAGATTTTTAAAACCTTTTTTTAAATCATCTTTAGCAAGTTTCCACAATTTTATATCATCACGTCTTAAGGTAGTACGACTTACATGGGAATAACGTGGTTCCAACTCTTCTTGGATCATGCTCGTCAACCTTCTGTTGTAGAAAAAGTTAAAGGGCAACGCCTCTTGAACCACCAACTTCGCCATTCGCTCACGAAGCCTACTAGCTTCGAAACTAAACACCTTGCCGTCATTTCCCATGCTTGTTTGGCCACTCGTCGAGCCCATTTTCACGACTCTACAACTTTTATTAGCATGAGTCCTCAAAGTTGTATTTCCATCTTCTTTAAAGAAACGCGAACATTTTTTGCACCGAGCTTTTTTACCCCCATCCGACATCAAACATAAGTCGAAATGGCACCAAATATCCGGATTTCTCTTTGTAGGAAGTATCTTAACAACGGTAACGTCGGTAGAAGATTCACCCATACCAACCGAAGGTTGAGAATCCGAAGCCATAGCAACGATAACTTGCGTTTTTGAGTGTTGTGTGAGTTTATAAGCTAGAAATGAGAGTGTTTTGAGTGGTGATTGATCCTTAACTGTAACGCCCCAAAAATTTATATTAATTAGTTAATCAATTATTATTTATAGTTAATTCTATATTAGTAGGCGACCTGTAATTAGACGGTTCGTCTTTATTAGACGTTATATATTTATATGTGACGCCTCGTTTATTCCTCATTGTACCGTTTAGTTTTCCCGAATGTTTGTTAACCAGTTTCTCTATCTGATGAGGTCGGCCGTAGGCCAAGACCAAACCCGATGTAATTAAGCTCCTTCGTGTCATCGCCTAATCTAATGAAATGTTTGAGAGCATAGCCGAACCATGCTTAACTATTGTTTTCGGTTACAATAAGTGAATTGAAGGAAGTGGGCCGAATCAAGTGAGAAGGGCCGGTCCTTGCTTCAATTCATCTCGTTTTGGGCTTAATGAGCAGGCCGGCCTTGTGCATTTACCTGGGCCATTCGGATTAAAGCAAGAGCCCATGTGCCGAGATTTGATGCTACGTACATATGGGATCAACTAGTTGTTTGTTATGTCCAAAACCCTATCCGATCCCTAAACCCTATTGCCGTTGAATCCTCTTTCGGTCTAGATTCTAGTCGTCGATTTCAGCAGCTCCAAGTGTTACTTTCCTCTTCTCTCGTTCCCTATAATCGATGGAAGAATCCATTCAGATTTCCGATCGGTTGAGTGGGGTATAGAACCGATGTCGAGATCACGCGTTAATTCGGTAATAACCTTCGTCTTGATTCTTTAGTTATTCGTTTCAATTATCCGTATATGCTGATTGAAGGTCGCTTTGATTCGTAAATAGATCGAGCAGATTGTGGTTCAGTTTCTTTGAAGAACGGATTTGGATTGTTAGCCGATCAAACAGAAATCCCGAGTGTTGATATTATCCGATTTTAATGTTTTATGTTTCGAATTATTTATGGGTTCGGGCAGCAAAGAAAGCAGTGAGCAGTAGTGGTGGAAGTCTTAAACTTGTCGGGTTTTAGTTTTTGCCGAGCCAAAGCAGCTTCCAATTGAGTAATTGTAGCCGGAACTCGTGTTGTCTCGGTAGCCTCTTCGTTCCTTCATCCTTTTCGATAATTATAATTCTATTCTTGTGGTTCATAGCACGAATCTCTTATGTCGAGATTAGAAGGGCTGCAATCTCAGTGACTAACACCGAGCCTCAGGTGGTCTCGGTGGGTTGAGGGTTTTTGGGTGGTTTTAATTGTTTAATCGTTCTATCCGTAGCCTCGAACCTTGCTTTTAAACTGCTTCTTTTCCAGATTTTTATCGTCCCGGGTAGCTATTGTTGGTTAGCTACTGTTTTTATTATTATAATGTCGGGTTGGGGTTGGGTAAAGATCCCGAGTTTACAACCTAAACGTTTTATTAACCGAAAACCGGGAACCGAACCCGTAGGGCTCTTGGTTCCCCAAAATCAGAAGAGATTTGTAAAGTAAAGGACTATATTGATGTTAAAATAATTCTGAAGTTAAAAATGAATTTCGGGACTGTCGGATACCTCGGGAATAAACGAGTCGATGTCGGGTTTCAAAGCAAGTATTTATCAAACATGCTAATATCTGGCAGAAACTGTAGTCTGGGTTTAAGCCTGTTTTTACCACACTTAAAATACGTTTTTGGATTTTTGGCCCATGATGGTCACTTGATTTCTGAGTTAGCTTCTCAACGCCGCAACCCTCGCGTCAGTCCGAATTACGGTTTAAAAGTTATAGCTAATTTAGTATGCTGCTGTTAGGAAGTTGACCTGTGCATCATGCCTGTCTTGCAACACTGTTTTGAGACACTTAGATTCTGTTTTGGCCAGTGACCGTCTCACAGATATATGTAGTTCCGGTTGTCTACTTTTCATAGTAAAAATTTGGGGTTAATCTAGTGTGCAGTTTAGGAATTATGGCAGTTTCCGTGAGACCGACGGGTGCTGCCAGTTTTCTGGAATAGAGTTAAAAGATGGGTTTATAATCCGAGATTTCGATTTATGTTTTAGGTCTGTCTAAGAGATAACTTGTTGCATCTGTGATTTTCCGTGAACCCGTTGGAGCTTACGTTTCTCGAGGTGAGTATTCTCACCGTGTATTCAGTTTTAACGTTATACATGCATGACTTACGTGTTATATTACTTGCACCTTAATTGTTATCTGAGCTTGATCTGTTATCTGAGTTTGATCTGTTATCTGAGTATCTGAGCAGCTGTTTACTTATTCATGATCTGAGACATTGTGCCTGGGTAACTGAGCTCGGCACAGAGTCATTCTGTGCTACTACTTGCTAGGGCATCTGAGATAATTATGTTAAAGAGATAATTAAACATAATAACACACATCTGAGTTTTTGGCTATATGCCTGGGATCACCTCCCGTCTGAGTTTTGGGATTATTCCCGTCTGAGTTTTGGGATCACTCCCGTCTGAGTTTTTGGCTTATGCCTATCTGAGGTGTGAGGAGGGGCGAGGTTGATCTCTCGTCCCAAATCACACAAGCGCGCTATATAAATTAAAATCTGAGTAATAAAATCTGAGAAATAAATCTGAGTAATTAATCGAGTAGATTCTGAGTAGGAGTACACCGATGTGCCCTCATGTGTTGTATGTTATGATTGTTTGCATTTTGAGAATTATTCACTCAGCTTCCCCAGCTGACCCAAACTTTCCCCCACATTGTTTCAGGTACCAGCAAAGGAAAGGAGAAGGTGGACGGTTGACCGCTGTATCTTTTCATTACTGATGTGGACATCATTTAATATTTTAAAACACTTTACTTTATCTTAACTATTTCCGCAATAAATACGTTTTAAATGTTAAATATTAATATCTGAGATTTATTTATGGGACCTTTTGATTATAATTTCATTTTCAAAAATTTTAAAAATCTTGTAAATTTTTGGGTGTTACAAGTTGGTATCAGAGCTCTGACTTGTGGGATTTGGGTTCGCAAGGGCGAATTCAAACTCAAGTTTGAGTATCGAGTTTTTCAAACGAGAAAAGAGTCAAATATTTTTCTGAGAAAAGTTTCCACATCAAACATACAGCATGTCACGTCGACCTCTCGCTTCCTACTGCCGGTAATATTTAAGAGTATTATTTAATTGAGATTTTGCTATATTCCGAGTATAGACGAGTAGCATATTCTGAGAATTTTCGGTTTATATCCTGAGAGAATTACTTGTGATTGTATGGCTAAACAGATATGTATATAAATATACTATTATGAGATTCCATAATTTTGTGAATAATTTAGAGCTTAATTTGAACATAATTTCGATTTTAATTCTTAGAGTTTTATATTTATATATATGAAAAATATATACTGGAGAAAAGTGAAATTATAAATACTAATGAGAAAATAATAAAAGTTTCAATTTAGAGGAACACCTAATAGAGTTGAGGTGAAATTTTATACATTCTGAGAAATTCGAACCAAAAGTATAATAAGGGGATATTAATTTATTATATAAGATCCATAAGCTGTGTAATGAGAAACATGATTTGAGTAAATTAAATGAGGAAATTATTAACATTAAAGAGGAGTACTTAATATTCGTATTGGGAGAATATTAAAATCTTTCATATGGGAGAAAACATTTAATAGACTGAGTCAATTAAAATGAGTAAATCAGAGATTAGTAAATCAAATTGATTAAGAATATTTTTAAGAGGATTTACCAAGTTGAGTAAAAGAAAGAATTATTAAGTCAATAAAATGGGAAATAATTACATTTAGCTAAACGAGAATTATTAACAGGATCTAAAAGAGAATTATTGATCAGGGGTATAAGAGGAGTTATCTAGATGAGAAATTAAAATTTTCGTGAATACAACGAATCACGAGATATAATAGTTAAGCAGATTCCATATTAAGGTCAACAAGTTAGTATTTATTTAAGAATCATTAAACTGAGATAAAATGGGAAAAACATTTCGAGTAAGTAGGTTAAATTGCTGAGTGCTAAACTAAATGTGGATGACAAGTTAAGTGACAGAATAATGAGTTCACACTGATAGCTTAAAATAAACTATGTAAGTTTAATAAACTAATTAATTGAGAAATTGCTGAGTCAAATTAATCAGATATTATTGAAGCTCATCTTAAAGAGTAATTATATAAGAGGATTAAGAGGAAGCTAACGTCATCAATTTGATGATGATTTATTTAAAAACGAGTTAAAAGAGCGATAAATTGAATCAAATTAAACGAGGAACGCAATAACTGAGAACTCTGATCAAAAAGATATTAATCGACATGCTTACAAATTACAATAAATTTATTATAACTGTGAAGAGGATATAAGTTATATTTTTGAGGAATGATAAATGGCATATCCAAATGAAAAGTTTAAAAGGAGATTTGTATTGTGAAAATAACTAAATGGAAATATGTCTATGAATCTGAGTTATCCGAGTATCTCGTACGAGACTAAATGTACGCATGATTTTCTGAGTGATGATTATGAGATTTTGAGTATGCACTGTTGAGTGCATATCTGTATTTATCAGATATCAGATATTGAAAATAAACTTCATTTCTCCTGAGTGTGATTAAAATTCCTTTCTTCTGAGTGTGATGTGTTGGTGGGTTTATATGTGGGAAGTTGTAAACTTTGGGATTTACTCGTGACCAAACAGAAGTAGGTGTCGAAAGTAATAGAGGGCCCTATTATCGTACACACCGAACTTTTGGTTGGTTATGGGGAGATTTTGAAGGGAACGATGGACCAATGCTTGTTATTGTGAATTTATTTTATGCATGTTATTTGCTTGAGTGAGTATATGATGTTTATGTTATCACAATAGAGAATTCTGGTGCCAAACTCGAGGACGAGTTTTCTCCAAGTGGAGTTGAGTAGGAGTAAAAAGGGAAATTTCTGAGAAATAATTATCATTATGTATTATTTATAATTAATCATGAGCATGATGCTTATGCAAAGAGATTTTCTAGATGAGGATTTTAAAAGTATGAAATCTATATACATATACTTGATTTGAAAATTTATAAGAGTAACCACCGAATAGATCAAATTGAGAATATTTGAATTAATTTTATGGTGTAAGTACCGAGTATATAAAATTGATAATCGGGATTGATGGAGAAATTAATGAACCAAGATTTATCGGGGTAAATGCATTTGTGCAAAAGAGAAATGGTAAGTACTACAATTATATAAATAATGAGATAACGAGTAAAATGAGGTCGTTAATTGAGCTAGTGATGAATTAGTAAAACGAGTTCAATGATAAAATTTCGTTTGGATTGACTTTTAAGTAATTTTGAGTTTATAAGAAATTTATTGATTGAGTAAAGTGAACGAGTTATTAAGATGAGTTAAAAAGATAAAAGTGGTAAACTATCGGGAAATTGTATTTAGTATTTTTTGGTATTAAAATTTTTTTTATTAATGAATATTTTATTTGCGAGTAACTTATGGATGGAGTTAAGGAGAATGAGCAAACGAAATTATTGAATTGAGTAATATATTATATTTAGAATTATCAAATAATATATTTTATTATTATCAAATTATTGAATTAAGAATAATTGTGGAATCAAGTAAACAAGGAATACAATAAGTAGATTGAACAATAAAATTTTATTGAATTAACAAGATTTTCTGAAAGATGAGAAGGTAGTAGATTAATGACTTGATTGTAAATTGAGTAATGAAAGATCATTAAAATAAGACTATGAAATTTAATTGGAATTTTAGTGGGTAACATGAATTTAATGAGTAGATATGGTCAAAATAATTAAGAGACATTTTAAATTATGTACAATCAGTGAAACGGTCTATTAAAGGATCGTTAAACTAGATGAATGAGAAAACATCTATTAAAATATTATCGAGAAACCACTAAATGTAGTAGAATGAGAACCTGATAAAACGAGTTAAATGACAAGATCGTTAATTTGAGCTATTTAAAGGGTTATCAACATCGGTAATATGCAAACCTAATAGAGTAAGGTAACAATATAGTGTTAAAGAAGAGTTATTTTGAGAACCAATAACATGGTTGAGAGAGAGTATATCATTCCAAGTATTATAAGCTGGTAAATTGGAACACGCGAGTAGTAATAAGAATGAGTAAAAATGTGATTTATACCTAATGCTATTACTTGTAAATATTATTACCTTATGAGTTTTACTGAGTTAGAGTTTTGGATTTTGCTTCTGAGTTAAGATTTATGGGTTTGCTCCTGAGTTATACATTTTGAGTTATACTCCTGAGATATGTTTTGAGTTATTTCTGAGTGGGACTTCTGAGTTATACTTCCAGATCATATTTTGGAGTTATATACCTGAGTGTATGAGAATTCTGTGTGATATGTATATTCCTTGTGATTTATTTGCATGGTTCTTATATTAATTGATAATGGTGTAAACCGCTAAATTATTTTTTTTAACAAACTGTTGACCCATAGAGTAGAGGACCTTCCGAGTCATTTTGGTGGAAAATTGTCGATAATGAAATTTTTACCTGTTGTTAAAATGTGTAAGTGGTCATTCGATGGAGTTGTGCGGGAAGAAAATTTTCCATAAAAACTTGTTAAAGTCATGAGAGATCCGAAGTGTGGTTGTGCAATGTGTTGGATGACCTGGTACTACGCTGAGCATCTGGTATCGTCAGCAAATCAATAGTAAATTTCCAAGTGGAGTTGAAGCGGTGATTCAACGCGACGTAATCGCTGAGTACAACAACTGTATCCGAATGCGAGAGCAAGAAGACGCCTTCAGTTGAGTATCATGGTGTATTTTATGCTCATTATCAACATTTTCTTTGCATACTGAGATCCATAGTGAGCATCCTGGCCTTATTTCTTTCAGTCTTATCGTTTTGCTACACTAGAGGCGGATAATTGTATGAGCACTTACGTGATCTGGAGTTCATTTTTCCCATTAAGTAAATTCACCGTAAAGAGCTTCTTTCTATTCATAACTTTATCGTTCTTATTCTTCTTTTCCATTTGAGTATGCATGTCGCAGGACACCCTGATGAATTTCCTTTTTCATTCTTAATCGTATCATTTTGCTTTCTTTCCCCGTTTGAGGACGTGTGTCGTTGACGAGTATGAGTCGAGACGCGAGATTACCACTCTGAGTTTCTTCCGAGCAATGACTTCGGGGACGAAGTCTATTTCAAGTGGAGTTGAGTTGTAACGCCCCAAAAATTTATATTAATTAGTTAATCAATTATTATTTATAGTTAATTCTATATTAGTGGGCGACCTGTAATTAGACGGTTCGTCTTTATTAGACGTTATATATTTATATGTGACGCCTCGTTTATTCCTCATTGTACCGTTTAGTTTTCCCGAATGTTTGTTAACCAGTTTCTCTATCTGATGAGGTCGGCCGTAGGCCAAGACCAAACCCGATGTAATTAAGCTCCTTCGTGTCATCGCCTAATCTAATGAAATGTTTGAGAGCATAGCCGAACCATGCTTAACTATTGTTTTCGGTTACAATAAGTGAATTGAAGGAAGTGGGCCGAATCAAGTGAGAAGGGCCGGTCCTTGCTTCAATTCATCTCGTTTTGGGCTTAATGAGCAGGCCGGCCTTGTGCATTTACCTGGGCCATTCGGATTAAAGCAAGAGCCCATGTGCCGAGATTTGATGCTACGTACATATGGGATCAACTAGTTGTTTGTTATGTCCAAAACCCTATCCGATCCCTAAACCCTATTGCCGTTGAATCCTCTTTCGGTCTAGATTCTAGTCGTCGATTTCAGCAGCTCCAAGTGTTACTTTCCTCTTCTCTCGTTCCCTATAATCGATGGAAGAATCCATTCAGATTTCCGATCGGTTGAGTGGGGTATAGAACTGATGTCGAGATCACGCGTTAATTCGGTAATAACCTTCGTCTTGATTCTTTAGTTATTCGTTTCAATTATCCGTATATGCTGATTGAAGGTCGCTTTGATTCGTAAATAGATCGAGCAGATTGTGGTTCGGTTTCTTTGAAGAACGGATTTGGATTGTTAGCCGATCAAACAGAAATCCCGAGTGTTGATATTATCCGATTTTAATGGTTTATGTTTCGAATTATTTATGGGTTCGGGCAGCAAAGAAAGCAGCGAGCAGTAGTGGTGGAAGTCTTAAACTTGTCGGGTTTTAGTTTTTGCCGAGCCAAAGCAGCTTCCAATTGAGTAATTGTAGCCGGAACTCGTGTTGTCTCGGTAGCCTCTTCGTTCCTTCATCCTTTTCGATAATTATAATTCTATTCTTGTGGTTCATAGCACGAATCACTTATGTCGAGATTAGAAGGGCTGCAATCTCAGTGACTAACACCGAGCCTCGGGTGGTCTCGGTGGGTTGAGGGTTTTTGGGTGGTTTTAATTGTTTAACCGTTCTATCCGTAGCCTCGAACCTTGCTTTTAAACTGCTTCATTTCCAGATTTTTATCGTCCCGGGTAGCTATTGTTGGTTAGCTACTGTTTTTATTATTATAATGTCGGGTTGGGGTTGGGTAAAGATCCCGAGTTTACAACCTAAACGTTTTATTAACCGAAAACCGGGAACCGAACCCGTAGGGCTCTTGGTTCCCCAAAATCAGAAGAGATTTGTAAAGTAAAGGACTATATTGATGTTAAAATAATTCTGAAGTTAAAAATGAGTTTCGGGACTGTCGGATACCTCGGGAATAAACGAGTCGATGTCGGGTTTCAAAGCAAGTATTTATCAAACATGCTAATATCTGGCAGAAACTGTAGTCTGGGTTTAAGCCTGTTTTTAGCACACTTAAAATACGTTTTTGGATTTTTGGCCCATGCTGGTCACTTTATTTCTGAGTTAGCTTCTCAACGCCGCAACCCTCGCGTCAGTCCGAATTACGGTTTAAAAGTTATAGCTAATTTAGTATGCTGCTGTTAGGAAGTTGACCTGTGCATCATGCCTGTCTTGCAACACTGTTTTGAGACACTTAGAGTCTGTTTTGGCCAGTGACCGTCTCACAGATATATGTAGTTCCGGTTGTCTACTTTTCATAGTAAAAATTTGGGGTTAATCTACTGTGCAGTTTAGGAATTATGGCAGTTTCCGTGAGACCGACGGGTGCTGCCAGTTTTCTGGAATAGAGTTAAAAGATGGGTTTATAATCCGAGATTTCGATTTATGTTTTAGGTCCGTCTAAGAGATAACTTGCTGCATCTGTGATTTTCCGTGAACCCGTTGGAGCTTACGTTTCTCGAGGTGAGTATTCTCACCGTGTATTCAGTTTTAACGTTATACATGCATGACTTACGTGTTATATTACTTGCACCTTAATTGTTATCTGAGCTTGATCTGTTATCTGAGTTTGATCTGTTATCTGAGTATCTGAGCAGCTGTTTACTTATTCATGATCTGAGACATTGTGCCTGGGTAACTGAGCTCGGCACAGAGTCATTCTGTGCTACTACTTGCTAGGGCATCTGAGATAATTATGTTAAAGAGATAATAAAACATAATAACACACATCTGATTTTTTGGCTATATGCCTGGGATCACCTCCCGTCTGAGTTTTGGGATTATTCCCGTCTGAGTTTTGGGATCACTCCCGTCTGAGTTTTTGGCTTATGCCTATCTGAGGTGTGAGGAGGGGCGAGGTTGATCTCTCGTCCCAAATCACACAAGCGCGCTATATAAATTAAAATCTGAGTAATAAAATCTGAGAAATAAATCTGAGTAATTAATCGAGTAGATTCTGAGTAGGAGTACACCGATGTGCCCTCATGTGTTGTATGTTATGATTGTTTGCATTTTGAGAATTATTCACTCAGCTTCCCCAGCTGACCCAAACTTTCCCCCACATTGTTTCAGGTACCAGCAAAGGAAAGGAGAAGGTGGACGGTTGACCGCTGTATCTTTTCATTACTGATGTGGACATCATTTAATATTTTAAAACACTTTACTTTATCTTAACTATTTCCGCAATAAATACGTTTTAAATGTTAAATATTAATATCTGAGATTTATTTATGGGACCTTTTGATTATAATTTCATTTTCAAAAATTTTAAAAATCTTTTAAATTTTTGGGTGTTACATTAACACCTAAGGGGTATTTATAGGTGTATTGGGGACACTAAACTACAAAAAAAGGCAGGAAATCGATTCCAACGGTCAAAAAACGGTCCAAAATGGCTATATTTGGGGCTGACTCGAAAACCGGATTTTAAACCTTGCGACTTACATTTGAAGAAGGGATTCAAACGCTAAAAGTATGTGAAAAGACAACACATTTCAGGTAATCCAACAAATTAATTGTGATATTTACCAAAAATGTTAGAGGTGGCAATTCTGACCCGTTTATTTATCAACGAGTCTACTTGGGCTATTACAAATTGGTAAAAAATGGGTTGAAAGCTGCCCAAATTGCTTTTCTTTTAATGCCTACATCTTTTGAAGCATTTGATTGAAAACATTAAATTATAATTGAAGCCCGTGATGGTTTTCGTGCTGATCCAAATGATATATTCTTGACTGATGCTGCAAGTCCAGCGGTAAAAAAGCTTTTTATCTTTATTTTTATATAACTCTTACAGTTAGTTTTATGAAAATTACTTTGGTATTAAGGATGTTAATGCATTTTTATATAATCACATGTTTTGACTTTTGATAATAACTATACTTAAAAGGATGTATAGTTATTGCTGACATGTACTAATGTACTTTTTATAGTCATGCTTAATAGATTAATTACGAATGAAGTTTTAGAAAATGTTTAATGAATTAATTATGAATGAAGTTTTTGAAAATGTTTACAGAATTAATTATGAATGAAGTTCTAGAATTGGATAAAAGATTTCCTTTATTTCATTTTGTGTAGACATATAATATCTGCTTTCGATTTTATGAAGTTTTGGGCTTAAATGCACAACAATTGCTAAAAAACGAGCTGATGAATTGATGAATCCATGGTTAATAATTTAAAAAAGAATATGATCATAAAACCATGTGAGCTTACAAGACAAGATGAAGATTTTGTTAACATATAAGAATAACACAAGAAAGATGGTTCTCGAACAGAAGCTGCTAGCAAATGTTCAGGTGATGATCCCACAAAAATTCACATGACATTACTGAAAGTGGTGTATGACATTTAGAAGATGCATTGACTAAAGTCAAAGAAATCTTTGACCCTTTCGGTGTGTGGAGTCAAGATAAAAATCGAGTAGGAAGAAAGATACATAATGCGTAGTTGGTATAGCAAAAAGACAAAAAGATGGATTATAATATCCGCCTATATATGGAGCTAAGACATGATAGAGTTTTTGTGACATGTCCATTTAGGAGCTTCCTATTGGTCCTAATCTCCACCTATATATTTTATACAAAAAAAGTTTTATTTCCTCTCTAAATTTTGTGGACCATTTGTGATGTGTATCAAAACATGTTTATCATCATTTCAATAATAGATAATATATGATTTCTTAAAATTTTACACTAACTCAACAACAAATGTCGTTTACAAATAAGTTTTATTTCGTCTCTAAATAAACAATACCATTTATTTATGTATCAAAAATTGTTTCTCATCATTTCAATTATGTATTATTATGTTATTTCAACATTATTACTATTTTATTATTTTCATATATTTTTCGAAACATGCCCGCCCGATTGGGCGGGCTTTGAAGCTAGTTATATATTATGGAACACAAGTATATATCCAGCACATACTTGCTCAGCATGTTTAACCCCTGATAAAGTCCCACAAATACAAAGACAATATATCAAAGCTGTTTAAAGAGGAAAGAGAGTGATTGTGAAAGAGATACCTTCTCACTCTTATAATTATTTTTTTGGTAATTATCTTGAGATTTAATTTTGTAAATAATAAAAAATTTTAAGCATGTCTCCAAGAAATATATATACACCAATGTCTGGTTATGATTTTTGAAAGTGTAAGCGAATTTCTGTTTAATGTTGCCAAAATAGAAATTTGTATATATTGGGACCATTTGAATATGTTATTTTCCTAAGAAAAAAGAGTACATGAAGCTAGAATTGAAGGGCAAACATGAATAAACATATCAAAACCCAACTACTCCCAACTAAGCACATGTCCACAACCAGTTGGCAGATTCCTTTTTATATACTCCCTCCGTCCCACAAAAAACTTCTCATTTCACCCTAAATTTTTGTCCCACAAAAAACTTCCCATTTCAATAAAATACTATTATTACTAAGGACCCCACCACTAACTATCCACTAACTATCTTTCTCTCTCCAAATCAATCTTATATTTTAATCAAAATTATTATCAATGACCCCACCACTAACTATCATCTTAAAACTTGTGCCCATCTCAAATGGGAAGTTTTTTGTGGGACGGAGGGAGTACAATTTAATTTATTTTGATGTTCAAACCCTGTTTATAAGTAACACCTAGGATAAAATGGGTAAACAAATAGGAAATTTTGTTTAAATTACCCGGTAAAAGTCGAGTCTCTGACATGTATACGGTCTATTTGATATTCCTGTAATCGTTTCTAATTTTTTTTCCTCGACCATGCTAATTCTAGTGCCAATGGGAACTTCAGTTCCTTCGCTTTCATCAAACTGTTGGCACCATGCATTCGGTTGGAGAGAAGGTTTCATGCTTCTGTTAACCAAAGTGAAGAGAAGAGGTAATTTAATATGGTATTCGTATTTTATGTGTATATGTTACAATATATAGGGGTAAAAAAACCGAAGACATGCGTATTGTTGACATGTATGTGTTAGTTGAGAGTCAGCTCGAATATTAACTAGTATGATACTGATTTATCAAATATTGAAATGTATGTGGTGTCATTATTAACCTGTCTAAAGTTTATTGTCAAACAAATTAAGCATTTATCATGTATATATATTTTGTACTAATATAAATAATTCAACGTCTAATTAATAAATAACTATAGACAGAGAGAGCAGTAGGTATATCATACAAATATTTTCCATTCTATGGCACAAAATAATTAATTACAATGAAAACAACCCAAAAAAGGAAGAAAAAGACTCATTATTTTTCTTTGCTGATATATAAAACCAAATAAATATATCATAATTTAAAAACAAAAAATAAAAGAGAATTCTATTCTTGAATGAGGACGTCTCGTGGGAGACCCGCTCTTACTTTATCACACCGACAAAAAAAATCAAACGAAAGCCAACCACGAAAAACAGAACGCCATAACCACCGACGCCACCACCCTTCCACCACCATTAGCCGTCTGATCCGCCGCGTCATCATCGCTATAGTCGTCGGAAGAATCTGGTCCCGGCGCCTCCGCGTCATCCTCCGTCGTATCTCCCTTCTTCGCCGCCTTCTTCTTCTTCTTTGCGGCTTTCGGTGCCGGCGCCGGCTCGTCGGCCTCCACCGTACCTTTAAACAACTCCCTAGGCTGTAAAACCTTGTCAATTGTGTAAATCGCGATCGGCTCATCGTCAACCACCGTTCCGCTAATCGTCGCAGTCACAACTTTAGTCTTTAACGTCACATCGTTGCCGTCGTTTTGAATCGTGAAATCGTACTTCTTCTTAGCTCCTTCCGTCGCTAAGGTATTCATCAATCCGTTGCTAGATCTGAGCATTCCCATGGAATTGTACACCGGAACGCCGTGGTAAAGCAATAATGAAGTCTTCTCCGCCGCAGTTAGGTTCTTATATTTTGGCGCGAATGCAGCAACCGCATCATCGTCGGGACAAAACACGGTTACGCCGCCGTCGGCACTGCTCAAAAACGTTCCGATTGCTCCCGAGGTGGTTAATAGATCGTAAAATGCCTGACATCCTTCGCGTTGTAATAGAGAAGTTAAGTTCAGATCTGGTGCGGCAGTTGGAGCTTCGGCCTCCGGCGAGTTTAGAATCGCGCTGATTTGAATAACTGAGATGTTGTAAGGCATTTCTAACACGGATTTGACGTAAACGGTGTCGGTTTGTGATGGATTGTCTTCTGGAGTGAACCGGACTTTACCTCCTTTGATGTCGGTGATGTGAACGTAACCGGCGGTTCCTGGAGCTTCACCGGTGGCTTGATACATGGTGGCGGTGGAGGTTGAACCCTTGGTGACCTGGTGGAGCTTTTTGGATCCGAAGTAATCCGCGAAGACATGGAGAGAGAGAACATTTTTAATCGTTTGAATGGAGAGACCTTTAGAGATCAACGACGACATGGCGGCATTGTCAACGGCGCAGACGGTGATGGTTTGCCGGCGGTTAATTTCATTTGCGAGGTGAGTGATGGTGAGGTAGTGGTTGAATGTGGAAAATTCGGGATGTTTGGCGAGGATTTTGGTGATGTTGTGGCCGTTGATGGCGGTGGAGAGAGAGAGGAGGAATAGGAAAGAGAGAGAAAGCGCCGACACCGCCATTGCCGAACGGTGGTGTAATTGTAGGATAAGCAAGTTGAGTGAGTGGTCTGTGTGTTTAAAGTGGAGTTATATATCCATGTGGAATGCTTTTCAACAAATTTATGATTAAATAAAATAAACATAATATTTAATTTTGTTTGTTAAAGCAATTATGGTATCTAATTATTGTTTGATGATGTTTTTTCACATTTATATTTATATTTATATTTATATTTATATTTATACTAATATACATTTTCCATCGGCATGAATAGTGGCAGGTAGGGGTGAACATGATACGGTACCATGTATATTTTCCTCATACCGTGTACCGTACCAACTATAGTTGGTACACTAATTTGACTACCGTTACCGTACCAAGTATACTTGGTACCAATTTGTTGGCTACCAACAATATTGGTTGGTATAAATTGGTATTGTATACCAAGATTACAACCTAATATAAACTAAAATATTATTAAAAACAAGATATGTTTTATAATATAATATTTTACCATCGTCCATCATTTAAAACATACTAATAAATTTTTCAAACTCGGAAACAAGATAAATAAAACGATGATTTATTAATGTTATATGAAAATTATTTATGTTAAAGAATCAATTATATATATTGTATGGTGGAAAGATTTTTAAAGATATAAAGTAGATCACAATTAATGTAAATATATATTGTAAGAACTAATTTATATATATGTATATATATATTGGTTGGTACGGTACTATCATGGTATTTAAATCTTTGTACCATTACCGTACCATGAATACTCGATTGGTACGGTACCACCAACCAAATATGTTGGCTACCAACATAGTGGCTACCAACTTTAATTGGTATGGTTGGTAGCATGTTGGTTGGTTTTGTTCGGTACAAATTTGACACCCCTAGTGGCAGGTAAGTGACATTTTTTTTCTTTAATCTCACCGTTTTTGTTGACTTATTTTCGGATCTCTATTTACTTAATTTGGGATGTTTTTTTTTTCTTCAACTTCATGCATTAGCTTTCTAACATACCGAGTATAAATTTTTTTTCAAGTTCATAGATTAGGGTAAATATTGGCTTTGCTAATTCCATTTCTCAATGTAACCAAACAAGGGATTTAGGTGTTAATTCTATTTCTCACTCCTTAAATCTCTATACCAAATACATCCCTAGAAGTACTATCTTAAAACCTAGGTTTTTTAGTATAAAATAGTATAATTTTTTTTATATCCTTGTAAAACTAATAAATTATTTTTATATCATTGTCAAATTCATAAATTATCTTTATATCCTTGTAAACTTTATAATTACCTCCATATCCTTCTAAATCTTTACAACTCTCTTTTATGTCCAAAAACCTATTTTAATATTTATTAAATCGTGATAATATCAATAATACATGCAAATAAACATGATTTCTAACATACATATTGCATACTTATTTAATAATTATTAATATTATAATAATATAATAATTATTAAAATAAGTTTTTGGACATAAAAGAGAGTTTGAAAGATTTAGAAGGATACGGAGACAATTATAAAGTTTAGAAGGATATATAAATAATTTATAAATTTGACAAGGATATAAAAATAATTTATTAGTTTTACAAGGATATAAAAGAAATTATCCCTAAATATAAAATTAGTAAATATATTTGAGAATTACACCATTAGAAGTATCTTGGAAAAAATAAATAAATATTGAGACCTATATTTTGCTTTTTAATATAAAATAATATTTTGTATGTTGTGTGAATATGATTAAACAGTCTTTTGAGTATCATATGAAATTACACGCGGCAACACGCGAGTTCAAATCCTACAAGTTATCGACATTTCTCATATTAATTAAAGATGTTTGGTGCCTAATTGCTATTTATTTATCTATTAACTTATTTATTTATATATACTTCCTCCGATTCAAAATAAGTGATACACTTTCTTTTTTGGGGTGATTCAAAATAAGTGATACACTTTGAAAAATTACCTTATTTGGCAAAAAATAGTGGGACCCACATCCACTAACTATCTACTTTAACAAAGTGAAATGACCTCTTATCCTTACTTTTTACTTTTAAACATCATTAACCTCACTTTATTGAAAATATGTGGGACCAACTCTACACTAACCATCCAATTAATCCAATTTAATCATCATTATAATCTTTTACCTTAAAAACCGTGAAACTCAAATTGTATCACTTATTTTAAATCGGAGGAAGTAAGTAAGTTTGTCTAATTCATATCCTAAAAACACACATGTAATGACAGACACAAATACTATTGATGGTTCTCCGACATAGCCTGGTTATCATCATCACCATGGCATCCGTGATGTAGACGACAAACGTAGACGACAAACGTGGATGACAAACATAGTTCGAACATTGTTCTAGTTCCTCGCTAGCTCTTATTTAATATAAAATTTTAGGTCTCCACGGAGTGAGTGATGACAATGCCGAAATTCGCTTCCGTGGTTTTCTTTTGCTATTTAAAAAAAAAAAATATTTGCGACAAACGTTATGGACTTGTTTATAAGTATATTTTTTTGGATAAAAAGTAGATTAGTTAATGAGATATCATAAGAGCACGGGGTATGGATCCGCCATACCCCCGTTATAAAGCCAATAACGTCGTTATCCCCAAACCCCCTCCTCGTTATTTGTTCGCCAAACAAGTTCCGCCGTGGTTATAACGAATGTTATAGCTTTTTTTGCCTGCAAACATCTCCTATAACATGGCTATAACATGAGAGGGCTCGGTGTGGGGGGTTAAAACCCCCGTTATACACCCAAAAAACATAATAACGTCGCCAATACCAAACCGCCCCCCGTTAAAACTTTGTCCGCCATGGCCATGACGTCTCGCCAAAAGGGAGGAAGGCAGGGGTGGGGGTGGGGGTGGGGTATTCCAACCAATCAAAATACACCAAATAACAAATGTGGGACCCCTATAACATCACTTAACTATAACACCAGGGAGCTACTTTTCCCTCCCCAAGTTATAGCCAAGTTATAAGCCAAAAAATGCTATAACATGCCTATAACTACCCTTCCACACCTTGTGCTCTGATACACCATACCGGGTGCATATTATAACCATGTTATAGCTATAACTAAGCTATAACACTACCTCCACACCTTGTGCTCTAACTATGAATGATATTAAAGATAATTAGATGGTGGAATATTAACGTTCAGTTATAGCTATCCTGCCACATATTATGATTGTGAGTGAATAAAAACCGAGTAAGAAACATAAAACTCATAAAATCAAACACAAACAATCTATGTATCTTTTCCGATTTCACGGTTGGCAAACCTGCAATGGTAAGAAAAACGTAGTCTTTTTGACTTAGCATAATGTATACAGAAAAAATAAATAAACCCCATTAAGCCATAGTTATTTTTTGTAACACAGAAATTATAAATGTACTTTAAAAAATCGTACTGTAATATTTTAAAAATAAATTACTACGTATAATGGAAGGGTGTGGAGGAAGTGAATTCCAGACTGTCGATGACTCGATCAAATTATTTTGGTACCCATCACCATCAATGCTAATATTTTGCGGTGTTAAAATATAAAAACTTCTTATAATATTACCAAAATATTGTGTAGTACTCCGTATTTCATTAAAATATTTATGCTAGTTTAATACTCCGTATATTTAAGTTTAATTTAACAATCTCGGTTAAATACAAACAACCGTATCACTGTCATATTGTCCACATCCACACCCTCCAACTATTGTATGTCTTTTCATTGAAGCCCTCTGTTTTATTGGTACGTGACATATTTAGCCCATACATTTATCAAATTTACAGTTACCCCCTTGACTTATATTGGTATATTTTGTGTCAACTCTTGTTCCTCGAGGATAGTAGTTGATTTCTATACGATTGTACAACAATGCATAGAATATATAGTTGTTTAACTTGTATCCTGCATCATGATATTTTCCTTTATTTCAAGCAAGAAGTGAATAGTTGTCTCATTGCAAAACTGTATAACTAAGAATTTAAAAAAAAATAAAAAAAATTAACCTTAATGATAGAAAATAAACGTCTTATATTTTTGTCCAAATACAACATAATTTACTTATATGTCATTTGTAATCAAATAATCATTCAATCATTCCTATTGTAACAATTCGATTATCAAAATAAGCACTATCAAATATTATATGTTCAGAGCACAAAGTGTGAACATAATGTTAATACCATATTAAATGGGTAATGATTTCCACACCACATAAATTAACATATACACCACAACCTTGCTTTACAGTATATATACAATATGTTTTAAATATTGTACACCATGGTATGTGACATAACTTGTGTGGTGTGAAAATCACTACCCATATTAAATTAATGACTTTTAGGTTTTTAACATGAGTTTAATATCAATGTTAAAACCTCCATGCCACGTGTTAAAGGCTTCTTGCTCGCCAATTTAACTCGTTTTCAACATAAGAATGAGTTTAACGATCGCCAAACTGATGGCGAAGGCTCCTTTGACGCATGGTATGGTATGGTGTTAATGGGTTTTGGCGGCCATCAAAAGCATTTGGCGAGCCTTTAGACTGCTCCCAACGATAGTCATCATTGAAACCGTCAGTTGTTGCCAAATCAACACCACATCAGCATACACACTAACTAACATTAAACTGACGTACCCATGCCAACAATACAACTTCCCTTTAATTTTTTGGGACCCACCGTTAGAAAACCCACACACACAAAATACCCCTTTGGACCCACCCACCAAAACTAACGTTGCCTTCTCTTCCGTCTCCAAACTAGCTTGTGCAAACCAGCGGAACCACTGGCGGACCCGTGCCAATGGTGTCCCCAAACTCACACTAAACTAACGGTAAACCGGCGCAATCAATGGCACCCGTCTTAGCGGTGCATTCCCACCGCTCTAATAAGACTGGAGATTACATATATAAATATGTTGTTAGGTGGTTTTATGCTAATGAATCGACGGATCGTATAGTTTAAGGGGGTAAAGTGGTCTATATTATACCTTTGTGGTAAACAAGAGTTTCTTTTGCTTGTGGTGTGCCATTAAAATTGAAAATCGTGGGGTCCAGATAAGTGTCGGTTGCAATATTTAAACAATCAATTTTTGTTTAACATGTTTGATTTATTGATTATTTGTCCCCATTGTCGGTTCAATTTGTATGCCTAAAATTAATTCCTATATATCGTTAATAAAATAAATAAAATCTTATAATGTAACCCATTAATAACTCATAAAAAGACTAAATTTATTAAAGGCCAAAGTGCATTTTAGTATCTTGAACTTGACTAACTTGGTCCTATACTACCCTGAACTATTAAATGTGCAATATGGTACCCTGAACTTAACAAAATGATCGATGTAGTACCCAAACTCACTAATTTGGCCTTACTTTTTCGCTTGACTTACTTTCGTTGGAGATTTTGACGGACTAAAAAATATGGGAATTAGTTTTCATAAATTGTGATACTCCTACCACAAAGTACAACTATTCCTGCAAACTGTACAAGCATATAATGCACATATTGTGGTATAATGCTTAAAAGATGTGGTATGAAAATCATCCCCTAAAAATTATACATTCATCTCAATATATTGATATTAGAAGCAAATCTCGTAAGAAAATAAGGCAAAATTAGTGAGTTAGGGTACTAAATTAACCATTTTATCAAGTTCAAAATAATATGTTGCACTTTTAATAGTTCAGGGTAGTAGAAGATCTAGTTAACCAATTTCAGGATATTAAAATATATTTTGGCCTTTATTAAAACTGAACTCTGATAATGACAACGACTGTATTTTAGATGTCAAGAGATGTTAGAATTTGTACATTAATAAAACTTTTTTTTTCATTAATTAAAATACAAAATTTCATGCATGTAATAACAATTTAAAGATTTATTACAAGTTATTATTATAAAAAAAATAAATAAACAAATAAGTTGTTTTATTAGCTTTCCCTAGTTGCCAGTGTCCCTGCCACAAGTCCACAACCAAACGTTGGCAAAAAAAACCAAAAATTCCAACGTTCGATTGCTAATTTGGTGGTTTTATGACTTCTATTTTTATTTGTGGTTAATGCACAAACAGTGGTGTGAATTTTTCAAATGACACGACACACAACATAAAAATAAATAGTTTTGGATCGTACATGGACTGATTCGTCCAGCGTGTTTAATAGACGGGTCATGTTCGGTTAAGTGTTGATAAACACGTCGATCCACTAACCCGTTTACGAGCTCTAAACCCGTTTATGGCCCGCCAATCCTATACAACACGTTTACGATCTGTTTAACCTGGCAACCCGTTTGACATGTTGAGATAAATGGGTTACCCACCAATTAACCCCAACTAACCGAAACCTGCTAACCCGATTAGCTGAACAAGTCGTGCTCGAGTTAGGTGATATGAACCCACCAACCTGAATTCGACACAAATTATCACTCCTAGCACAAACCTTCTGTTTTGGATTTTTTTTTCTTCTCCGTTGAAAATTTGTAGTTTGGATTTTTCTATATGTAATTATACATTATTATTCTTTTTTTTTTTTTTGACCAGCGATATACATTATTATTCTTAACTATAGCCCAAAGGGTAATGGTTAGCAAAACCCTTTTGTTGGATTTTGCTAACCATAGCCCATAGGGCAATGGTTAAGAAAAAAAAAATGCTTAAATTAAATGTCTATTAACTACAAAAAAACCAACTCCATGAATTTCACTAACCATCTCAAGGTAGTTATGCTTTAATAATTGCACATTATTATTCTTAATCATAGTCCTAAGAGCAATAGTTAGTAAAAAAAAATTGTTTGCTATTTTAATTTATGCAATTTATATCTTTTGAAATGCAGGGAAAATTTATTAAGAGAAAATAAAAAAGCTAGTCGAATAACGATACAGAATAGGAAAACACAGACATGGAAATAAACGACCAACGGTCTGTGAGGAATAGACCGGACCAAGCCTAAATGGCTAGGATACATAAACCCACATCACCAGAACTGGGCCCAATAAATTCATGACTAAAAACCAGGCCCAGAAAGGAAGCTGAAACAGAGCTAAACACGAGCTCATATCGACACATACTAAAAGCAGTAGCATAAAATCAAATGAGCAGCCCTTCTAAAAACACGGCAAAGCCAAAGTACAACAATAACACAAACCAAGATCTTGCTAACCAACAACAACAAAGGATGCTCGATCCTAACAAAGTCAGGCTAGGTGAGATGTAGAACTGTAGACGGTTGATATTGACGGATTTAGACATGTTTTTATCCATCAATATTCTACTATTTATACATGGTTTATTAGGAAAACGACACTTTTCATGCCTAATTATTATGTTTTCGTAGATTGCAGGTCATAACTTGTGACGACCGGTTCAAAACACCCACCAATCAAAACTAAACAATCCAATAACTATCTAATTACAATTAACCATTCGAAACCCGATAACGACTATACAAAAGACAACAAATGAGCCAAGATCTCACTACCAATAGATATATAATATCTATGGATACAAACCAACTAACTACAATCAAAATACAAAACTACCCAACTTCCCTCATTCCTAAATATATCAGAAGTATCTCTATACATATTAAGCCAAAGTTTTTTTGAATTTTTAAATCCATGTCATAATACCATGTCATCATTGAACCCATGTGTACATGCCACCTCAAAGCCTGCTCAGCCCTACCCTTTCGTATTGCAACAGTTTTGGCTGAATTTATTGAATCAATCAATTACCAACCGTTTCAATTTCAGCCTTTTTCCTAACCAAAACCGCACAAACACTCTTCCTCTCTTCAACTTCAATCCATAAACCATAATATCCCCAATTTCAATCAATTGTGATTTCAGGTCTGCTTTTATTTTGTTTCTTCAACCTAAAAAATTTCTAATGGCGAGGAAATCTAAGAAATCTTGCCAAAATAAGGTACCATTCTTCCCAGATTTCAATTTTCATACGTCGTTTTTAACAAACGTTTCTTTCATTCGTGATCAGATCAACCTAAACCACCTCCAATCGCAACATTGGTACCACAACCATCCACCGCAATCTTCATTTATGCTAACATCTCATTGATTATGTCTTTTTTTGATATTTCACTCATCTTTTGTGTCCCATGTTTAGATTTCGGGGGTGGAATTTTATACTGTATATCTTAAATTCTTTTATTGGAATTATTTATTACAGGATAGTGAACCGCATATAATTCATGGAGCAAGTACTGAATTTGGACACGTAATAAGAACAACATGAGCGTAACGGTCAATCTGAACAGGTATGATGCTATGATTATATGGTCTGTTATGGAACTAATAATATCGTAGATTTCAAAATGTTATATTTGCAGGGTGCTGCTGATGTGGTATGTAAATCCATCTTAATTACTTAATAACATATATATGCTTAATTAACCAACATGTTGATTTTATTGTGTGGTATAACATTAACATCTTTGTAGTCACGTCATTTAAGGATGCCTGCTATATTGAATTTTTTTTTAAAGAACAAGCACATGTTAGGGTTTTAAGTTAACTCTGGTTTAACATTATAATTTGAAATATGTTTTGATCTTAGAGAGTGTCAGGGTGATTAAACAACTTATTAGCTTATTGCATTTTGAACAGTATATGGTTAGTACTTTATAGTGGAAACCCCCCTTCTACAATTGATGCAACTCAACTTGAAGAACACCCTAAGGTTTTATTTTTAACTTTATTTATTGTGATTTAGGATATAATTTTATAAATTGATACATCTGATGCACTTATTTCAACTGGATTTGCAATATATTCTGTTAAATATTGATAATTTTCTAAAGGTGAAGTTGGTCAAATTGGTGAAGTGGCTCAAAATTAAAAAAATATATTTTAAATTGATTGTCCCGGTGTTGTTTATGGCATCAGTTGGCTAAGTTATATTTATTTAAAAACATTTTTCTGAATTTGTAGTAGAAAAAAGCAATTTATTGTGGTAAGTGATATTGCTTTAGGGAACGTTAGTGTTAAAAGTTTCAAAAATAGAGACTATCCATGCAATATAAAAGGCCGAATGAATAATGTGTTATACAAAAGATTATCTTGAATGATCTATTTTCTTTTCTATGAAAAGTGTTGAAGATTGTTGGGTATTCACCAAACTGCCTATGTAAATAGCGCCTATGTAAATAGCACCAAGGAGTCTGCCAAAGTATGTGATAGGCCACTGATCTATTTTGAATCATTCCCATTAATAAAAACAGATTGTTAGAACAAATCCTTCAATTCGAGAAGAAGGGTGTCTTCAAAGAAAACTTTCTTAATTCATTTCATAGATAAAAGATAGATAGAGCCTTCCAGCAGGGAAAGGTATAATACAACAAAGCAAGGGAGGGAGTAGGCTGCCAGCTCATAGGCAAGGACAAGTGCCTCTCCCACTATCTGACATTTGATAGTGCTCCCACTATAATGACTACTAGGAATATTCTTAGACATAAATGAAAATAACAATAATAATTAATAATTAACTAATAGCATAATACTTAATTAGCTTCTTGTTTCCCTTTGTTCCTTCTTTGGTAGACCTTCCAAGGTTGGGGCTTATCAGTATGACAACCTGGAGTAATCTTTATCTGTAACACCTCAAATTTTAATACCAAATATTGGCCAAAATAAAACATTTTTATAAATAGAAGAACATCCTCAATTTGGATTTACAAAAACCTTGGTATGAAATCAGAGTATAAAAGTAGGTGTTACAAAATAGATCATAACCAAGCTAAGACTAAATCCAATCTAGTGTTCTTCTAATCTAGGTCCCGCATCTCTATCCATGCGTACCTACGCCTTCGATCCCGAACCTGAGTACATAGCAAAACAAACAAGGAGTACGTGAGACAAAACGTCTCGTGAGTTACATGGGTTTAGACCCAAAGTTGATAATAATAACCGAATGATAAACAAACAACATGTAAGCAATCATCCATCTATCTAGTCACCCTATTGTGACTCTATCATCCTTGCTTTCCTAGCAATCATATCTAGTTGTCGGGACATCCCCAACCAACTAGAACCACATTAACTTATTAACCGGGGATCCCCCGCATTAACAAGCTTCAAGGTGAAGGCAAGAGGGAATCGCCCAATCTACCTCTACCTGCCTTACTCGCCGGACTACTTCCAGTTAGCAAGACTACTATCATGGAATGGGCCGATGGGGATCCGCCCAAATGCTCCCCATTCCATACCTCATGACCGGGGATCCCCCGAAGCATCACATCATCTCACCATATCATAACTCGATGGTTATGTCAATCTAGCTCTCGACTATCACGTCTATCATCAAACAAGTTAGTCCAATATTATCAGTAATATCTATCACTAACTCAAAATACTACAAGTCTACACATATAAGCAAATAGACCGTAACACAAGTAATGAAAAATATTTAAAAGGGCTATGTACTCAGTAAATTCCACACGTACTCACCTTAGCAATATGATGCTCAAACCGTGTTCTTGACACCCAAACTCTTGCTTCACAACTCAATCAACTTTCCAAGACTTCACCAAAAGCCTAATACAATTATCACAATATGATCAACATCAAATACTACTACTAATGTGTTCATCCATCTCTAGATAACACCCATCAACCCATTTCCCCCAAATATGGTGATTTACCAAACCCTAGGTTTAACCAACCCTTAAGATTCTTACAAATCTTAACCATACACTTGATTTCCTTGTTAATATACCATCTATTAAGTGCATACAACATTTATTTCACCATAAATCACCAACCCAAGAACTAGGGTTTCAAACCCTAACTTCAAGATCCATAGATCTTGAGCTACAAAGATGGAGGAGTGAAGATTTACCTTTAATCTTCAACTAGGAGTGAAGAACCACGAGATTTGATGAAGAAATCGGCTCCAAATGGTGTTTTCCACTCAAAAACGTATACAAAGTCGTTGGGAGAGAAACTAGGGCTTTTGGTCTGCAATAAATGAGCATTTCCCGACTTTAATGCTGATCAGACACCAAAATCGCGTCGTGATCTATAGATCGCGTCGCTATCCCAAAAATCGCGTCGCTATCTTGGGCTGTGCAGCCCAGGCTGCATTTTTCGACCTTTGCTTCGACACGGTTTCGTCCATAACTTTCTCATACGGTGTCCAAATGACACGAAACCAATTCCTACGTTCTTTAAATGATTTATCCTTATTTGTCATATTTTTATAAAATTTATTTATCTACAAATTTCGGGAGGGAGTAGGCTGCCAGCTCATAGGCAAGGACAAGTGCCTCTCCCACTATCTGACATTTGATAGTGCTCCCACTATAATGACTACTAGGAATATTCTTAGACATAAATGAAAATAACAATAATAATTAATAATTAACTAATAGCATAATACTTAATTAGCTTCTTGTTTCCCTTTGTTCCTTCTTTGGTAGACCTTCCAAGGTTGGGGCTTATCAGTATGACAACCTGGAGTAATCTTTATCTGTCATCAAATTTGAAAATTTACATATGCGTGACTTTACAAATACATATTGGAATTTAAAGGTACCCGACATGTAAGTATTCGATGACATGTAACCTACTTGTCTCTAATTGATTTGTTTTTTAGTTGAATAAAGGACATGGTATTCAATATACTAATGAAATTTTGTTACATAAAAGATATTTTATGTAGTTTTGTGATATATGGAGATGGATAGTATGTGTAATTTGCATTTTGAATAATGAGTTTAAAATGCAGCCTATCTGCATTCTGTTAGTATTTTCCAACCTAATATGCAACATAATATATTGCAGCCTAATATGCAGTTTGGTATATATTGCACCTTATTATTTTGCAGTTGATCAAAATTCATATATTAGTTTATAATGCAGCCTATCTTCATTCTATTAGTATTTTCTACCCTAATATTAAATTTTGAATTTTTTTTAATGCATTCCATGTCATCAATGCCATGCCAATCATGGCTCAATGCCACATCATAATAACAGTAGGACATTGCTTGATTTCAGTTTGGATCCGAATTGGCCCATTTTATTATACATAGTCAAAGTATTTAGGTTTTTACTTTTTAGCTTACTATCAATTTCCTCCAAACGGGTTGCTGGGTTTGGATCCGAATTGGCCCGTTTTATTATACATAGTCAAAGTATTTAGCTTTTTAGTTTTGTGCTTACTATCGATCCAAATTGGTCCATCAGACCAGTTTCCTACATCCAAATGAGAGGATGGTGAATGCAGGCACATTACTATCGATTCAGGGAGTATTTAGGTTTTTACTTTTTAGCTTAATTTTTTTATTATTAATGAAAACAAACAAATTAATTTCAGTTTCTACGATCCAAGAAGATGTAATATGTTTAACACCTTTAACATGGTTTCATATGAGGTTATCAGATGATCAAAGTGGAACAGTATGTGAACGCGGAAAAGATAATTTGCAACATAAGGTTGGTTAGTGAACTCAAAGAAGCTTTGGGAGCTGCTCATTATATGCCTTAATTTCTTTTCATGGTGACGAAGGTGTTGTTGAGGTTAGTTATTAAAAAATCCATATTTTTAAAAATTTTGCTACTAATATTTAGGTTGCTCGTCATCCGGATTGTGCAACTGTTATCACTGAAATTGTTGGTTGTGTTGGTTTATTGTTCTGACATGTTGAGTTTGGATATTTATTGTTCTTTGACTAATTTGGTTTCAAAAATGGCACATAATTGTTTGTATGTTTACCTTTTGAACTTTTTTAGGGCCAATGACTGATGGATTGAGAAATATTTTGGAGCTAAGCCATCTCATATACACAAAGCCTTGCTCACGAAATTCGTGAGTTTGCAATGCTAAAAGTTTTTTTTTGTTGAATAGTTAGGTGGTCAATTTTGAATAGGATGATATGGGTTGAACTGATTATATAACAAGTACTAGCTTAAAACGGGTCAAATGGATCCAAAGTCATCTATAGTGGATTTTATATGAGGAGAATGCGGGAAGGAATCAAGAAGTTCTTCTTGCATTTTGTTCCAAGACAATTACTTCAAAGTGATCGTATTCAGGTTATGATCGACCCATGTTAGGTTCTGATCGACCCATATTGTTATGAATCGGGTTAAAATTCATCCAAGTGTATTTCATAATAACTAAAATCATACGAGTATCATTTTATTCAAAAATAGATTGTTATTGAAATAATATTTGACACTGTATAAAGAAGTATAAATGGAATGTAAGTTTATATCTCAATGTTTGTTTGCAATTTGTTACAAATTTGAAGTTTTTCATTTACAATTGATTGTTTTGATTTATCGGTGGTTTTCAATGAGGATCTTATTGATGAGAATCCCGCTATTGTAAACATTATGAATTTTTTTACTTTTAAAAACTTTTATATGCCGCCCGTGATTTATCACGGGTTATAGACTAGTATCTTCTTAAGCCTCCGATCAACTTCAAGTTCCTATATGCTTACTCTTATCTTTTCCTGTAAAAAGTTCATCCACTAAACGGGTAAGCTACAACGAGCTTAGTGAGTTCATAAAGTACAAAATAATACTAGCATTATATACAAAATAAAGAAATAATAACATATAAATGGTATAAAACTATTCAAGTATTCATATTATAGCAAGTCCACATCAATATATAACTGACCGATGAGCTTTACAACTTAACGTGAGATTTACCGAGAATCCGTCATAGCCGAGTATCAACACTTATCCGGAATCAACAAGAATTATTGAATGACTGACATTGAGAATACAACTATATCACAAGAATCAACAAGAGTTTGCCGGATAATAAACGCAATCGAGAACCAATCACCGAATCAACACTCCACGAGAATCATCACGTAACCACCGGAACCGATAGACAATACCACATCATGAATCAATGAGATCTCAATACCATCCTAACGAATCAAAGTGCGTCATTCCCCCTTAGGCCATTAGGGAATGAGGCCGATGAAGGTGATCAAGGCACCCCTAACCGAGTCCATGATCCAGCTTCACCACCACGGTCCATACCACTCCTCCGCCAGGTACTCCCGCGTCCACCGCTAAACATATTACACAAAGTAATACTCGAGCCGTTGTGGGTCCTCACGAAACGAAATCATCTCTCAAGGAATTCGTACGGGTAACTCATATTCGATATCAAACGAAACAATAACAACGATAACTCCACGAGACCGGAACAAGAGGATTATCACAACCCGAATCAATAAAAATGAATCTCATACTAGGGCAATCCAACCGAGACTCAACACAAGGAATTTATACGTCATGAATCGATATCAAGTGAGACACCACAAGGATATTCCATCAATCAAGACATCTATCAAAAGATTATACACAAAGCATACCACAAATAATCACTATATTCTTACAAATCAATACACATAGCAAGAGTTTATCAATGATTCAAACTTCATTTAATCATATTACAGTAAAATCACTAGTATTACCAATTCAATGTTCTAAGCATCACATATGTGATAACAATAAACCAAATAACAATTAAACACGTAGCATTTAGATATATAACTACTAGTATACAGTTGTACATAGATGAACTCACCTTGGCATAGATGTAGACGGACAAAACTCCAACCTTCCAAAACTTTGATATTGCCTTCCGGATTCCAAAACTAGATACAACACATACAACCAAGTGTTATAATTCCAACATATACAATGTTCCCAAAATCACAGCCCATTCCATAACTTTATTTTCATAAAACTCAAACAAACTAAGCCACGGGTCAAAATCCGTCAATGTACAACACATGCATGTATGCACAAAACCCGTATATGCTTCTTTTCATTTCTAACATGAACATGCATATATTTTCAACACAATCTAGCCTTCATATCATCATTAAAAACCTTAAATCAGTTTATAAGTCTAAACTCCCAACTTGATTTCATGGTTCATGAGGCTTACCCATAAGTGGGTTCATCACCTTCACCAAATCACCCATTTCTACCATGATTTGTACTCATATATATGATAAGGGAGATGAGTTACCTTTAAATCTTTACATGCATGTAAAAACCCCTTTGATTTGAGCTTAAAATCGTTCACACACAGTAGAACACCAAGAACACACACACTTAATGAAAGAGAGAGTTTTTAGGCTGATTGCATGTATTCTGTTCTGTAAATGGTGCGGCAGAGGGTCTAAACGACCTCTGATCTGCATGAAATTTTAACACCACTTGCACATCTCTTAGGGACACCGTGTCAAAATTTCAGCCCCAGGGACCCACGCACGCGCCCTCACTCGCTCTAACGGTGGGGGTGTCCGCCGGTTAAATACTTAACAGCACTAACGGAAATTTTCATCCATTTTTCAAACGCCCGCAACTTCTTCATATGAACTCCGTTTTTAACGTTCTTTATATCGTTGGAAACCTCATAACGAGTACTACAACTCCATTTAGATTATATTCAGAAATTCACAACTTTATTCCAGGATACTCGTTCCCAAAGTTGACTCTTCGGAAATGGGTGTTACAAATGTTATATTATTTGCTCATACATGTTTTTCTTAATCATTGTATACTTATCATATTACCACCATATTTGCACAAAACACAACTAAAGCATGACAAACATGTTTTGGGCATTTAATACACATAATCCAAGTTACTTACGTGTAAAGATATATTTTAGATGAAACAAAAACTCGTATGTTACATAACTCCAAAGTACACAAGAAAGGGGCCAAATACGCGTTAAAAAGAAGAATTCTGAAAACGTAGAAGCTCGTGATCAGTCGGAGTGTAAAAGAAAATAATTTGATCAAATTGATCAAAGAAAATCAAGTTAATTAGAGCCACATTTTATATGTTCTTGAAGGCATTATTACCATTTAATAAAGCCACTAATTACATCTCATGGATGGTAATCGTATATTTCAAAAAAGAAAAAGAAAAAGAGATAGTTCTTAAGGTGGACAACTGAATTAATAAGGTGACATTTGAAGAAATAAAATGCAGTCACATTTGGAGAATTTAATAAACTAGCTCATGGGCATTTCACAATACATGGGCCACATATCAATTAAAAAGAAGATGGTCAAATTTAATTTGCTCGAGAGGTCCAACTAAGATATGACAACCGGCCCATGACATTATTCGGGAGTTGATCAATTAAAAGCGTAATTAACTCCTTTTGAAAAGAGGAGTTCACGTTTTGGGGGAGTTACGAGAAAACCACAGCCGGTTAAGGCTGTGGACGAACGAAGAAAATCTCAGGAACGAAACAGAAAAGAACTCCATACGTACGGACGGACATAAATTGAAGGAGAAGATTCAAAGGCAACTTACATCAAGCATTGTTTGGTTTAATTCATTGTTCTTATTTACAATGTTTTTAACTTTTTGTCATTGTTTGATGTTTGGTTCGTCTAGCATGTCTATGTGCTAGTCGCTTTTGTGTTCACTATGAATTGATGAATTTTAGGTCTATGTTTGGTTAAATTTTAGGATTAACTTTCGTTTGTTTGAACAACGTTGGTCAATGCATTAATCTCTCGGTTTATACTTTTGATCTTTGTCGTTTAATTTGTTTATTGGTGATTAGTTTAACTATTGACAACATTTGAACTAGTTATTAATATCCTCATCTTTTCACTCAAGTGACCTAGATGGCGATTCACTAGGAATAGGGATTGAAATTAGATTCCAATAAGTTAGGATAAATCGGTAGTCTAACCACGGAAGTTCTAGGTTAGAGGGTTTAGGTGATCCAAACCTATTAAGATCAACAACCCGAGGTGTGATTAGGTTGCAACTTTTGAGAGAAGGAATTCCTATTAGTTGTGTCTAGTTTATTAAACGGAATTGAGAGGAATCTAGTACCGTGACCTCTAGAACATTAGAAGTAACCGGAGCTTAGCAACTAAACATAAACCTTGAAGTAGTCAATCATGGTGAATACCCTTTTAAATCTTCAAAACAGTTCACTTAAATTCGTTGTTTATTTATCATTCCTAGTTAAGTAATTTTAGTTCACTTTAATTCCATTAATATTTTAGCTTTAATATAAAAACTCTCACTAAATATTTTGCTCTAATTAATTTTCTTAGTTTTAATCTTACGAGTCAGCTTGATCGTTCCCTGCGGATACGATAACCCGAAATACTTACCTAACCTATATTACCCACGATTAGGTATACTTGCCTATGAATGTGGTAATCTAGATTAGTAGTATTTAGGAGACATTTTTATAACTAGATTTAGCACATCAACTTTTTGGCGCCGCTGCCGGGGAATGGTTGCTTGATTTAGTAGATTAGAACTTAGTTTATTAGTTGATCCTCGTCTAAGAACTTGTTCTCAGAAGAGTTAATTGCTTTATTTTATTTTATTTTGTTTTTATTATTTTGAACTGGTGCATTTTACGGTTTGTTTTGCCTCCTTGCAGTTTATTTTTCTTTGCAGTTTATTATTCTATGGGGGACGTTGAACAACCGATGATGACCGAGGAGGAATGGAACTCATTCAATCAAGAACTTAATAGTAATTACCGAGGTGATGACCGATGGTGGAACAACAACAACATGAATTACAATTATGCCCAAAGGCAAGACCCACATGATTTTTACACGAACAACAATACAAATCCTCACATAGTTGATTTTCCTGACCAAGGAGCAAAACCCGACTCAGAAATGTCCTCCTTAGAGAAAGCATTTGAAAATTTTATGGCAAGTCAAACCAGGATACACGAGGAGAAACAACAAACTGAAAGAAACCTACAAGATGACGAGGAGGAAGAAATCCAAGAGCTTCTAGAGTGGTGGTGTGTTTACGAGAGCAAATCGAAAGAAGAAGAGGTGGAATTCGAGGAGATCAAAACCGAAGAAGAGCCGGAGAATGAAGACGTAACAAGTGCACAAACTGTTGATTATTCTTACTTTCATGATGAATCCTTTGACGACTATTTCTCAACCAAATTAGATACACTATCTATGACTACTAATCTCAATGAAATTGGTGATGATGACAAGAGCCCCGATTATGTAATAAGAGAGCTCGAAGAACTCTTATATGCTGACGCCTCAGATGCCCAAAAGCCCGACAGAGTTTCAGAGCAAATTCCTTCAAATGAAAATTTTCAAAACAAGCTATCTTTTACCAATCATCCAACTCTTGAACCAAAACCACCTCCATGTCATCTCGAATATGTTTTCTTACAAAAACCGAATCTCGAAAACCTTATGACTCCTGTGCTTAAACCGCCGCCTACTCATCTTGAGTTTGCCTTTCTACAAGAGTTCGACATGGATGATCAGTACAAAAATGTTATAGAAAACATACCTAAAAATCACCTCTCTCGACTCGAAAAACCAACTCATAAAGAACTCCACAAACACATCATCCATGACACATTTTCCGACGAGTTCTTACATATGATCGAGTTGAAACAAATATATGAACCTTGTTGTGTATGTGGTACTGAAGCCAGGAAATTTGTGCTTAAATGTCACGCATGGCCGAATGGTAACCATTTTGGCCCGAGCGACATCGTTGCTAAAGAACGTCCAGTAATATACCCCAAGTAATCTAACTTGGGGGCGAGTCACGCTCAGGACTCGGAAATAAAACGAAGCGTTTCTCGGGAGGCAACCCGTACTTTTACTAATTTTATTTTATTTTGTTTTGTGTGTTTTTTTTTCTTTCTTTTTATGTTAGGAGCCTAGATTGAGCTGAATGAATGCTTGGACGATGATGATTGGATGAGGGTGCTTGGATGATGATGCTTGCAGTGCAACACCACAAAACCTCAGGGAGTATTTTTCCTTTGTTCCCTCATTTTTTCACTTATGTTTTGAACATTTTAGATGCATTGGGGACAATGCAAATATCTAAGTGTGGGGATAGGGTTACTATCTTTTTACTTCCTACTTTTTGAGCTTAATTGTTGCATTGGGGACAATGCAAATTTCAATTGTGGGGAGGGGGTTGAATTAAAAATTCCACCACTTAATTTTGTGAAATCTTTGAAATAATCATCTAAATGAAGGCAAATGATTTTAATTAACACTAGCCAAATTCTTTTAAGACATTTATCAATGCTTCGAGGAAAAACAAATTACGAAAATTATTTCGATTTAAACGATAAAATTTGTTTTAGTTTTTTATGTTTCAGAATTTGTGGCTTTTCACAATTTTAAAAATCTTTTTAGTAACTTATTCAATCTTTCGTGGCTTAAGTAATACAAAAAGTCTTACATAATTTAAAATTTTCACTTAAGTTAACTTCTAACAAAAAAGGTTGAGGTTGGATACCTAGTTTAAAAAAATCCCTTTGTGTACAAAATACGCCGGCGAAAGCCGAGAATTAAAGCAGTTGATGAGTCAGGATGTTGCATCAGGCATAGCCCCCTTCGGCCCAATATGATGTCCAATATACATTCTAAATATTTAGGGGTCTATTGGTAAGTCGAAGTAAGGGTTGGATCTGGTGTTAATTATCGAAAAATTCAAAAAGCTGAATAAATGTTATGTACAATGTGCATAACAATCATAAATAGTCACATTGGCAAAAAAATTTAAATTGTGTTCAATTCAAAAAATCTTAAAGTTGGAAGTTGTCGCAAAAGTAAAAATTCTAAATTATGCAAGAATGAGTAGATCTTAGGCTAATAAAGATTTAATAAGTTGACTAAAAAGGGATTAAAATAATGAAAAGTTGGATAAAACTGTACATAAATCTTGGCATAAAAGCTTTAACAAATTTTATCCGCTAAAACAAATGATTTTCCGAAAGTTGTTTTGAAACGTGTATTGAAAGAAGTGTCAACTAATATGATCTTTATTTATGCCTAGTGACCCGTTTTTAATTGATGATTTGCTTGAGGACAAGCAACGTTTAAGTGTGGGGATTTTGATATTGACGGATTTAGACATGTTTTTATCCGTCAATATTCTACTATTTATACATGGTTTATTAGGAAAACGACACTTTTCATGCCTAATTATTATGTTTTCGTAAATTGCAGGTCATAACTCCAAAGTACACAAGAAACGGGCCAAATACGCGTTAAAAAGAAGAATTCTGAAAACATAGAAGCTCGTGATCAGTCGGAGTGTAAAAGAAAATAATTTGATCAAATTGATCAAAGAAAATCAAGTTAATTAGAGCCACATTTTATATGTTCTTGAAGGCATTATTACCATTTAATAAAGCCACTAATTACATCTCATGGATGGTAATCGTATATTTCAAAAAAGAAAAAGAAAAAGAGATAGTTCTTAAGGTGGACAACTAAATTAATAAGGTGACATTTGAAGAAATAAAATGCAGTCACATTTCGAGAATTTAATAAACTAGCTCATGGGCATTTCGCAATACATGGGCCACATATCAATTAAAAAGAAGATGGTCAAATTTAATTTGCTCGAGAGGTCCAACTAAGATATGACAACCAGCCCATGACATTATTCGGGAGTTGATCAATTAAAAGGGGAATTAACTCCTTTTGAAAAGAGGAGTTCACGTTTTGGGGGAGTTACGAGAAAACCACAGCCGGTTAAGGCTGTGGACGAACGAAGAAAATCTCAGGAACGAAACAGAAAAGAACTCCATACGTACGGACGGACATTAATTGAAGGAGAAGATTCAAAGGCAACTTACATCAAGCATTGTTTGGTTTAATTCATTGTTCTTATTTACAATGTTTTTAACTTTTTGTCATTGTTTGATGTTTGGTTCGTCTAGCATGTCTATGTGCTAGTCGCTTTTGTGTTCACTATGAATTGATGAATTTTAGGTCTATGTTTGGTTAAATTTTAGGATTAACTTTCGTTTGTTTGAACAACGTTGGTCAATGCATTAATCTCTCGGTTTATACTTTTGATCTTTGTCGTTTAATTTGTTTATTGGTGATTAGTTTAACTATTGACAACATTTGAACTAGTTATTAATATCCTCATCTTTTCACTCAAGTGACTTAGATGGCGATTCACTAGGAATAGGGATTGAAATTAGATTCCAATAAGTTAGGATAAATCGGTAGTCTAACCACGGAAGTTCTAGGTTAGAGGGTTTAGGTGATCCAAACCTATTAAGATCAACAACCCGAGGTGTGATTAGGTTACAACTTTTGAGAGAAGGAATTCCTATTAGTTGTGTCTAGTTTATTAAACGGAATTGAGAGGAATCTAGTACCGTGACCTCTAGAACATTAGAAGTAATCGGAGCTTAGCAACTAAACATAAACCTAGAAGTAGTCAATCATGGTGAATACCCTTTTAAATCTTCAAAACAGTTCACTTAAATTCGTTATTTATTTATCATTCCTAGTCAAGTAATTTTAGTTCACTTTAATTCCATTAATATTTTAGCTTTAATATAAAAATTCTCACTAAATATTTTGCTCTAATTAATTTTCTTAGTTTTAATCTTACGAGTCAGCTTGACCGTTCCCTGCGGATACGATAACCCGAAATACTTACCTAACCTATATTACCCACGATTAGGTATACTTGCCTATGAATGTGGTAATCTAGATTAGTAGTATTTAGGAGACATTTTTATAACTAGATTTAGCATATCAACGGTCTTTCCCCAAATTAACCGATGGTAAAGATACTGGTTTTCTAGGACTTCCGACCTATACGTAGCGCATATTGACACAAATAATTTAGCTACCATATGCAAAAAGTAGGGGTTACAATTTCTGACCCGACAAGAAAATGAACACATTTGGTTTGAAGTAAAAAGGTTTTGGGTCAGTCTTGGGTCGACTCAACTGACCCGTTTATTATACAAGTTAGGTTCGGGTCAATGATAATTTAAATGGGTCGACCCCCAACCCGTTTAATTATTAAAATATATTTAAAAAATATATATATTTATACTTAGTTTATAGTTTATTAATTCAAACGTAACTAATAGTTAAATAATACATTTAAAAAAATGTGGGAACCAAAAATTCCTGTAATGGGTTATGAGAAAGACAAAGTTATGGAATGGTTAATGGAAGATGATCCTAGAAGAATGGTTATATCCGTTGTAGGTATGGGTGGGTTAGGTAAGACAACTCTGTTAGAAAAGTCTACAATAATCAAGCAAACGGTGTCGATGGGTTGTGAAGATCCATGATCAAGAAATGGTTTGGGGCAAAACGTGAAATGGTTCCTAGCAAATGGCTAGGACCCGGAAAGCTTGTTCTTCGTTTGGACCGTCTTGGAGAAAAAGATTCATATGATCTCTTTTGTAAAAAAAGGCATTTTGGAGTGATTTAGGTCATTGTTGTCCTCTAGAACTAGAAGAATTAGCTAAGGCAATTACTAGAAAATATGAAGGATTGCCACTAGCTATTGTGGCAATTGGAAGTCTTTTGTGTGCTCAAGAAATAAAACCGCAATTGATGAGCAGTAAACGGGCAGAAACTTAACCAAGCTCAAGAATGCTTGCAAATGCAGGTTTTTGCACTTCATAGATGGCGGTTTCCGAAACTGAACAAAATGCGGTTGTTGGAGCTAGTAAAGCTTAGTGGTATACTTGTATAATATTGGAGAAAGGTACATTACCGAGTATAAAGGATTAGATGTCAAGAAATGAGATGTTCGTTACATGGCATCGAACACCTTACAAGTCTTCAGAAGTTGCATTTGGAAGAAATTCCAGCAGAGTTAGTTCAAAGGTCGCAAGGTGATGAGTATGCAAATCTTCAACATATAAACCCGCTAACCGTTGTGTACCTAATTGGCCAAAGTCGAGTAGTTGAAACACTTTTTTAGTAACAATCAACTCGCTTTATTTTATTGTATCTGCAATTAGGCACATAAGCAAGGAGTGAGTATGTCTAATGCATATAGGCATGTAACATGTAACAAGGTATACACAAAGGTTAGACATATAAGATCATGTAAGTATGTCATGTGGAGAATTTCTCTTAGAATACTAAAAAGGGTGTAATCAGAGTTGAGTCAACTTAACGACAAACTTGAGTTCGATTATAAAACTTGAAATTCGTCTAATTAACACTTTCAACTGAATTTGTTATTAATATTAAAATATTAACAATAGTAGATAGAGTTAGTGCTGATAGGCTAGATATTTCTAAGCTACGCTAGTCCCAACTTGACACTTCAGATTAAAGTATTTCGTTGGTACTAAGGCTATGGGGTATGGGTACAACACCCACACCAATTTTTTCTGTCACATCATCTGCCACCTCAGCAATCACACCACCTCCACACCACATCATCTCTAGAAAATACACACCACACCACACCATTTTAATTTCCATCTCACCATTTCTTTTTTATTTCTTTTATAAAAGATAACTTAAAAATTAATTTATTAATGCATTTTATTAAAAGTTTATAACAGATTTATTATGCATAAAAGAGGAACTATTTTTATTAATTCATATTTTTTTAAGCCCAAAAAAACTATTTTTTTAAGCCCAAAAAAGAGGAACAAAGCCCAAAAGTAAAACTTAAAAAGCTATAAACCTAATTTATTACGTCTTCTTCAACGGCTCCATCGTTTCCAGCAGCTTTTCCGGCAGCCTTTTCAGGCGAAGAGGTATGTTTTTCTTCCCTTTTTCTTCTGCAGCTCCAAGTCTCCAACCTCCAAGGCTTCCAATGGTAAAAAATATCTCGAAATCGTCCCCCCACACCCGTTCCTCTCCCTGGCCATGGGCACTCTCCACGCACGCCGTCCCCCCACGCCGTTGTGGGGGTGGTGTTCTCCACCCTTGCCACGTTGTGGCTTTCACCACATCACTACCACAGCCACGGGATGTGGCCCATACCGACCAGCCTAACAAAATCTCCAATCAGATGAAATCATAGTAAGAAGAGAGAAAGAGTGAATGTTTTGATTTCGTACTAGTATGAAAATAATGACTAAAAACGATGCTAAATTCATGTAGGCTCTAAACCACCGAAAACCCGCCAAAGGTGGTTTCAAAACTGCCCCCAGACCCCATTAAGTCAGTGTATTTTAATCTTAACAAATTCAAATAAGTGTACACTCCATACCACCTTTACTTTTTCAATATTTATTAAGACTATATTTGGTCAATAAATTTATCACATTACACTTAAATTATATTGATGATATAAAATCACCAACCGATAGTACAATAATCATGGATATATATAAATACAAAAGGAATAAGAAATTGTAAAATGACACAAAATTTTGCTATGAGAAGTAAACTTTGCAAGTAGAGCATTTTGATACCCGAAGCTTGATGCAAAAGTCTACTCAAGTAGTTCAAATTTGTACTCGACATAAATAGAATGAATTTCAAATATTTTTGAAGCAATGTCGAATAGTTGTGCAAGGCCGGGTCGACACAATTACACTTCTCTCATACACAATATAGTATAACCCCGAAAAAGTCAAATATACTTTAGTATATATAAACAAAACCTAATCTTATTACAAAGACAATAATCAAAAGAAAAATATTATAAGTACTCAAGAACCCTAATTTCACAAATATCAAATCCTTTTTCTTTGGGTTGAAAGGATACCAAATCCACTAAGGATTACAAAAAACCTTTAAAACCCTAAAAGGAATACACAACATCATTATCATCATTCAAAATTAATTAGTCATGCTTTAATTTCAAATCTTGAGCACTTAATTGACCCCACCGATATGTCAATTTCTATCAGATTTTCTTCCTCATTCATCTCCGGCCACCATAAAACAGATTCCGGCGACCTTTTCTGATAACAAAACTTGGATTCTTCTTCATCTTTGTAGTCTCTATACCCAACATAGTGACCACCTGGGAGAGTGATTTCGATTAAACTCTCCTCATCGGATATCGAGCCGTCGTCGGAGCAATCGGGCCTCCGGCATGACTCGCCGGAAAATTGCCACCCGTCATCGGAATCTTCTTCAGTTGTACATGAAAAATGATCGATAACTTCACTCTCGGAGCAAGAATCCGTCGAACCCACATCCAAACACCCTTTCTTTAATACATTTTCAGCTTGATTTGAATCATTCTGATCTTGAAGGGGTCGTTGTACTTCCTGCTCAAGAACTTGTACGTTGTGCTTTGAGTGTGACAAGAATAAACATGCAGAAAAAACCAAGACTGAACTTGTGATGACGAACACAGTGACATTCCCAGAAGCAAAAGTGAAAATGAGGATTATAGAAGAAACAATCCATGGGTTTCTGAGGGAAAAAACAGAGGAATTCATCTGGTCTGGTACTCTGTTTTTCAGATCGTAGATTCAAGAAAAATAATTAAAAAATGGGAAAAAGAAAAATCAAACTTTTAACAAATAAAAAAGATGGGTGTTTTAGTTGATTGAGTGAGATTCAGAGAGAGAGAGAAAAACAAGAAACAAAAACAGAGTCCACAGATGTGTGTGTGGTGGTGAAGAGATATAAATATAGAATTTGAAGTGATCAAGAAATAAAAATTGAAACCTTTTTGGTATAATAAAGATGATCAGAACTCAGACAAATTTACACACAGTTCCCCATCAAGTGTGTGTAAAATTGTGGCATTTTAAAATTGGGCACCAATGAGAATGGTGTTTGCTGTTTCCTCTGCAACTGATGATTCTCTTGGAAAACCCAAAACCCTAGATTGGGAATTGGGAAGCATGTGCAGACCTCTGAGCTCACCACATGGCACTTTCCTCATAAATTTTCCTAACAAAAACACATAATAAATCTCAATAAACATGAAGAATTTTACATACCCTTGTGGGATTTCAAAAGAATAATGTTAAATTACACATATGCCATTCACCACTTGGGTCAATGGTACATTATAAGAGGATAACTTGTTGCTAATCTAAAATAATTTTGAGTTTTTAATGCTAAAAATCAATTAAAGAAACAAAAGTGGAACCTATTTGACAAAGTTGAAAGGGATGGCTGCATTTGGTTTGTGCGTCTAATGATGTTTTCATGCAATATGGGTCATCAATGTGTCTCCAAATGGTTTTCAATAAGCTTTTTGTCTCTTTCAGTTCATATGGATATAAGATGTTAAAAAAAACTGCATATTACTATAAATAACATTACCAGAGATATGAATAGTATGTAAATTCCTTTTTTTAGTATAAGAGCAATGTATAGTTATTAAATGTTATTTATGTTCCTTCCTTTTGCTCAAATAGCTGGCACTATGCCTTCAATTGTAGAGAGATTGTTATTTGCTTTGGCTACCCGAAGGGGAGGGGGGATGAATATTTTAATATGATATTTTGTATTTTGTGTGTGTATATTTTATGATAGTTGAGTCAATAAAACTGAATGTATTGTTGGAATGAATGAGTCAGTTAGAATGTCAGCTGACTTGATGCTAATATAGCAAAAATTGAGAGTGTCAGTTGGTGTTAAAGTTTACACCAGTCTGATATTTATCTTTACAAACTCATCGTAAATCACAGTCACATATTTTCTTTTATATCATATGTATCTTTGCAAATCTGTCACGAAACCCAGACACTTACTCATCTTAATTAAGGATTATTGTTTACACTATATTGTCATGTAATTAACTTAAGTTTTTAATCTCTTGATTTTAAAGATTATGAAATCACATATTTATCCTCATACGAAGTAATTATTACATTTTTCATAAAAAAATATATCTCTAAACATGCTAGTTAATTCAAATCATAATACGCATATAAAGCTTAAATTTGCATTTAACACATTTTATTTGTTCGTCTTGTTTACATTTACTCTATTTTAAAAGTCATTATTGATTTCTAATGGGTTTCATAGTAGTTACTAATTTACGTTGAGTCCCAAGGTTCATTGCAACGTAATTTTAAGAGACATATACTAATTTGTCTTTTTATTTGGTATGTACAATATAATTACTTAAAAACTCTTTAAGTTAATAATTATTAATATATCGATAAATTAATAACTATCTAAATTAATAAATTTCTCCAATAATTTAAAGAGTTTATTTACTGTATTTGTTGTTCTTGTTAATGTAGTTGTTATTCTATATCTATACCATTATATAAAATATTTTTATTAATTAAACAAACTCTAATATAAAAATTTATAATTCTTAACTTAACTCCAATTTTATAGTTACTCCAAATTTACTTAATATATTTTCATTTTACCCACACAATAATTTATTTATATTACCCTATAATACATTAGTCATAGCTAAATTATTGTTCATTACAAAACTCCAAAACGACGTTTAAAAGAAAACGGGATGAGATTTGTCTATAGATCCCTTAAATGTATTTGTTTAAAAGAGCATTTTCTTTACACGCATAGTAATGCTGTAATGGTGCGGTTCCTATAGGGATTTTACACCACCTCAACTTAAATGCATTTTTATTAGGTAATTACTTCGATGTATGTGTCCTACTTTCTATTAAAAATATCAATGCATCTTATTTATAAAATTCTAAATCTATTGCTTTATACAAATCACTAATCAAGCGTGTGTTTTTTTTAAAGAAATTTCCACTTTCACCCTTGATTAAAATAATTTCTTTTTATAAAGACTAAACTTTTATTATTTACAATATCAACAACACTTTTTATATTTCATTCATTTTTTGGTATTAGATATGCTATTTTCTTAAAATTTATGATTAATATTCTAACACTTAAGTTTTTATTGTTCATACTTTTCACCTTAAACTTTTACATTACCAAATAGTTCATTCATTTTCATTTTATTTACTATAAAGGATTTGAGTTAGACTTCATTTTAAGCTAATGACTCGTTACTAGTACAATCACTGTCCTTTTAATAGGGCTGTCAAAACCTGACACGACACGAAAAAAATACACGAAACGAAACGAAATTGGGACGAAACTGAAATTTGAATTCGTGTTCGTGTCGTGTTCGTGTTGTGTAAAACAAACACGAAGTCGTGTCGTGTCGTGTCGTGTTCGTGTTCAGAGATTTACACGAAATTGACACGATAGTTATGATTTTGTCGTGTTTGTCGTGTTTATCGTGTTTTTAGCATGTAATATGTAAGAAATTTGTTATTTATTTTGTATTGTCGTGTTTGTCGTGTTTATCGTGTTATCGTTTTTTTAATCGTGTCGTGTTCGTGTTAGCAAAATAAAACACGACTTCGTGTCGTGTCGTTTTTGTGTCGTGTCGTGTCGTGTTATCCAGAAACACGAAACGATAGCACGATTTGACAACCCTACCTTTTAAGGGCCAAAAGGGTATTCCATCAAGGGTCAATGTTAATGCGTCAAAATGTTCAACTCTGATTTAATCAGTAACAGACCTCTCACATTTCACTTGTACACAATCAACCCATTAAGCAACCTTTTTGTGTATGCTGAGATTATTATGACCAGTTCAATATTAGACATAGCAGTAAAAATTAATATAGAAAAAATAGTTGTAATTAGATCCTTCATTTATTTGTTGTGTTTCTTTTGATTAATGTTCCTCTCATTGAATTGTAAATAGACCGACAATGAATAAGATTAGAAAATACGACATACTTGGTATAACACATGTTTGTACTAATACTAAGAATCGTTATAAGTTTATTACATAACAATATGATAATAACTGAGCAAAACCTATAAATTTTCTATCTCATTAATCCAATTATTTCTAGACTTTGTTATCTATTATCATCTTATATTTATAAAATAACATGATATAATTATTGATTTATCCTAAAATAGGTATAACTAGGAATTTGTTTACCATATCCGAAAGTGGTTGTCTCTAGATTCAAAGCATGGATGATAAAATTATGTATAATTGCATCAAACCAAGAACATTCATCAACACTAAGATATGGTCCCCTACAACCTTTGTTGAATCAAAATGTGCACACTTTATAGTAATTTACACATTACCCAATATTGGTAGGCTTTAATAATCATATTTTGATAAGAGTTGGATTGTTTTTCTTGTTTGGTTGCTAAATTATGGGGCAAAGTGGTTCTATGGTTGAGATTACAAAGTCACTTTTCTTCAGGCCAAGAAAAGCAGAGCCGTGATTGACTGACAGGTGTTATGAACTATTTTTTTCTTAATTCGACAGATCAGATTTACATATGTTTCCTTTGAGGATGCAATTTCTCATATTGTTCGTTGCATTAGATGATTTTTCTTTGATCAAGAATGTCAGATATTGGCTTTGCTAAACCAAAAATATTGCATCATTTTACAATAGTTTGCATTCTTATTAGAGTGCAACACTTGGCTCTACATATTCAAGTAGAAAGAGAACTTGTGGATAAAATGTTCCATGTAATATGTAAATTGAAATCACATACGAAACCATATCGAATTCATAAATACTAGAAGTGTACGCAATTAAAAGTAAATATAATTGGCACATTTATAAAAAAAAGCGTCAATTTAGTATTGCATAATATCATTAAGTTTAAGATCATATGTAGTCAGAAGATGTTTGATTTAGTTGGATGTTGGAAAATCATATTATTACATAAAAGTTTATTTTAGTTATTTGAGACTCACATATTTTTCATAATTTTATTATTATTTTTTTTAAAAAAACACATAATAATCACATATAATTGTATACTTGATCACATGTGATCAAATATATAATCATATTTGATTTAGTATATGATCACAGGTGATTGTCACATAATATTATTTTTAACGAAAAATTAGTTAACAAAAAAAATATACAATAATAATTAAAAAATAATAATAATTAAAAAGAAAAAAAATTACATTAAAATTCATGTGAATGTCAAATGACAAAAATCCATCTTCATGTATAAAATATGTTATCAATGTTGACCATTAATCATTATTGATCAACGATTGATATTTATCAATTAAGACTTTAAGTAAATTAGCGTGTGAAATATGACTACAAATTTTTTTTTTTTTACTACCAATATATTGCATGATTACAGAAGTTACATAATGTCAAAACGTGTAATTTTTTGGATAGTTCGTTTCGGTTTGAACCCAAAATCCTTTTTTTTTATATATTTTTGGTAAACATTGACATGCCAAACTAAGTATTCTTAAAGAAGCAAAAGTTATGAAAATATTAGAAATTTTTTAAAAGTTACTCGTGATTTATCATGGGTTATAGGCTAGTTAATCTTATAGGGGATTTTTAAAACTATTTTGAGATTCCTGTTTGTAAACCATTCCGTTTCAGTTTGGTTTATACTATGACAATTGTATTTTAAGGGTAATTAAAGATTTAATCCAAGCTTTGGAATAAGGAGCCCGTAGTATTGATTATTGGGTGGGCCAAAATGTCTAAAACTAAAAGCTATAAGCCCACAACTTCGAAATATTTCCGGCTAAGGCTCACATAAGGTTTAGGAGTAGGGTCCAGGGACTCGTGTGGTTGACACGTTTTAGCTTAGACACCATTTATAGCGAAATTTAATTTCCCAAAACCAACTTTAAAATATATTAACAAATAATACATAAATCTTCAAGGAAACCTTGTGGTGTTTTTAGTTTTGCTTTTGACGACCAAACCGTACATAAAATGAAATAGAATTAGGAGTGTGCGAGAGGTGCGTCTACATTAGCGTCAAGATAACCTTTGATACTAAGTAGACTCTAGTAGACTGTAGATCGAAATAAGCAGAAAATTAAATTATGGACTAATATTACTTGTTGGTGTCACACTATTAGCAGATACACTAGTGAATTAAAGTTTAGTATTATTTATATTTGAGTTTTTCTAACGTGTGATCATAACTAATTCGGGCTATCATAGTATCATTTTAGATCCATCTATGTTACCTGCTGCTAAAACTAAATAAGAAGATATAATTACATTATCACTTCCTTACTTACGCACGATCATCAATTCATTGACATTTGGTTGCAAATATTACTGTATTTACATTGAGAAAGGAAACACTTAGGGTTATAAAAGTTACTATTTTGAGACTTTGATGATTAAGAAAAAGTTGAATAAAGAAAAATCCATGGCATTGCCATCAATGGTGGAGCCTACGAAGGTGACTCCTCGAGAATCTTTCCACCTATGTGATGCTAACGTCTACCAACCAATTTAACCTCTTTGTAATGTATGCAAATATTCTAAGCAAACAACAATCTTTTTTTTCTTTATTCAAAGTCATTGATTCTTGTCATGCAAATATTTTTGGTACACGTATTCATACTTACATGTATTTTACATGTGTATGTTTTTAGGTGAATGCATACACATCTCATATACGATCATATAGTGTCACCTGCAATTTTCTAGAGGCTCGTCTCTCTACCGACAGATAAACGTATGAATGTCTACATCTTACATATCTCATACATCTCATTTGATCGTTGTTGTAGTTGTAGTATTGATTCTTTGCATTTAGATTCTCGAAAATTTATGCCTCTATTTCTTTAAAAAATGAGTATTTTTGACATGAAAGGATTCCCATTTTTCAATGCTTTTGAGGTTGTTACCTTCTATTGGAGGAACAAAAGTGAGATGCCTTGCCCACTCTCTTTAAACACCTCCATATTGCACGGCATCAAGGACCCGCATCATGTGTCGCCGTTGGATGATTATTTTTAGTCTTTTTTTACTCGTTTTGTGTCAATATATTCAAATCATCAACTTTTTATGTGGAAGTTTGGTGTCAAATGAAACGTTACTGGATACGATAATGTATTTGTTGATTAGGTGTTTAAAGGATAAGTTGAGAGTTCTTAGAATCGAAGCATGTGTGATTAGCTTGAAAGCGAATACTATATGACTTAGAAGCCCATCTTAATCCACTATCTAATGGATAAGTTTGTTTATACCCTCTTTATTCTCTACGAGCATATTAATTACTTCAGATTTAGGAAGATGAAGTCGTTTTAGAATATGAATTATAGACCTATAGTGTCTCGATCTTTATTCTACACGTATTATACATGGGACAAGACCATTAAATAGAAGGGTATTTCTTGTTACCGAAAATAGGATAATAAATTCGGTTTTTTCTAAAGAAATTGTAAGATAAATACGTCACCTGAAAGTGCGGAGTTTGCCCTGTAAAGGAGCTCGAACCCGGAGTGCTCACTAGAATAATGCGAGTAGGCTTCCGTTCTATCATTTGCCGTTTCCAAAAAAAATATGTCACCTAAAAGAGTGGTTAGTTCATCATTTACGAGTGTTTTAAAACTGGGTTGACCTGGCCGGTACAACAACGACCCGGTGTAAGAGGTGGTTCAACCGTGACCGGGTTTTTGTTTAGAATTGATCCAGTTCGATCCGGACGGGTATTAGTTGACCTGATTTCTAATGTTTTTACTTCAAATGTATAATAATGTATAAATTTTACAGCATGCTATACACATCTTTTATACGTAGTATAATATATTTTTATATGTTGTTAGTTGACCCGGGTTGACCCGCCGGTTGATCCGGTTGACCCGTAACCCGACCATCTTACCGGCCCGAGTAATAACCCGGATTTTAAAACATTGGCATTTACCCAAAAGGGTGTGTGTGAAAATTGTTTGTTCAATATCCGAAGTATGAAACAAGTTTTGTCCTAAGAGCACTATCAACGGTAGCATCACAAGGCCATTAGTAGCTACCGACGTGCGTTATAGTTGGCACCGACCCATCACTAGCCGGAGTCGGTAGCAACCTGTCTTCTATGTTTCGTGGGGGTGTATCCGTCAGTGAGGGGAGGGGGTTGGATAATATTTTAATATTTTTTTTAAGTGGAGATGAGTTAGTGATGTGCTGTTGTTGGCACGACCTCGTCAATAACACGTCGGTTAGGAAGACGCTATTGACGTGTTTAGTGACGCGTCACTGTTTAGAGAGGCCTAAAATTCTTGCTAATGTGGCAGTACACATGGATGTCTATGTGGCTTTATTAATTTATTTTAATAGTGAGACTTTGACCCCGGCATTAGAGTTGTATTGTACAAGTGAGTTTTTGCTTCTAAACCACTAAACCCTCCCTTCGTCCTCCCTGCAAACACTGCCACCACCACCGGACCCAACTCAGCCACTGTCGGACCCACCTCCACCATTTAGGGTGTTCTGTAACAAATCAAACAATAATTTCATGGATCTGGCCAAATTGAACCCATCTCCACCATTTTCGTATTTTTAGGCTATGTTTGTGGGTGCGAGTGAAACAACAATCGGTAAAAACTTTGGTATGCTTCGGAATTTCAAGATACAAATTAATTTTAGCAATTAACCAAAATTTTAAATAAAAATATTGAAAAAAAAGTTAGACAGATAAATTGGATCTATGGTGAAAATTTAAAGATAAACCATTATTAACAATTTTTTGTAAGAAATTATTAAATTTTAACTTATAAACTGTTGGAAAATTTTTGGACACATATAATTATATATTTAAGTATATATAATTAATGGTTGGTATGTCTAAAATGGAGTGTGGTTAATGAGATATCGACTCTCAAAGTGGGGTGTATGGAACAAAGAAATAAAACAAATGAACTAGTGGGAACTTGAACCTATTCACGCTCGTCTCCCGGGTTTCATGTTGGTTCGGTTTTGCCACTCGGTTTTGCCACTTGGTTTAGTGGAGTGTATTCAAATAATATTATTGATAATAATATTTATATTTTAATGTTTGTCATTAAAATATATATTTGAATTTGTGGTTTTATTTTCTTTGTATTGAATTGAAATAATGACCATAATGACATTAATGTAGGTCATTATACCCATGACCATATTCTAATATAAATAGAGATGGTGTGGTTCATTTGTAAGACATACATTCACCAACTTGTCTACACCCACTTACAAGCATCACAATTCGCTCTCTCCATTTTTAGTGTTCCTTAAACACAAGAACTTTCGATAAGTGTTCGGGCTTTGATTATATTCGGTAGTGCAAAACTACTTGGTTGTTTTACCCTGGGAAATAGACAACGAATCTATTTTAAGGGGATCGTGAATTTCACTAGACTCAACCAAACTTGTTTCTTCTTTATTTCTACATATTCTTGTTTCAATCTTGTATTTGTTTTAGTCATTTCCCAATTTTATTGTATTTTATTTAATGAAAATTGGTATTAGCTCCTACAAACTTAAAATAGATTTTTCCTCTCTTTGCTAATACCGGTTGGAAAATACATATTTTCTTTTTCGATTTTTGTTTTTTAATAGCATAGATTCGGAAAATTTTTTTGATTGAAATGCTTATGTAAAACAAGATGTTTGGTTAAGTTTATTATAAATTGTTAAATCAAAATTTTGGATTTAAAGTTTATTATATCAAGTTTTAAAGTTTGATTTTAAATAACTTGATATATTGTTTAAAACAATTTTGGATTTAAAATTTATAATTGTGAAAATTGTTGTTGTTAATTATAAGTTTTGCAATCATATTTGTTTGTAAGGTTCAAGATAGTCATATGCTTCTTGAATTGATTCTCATTAGAGATGATATTTGAAATAAATCTTACAAATATTTGTATATCATTGTGAAATTTGTTGATTATTAAAATATCAAAAATTACATTGGTTTGTAAGTGATTTTGATTTCCATTTTCTTCATCTCAAGGTAGCTTTGGCTTCTTGACATATGGTTTCAATTTGTGAGACTATTTGGAAATCAAATACTTTGGATTTATATTTGATAATATTGTCGTTATTTTTCAATTATAAAGAATTTGTTTGAGAAAATATTTTATAAACTTTTCGTAATTTCCATTTTATACATATCAAGATTATTTTGGTATCTTGAATATAGTCTCATTGTGTGAGATATTTGGAAATTAAAAGTTTTTTTGGATACAAATATTTTAATTTATTGTTTCAAGTATCAAGATAACTTGGGTTTTCTTGACTTTAATCTCATATAGTGAGAAAATGTACTTGAATCTTTGGTTTTAAAATTTCATAACTTTTAGTTATCAAGATTGCCTTGTCATCTTGAATTTATTCTCAATCTTGTGAGAGTTTACTTTATGATTTTCAAAATTTTGAATTTAAGAAAAGTACATTCATTAATGTTATTTCCATTTTATGCATGTCAAGGTAGCTTTGGCTTCTTGACATATGGTTTCAATTTGTGAGACTATTTGGAAATCCAATGTTTGGATTGAAATTTGGCATTATTATTGTTCTCTTGAATTATAGCGATTTTTATTGAAAAAATTTTAATTTCCATTTTATACATATCAAGATTACTTTGGTTTCTTGAATATAGTCTCAAAATGTGAGATATTTGAAAATTATAAGATTTTTAAAATAAAAAGGTTTTGTTGTTTTAAGATTTCAAGATAACTTTGGTTACTTGAATTTTTCTCAAATTTGGTAAAAGTTAAATTCTTCGGATTTTATATCTATGGATTGCTTTGGCATCTAGAATTTTACTTTCAAATTGTGAGACTTGGGAAAAATGTTGGTTTATATTAGTGGGTAAGATACAAGATAGTCTTTGGCTTCTTGAGTTGATTTTTGAGAAGATGATACTTGAAATATATCTTACTACTAATTGGAACATTTTGATTGTTAAGGCTAATTGGTCAATTTTGCATTTTTATTTGTAAAAAATGACAAATGTTGTGACAATGCCTAACATGGAAATGTACATGAAGGAAGATGTGCATAATGTGGCCATGATTTCCGATTTGTCGAAATTAAATGGTGCGAATCGATTCAAGTGGATGGTATGTCTATACGGGTGCTACCCGTCATGTGTGTTTCGATAAAAATATGTTTATCATTTTCAAAGATGTTGAAAATTGAGTAAAAACTTTTTATGGGAAACTCGACTACCACATATATCAAAGGTGAAGGAAATGTTATCGTAAGGATGACTTTCGGAAATGATGTCATGTTGAGCAACATCTTGTATGTTCCGGGGATTCATAAAAATCTTGTGTCCGGATTGTTGCTTACTAAGTTTGTTATTTGGGTTGTGATTGAATCCAATGGAATTGTGTTATCAAAATGTGGAAGTGTTGTTGGTAAAAATGTTAAAATTAAATGTGACAACTTGTAACCGCGATTTTGATAAAATACAATAAAGTTGTTCATTTAAATTGTTAAATATTTAACATGGTCGATTATGCCATATAAATTTAATTAAATTTGTTTTAATTAATTGAATTGCATACCACCAACATTCCATATTGATTCAACTCACAAAAATAACAAAGTCATCCTTCCATTTGGTTGAAAGAAATAACCAAAACTCCTTCATATACACGAAAGGGTGTAATTTTACTTAATAGAAAGTAATTGATACATTAATTTGTACAAATGTGGGGGTACATCGTGTGTCGACTAATTATCTTTTATATAAGATACTCGTGAGGATAAAATGAACATTGTACAAACTTTGGTTTGAAAGAAAACCGTATCATAAATACGTACAAATGTGGGGGTATGTCGTATGTCGACTACTTATCTTTTATATAAGATACCTCGTAAGGGTTAGATGAAACATCATACGAATTTTAGTTTGAAAGAAAACCGTCTTATAAATACGTACGAATGTGGGGGTACCTTCCTAAGGTATTCATTCATCTTCCTAAAGTTATATCAATTAAGGAAGATATTCCAAATAATTGATGTATAAATTGGTATATATCATTGTCTTACATTTACATTATTAGCCAAGTGTACAATGTATAATGGTAAGACATAATACGATATGACAACTACTCTCAATTGAAGTTATCAAGATTAACTATTTAAAAGTTAAATGATAACATCGTGTATCCGCTTATGAAAAAGGCTTAAGTAGAGAGTTAGTTATGGAATGGGACTAAAGCCCTTGGAATAAAAGTTTATGCGAAGGAAACCTAACCTAGTTGACTGGGGATCCCAAGATCTAGGTTCAATAGGACAACCTAATTGTATAAACGAAGGGATGTCACTGTGGGGGTAACGGAATTCCTCCAAACATTCTTAAAGGGAGTACATTGTACTACTTCCTAGTCCATTCATAGTTCAGTGACAATGAGGATAAGCACTATGGCTTTTAATGATTCCTTGTAGAGAATCACCTATGTGAGGGAGAAGTGGGGTCGCTTCGAATGGAATTGTTGGGGCACAATTCTTAGTAGCTCTCGCAGAACCAGGCAGAGTCCATGACAAGACGGGCACAATAAGAGGATATGAACAAGTTAGGATGAGTCTTGTGAGAATGTATACTGTCGTCTACACAAAAGGCGGATTCAGTTCAAGGACATCGCGTCTACTGACTGCTAGGAGACTAAGTGTGCTTCTCAAGGGAAGGTTCAAAGGCTAACACTTACCTATCCTTTGCAAGACTTAACTGTTGAACATTTATCGAAATTTTGTTATGTTTTCGATCGATCTCTATTCATGTGGGGGATTGTTGGAAAAATTTTGGACACATATAATTATATATTTAAGTATATATAATTAATGGTTGGTATGTCCAAAATGAAGTGTGGTGAATGAGATAAAACAAATGAACTAGTGGGTGGGAACTTGAACCTATTCACGCTCGTCTCCCGGGTTTCATGTTGGTTCGGTTTTGCCACTCGGTTTTGCCACTTGGTTTAGTGGAGTGTATTCAAATAATATTATTGATAATAATATTTATATTTTAATGTTTGTCATTAAAATATATATTTGAATTTGTGGTTTTATTTTCTTTGTATTGAATTGAAATAATGACCATAATAACATTAATGTAGGTCATTATACCCAAGACCATATTCTAGTATAAATAGAGATTGTGTGGTTCATTTGTAAGACACACATTCACCAACTTGTCTACACCCACTTACAAGCATCACAATTTGCTCTCTCCATTTTTAGTGTTCCTTAAACACAAGAACTTTCGATAAGTGTTCGGGCTTTGATTATATTCGGTAGTGTAAAACTACTCGGTTATTTTACCCTGGGAAATAGACAACGAATCTATTTTAAGGGGATCGTGAATTTCACGAGACTCAACCAAACTTGTTTCTTCTTTATTTCTACATATTCTTGTTTTAATCTTGTATATGTTTTAGTCATTTTCCAATTTTATTGTATTTTATTTAATAAAAATTGATATTAGCTCCTACATAAACTAACAAAGATATGAAATGATAAATTCTCTACTTAAAAAATGTATGAATAAAAAACAATTGGTAAATAATTAAATATCAAGGTAGAAATTAAAGAATGATGTAACATTCCAACATAAATTAATAAATAAACATCTCAAAGAAAGGGTCCTCCAAAGTCATTGGAGAATAAAACACTCCAACACAACACAACACTAACCTTTTTTCTCCACCAAGAACCAGGCTTTTAGAGAGAGAAAGAGAGACCCACTGTGGGTATTTATGTGAGAGATAAAGAGGACAGAAAGACCCTTCCATCAATCATACCAAAGCTGCTAAAATCATGTTACCTGCTCTCCCTCTTTGTGAATAAGTATACATCTGTCAATTTCCCATTTTCTTTATACGAAAATTAAATAAACAAAGAAATGGGTATGTATAAAAACCACTTTCTTCTCATTCTCTGACTTGGGTTTTTCCACTCCATAGCTTTTAATGATTTCTTGAGTGTTAAAGTTGTGTTCTTGATTGAAACAAGATTAGGGTTTTGAGTGAGTGGTGAGAATTTGTGACAAAGTTGTACAATAATGGGTAATGTTAGTGGTAGAGATGAAAAGAGTAAACAATTTAAAGAGTACTACATGGAATGTGGTCATGACCAGGCGCAAGTTAGCAGTGGTTGCAGCTATCCTGCGCATATGGTTCAACCCCCTAGGGCTTCCCAGCTACCTATGATCATCACTCCTAAGGTAAATCAAGATTCAATATCTATGAGGCTTGGTGTGTATTGTTTATGATTAAATTTTTATTATTAGCAATTTGGGTCTTTGATGAGGTTATAATCTTCGTAGAATAAAATTGATATTCTTTAATAAAAATTATGTGTAATTTGGAAAAAGCTTAAAACTCAAAAGAGAAAATTCGTCATTGATAAACTTGTATTTGTCATTAAACAATTTCAATTTTGTCATCTAAATCATATTAGTAGGCTAAACTTTGTCACTAGTTTTCTGTTAAAAGCCTTATTTGTTGCCTTACTGGTGGAAGTACAGCCGAATTAATTTATCTAAATAATAATTTGCTTTGATTTATTTTGTTAAATCGTAGAAGTATCAATAGTTTTAACAAAACTGTTTTTAAGTAATAAATTTACAAGGAGTTGTAGCTTACAAGATTCGAACTTAAAACCTTATTTTGAGAATCAACTCCTACCGCTAAGCCACTCTATTGGGTTGTTAATAGGCCCGTAAACGAACCGAACGTTGTTCGTGAACCATTTGGCGGAAGTCTTTTTATGTTCGTTCTTTTAGTTAAACAAACGAACACAAACAAGATTTTTTGTTCATTAAGTTAAACAAACGAACACGAACAGAGGTCTCGTTCGTTTGAATATGTTTGTGAACACGGACACGTCTTCGTTCATTAACGTTCGTTTAAATTATTCGTTAGTGTTCGTTTAAGTTCGTTCGTGTATGTTGGTTTATGTTCAAGTTATATTTAAAATAGTAAGTCTAAATAAAAATAATTTTAATATATAAGTAAAATAGGAGTCTCGTGTATTGAAATAATTTGAATATATAATACTTATTCCTTATTGTTTTATTAAAAATGTGCTAAAAAAAGAAATATAAGTGAAGAAACTCTCGTCCTCTCTACTCATAGAAAGAAATATAACTGAAGAATTCGTTTATGTTTGTTTATATTCATTTGTGTTCGTCTATGTTTGTTACTCTTGTTCACGAACACTAAATTTTCTTAACAAACAAACACGAACACAAAACTCTGTTCGATAAGTGTTCGCGAACCGTTCACGAACATTTTTTTCTTTAACGAACGAACACGACCAATGCCTCATTCGTGTTTGTTTGGTTCGTTTTCAAACCTAGTTGTTAAGCATCTTGACCACCCTTACTGGTTAATATGATGAAAATCTAGCTATTTTTATTTGCATGTAAACAATTTTTTTTAATAGTTAAATACAAAATAAATGTAACGATCGATTGTATATTGACTATTCCTATACATCAAAACTTTGTATATGGAGATTAACACATATGCATGTTTTATAATATGTGACACTCTAATTAAGCTTTCTTGAATATGTACACTTACTATAGTCTATTACTCTATTGCACACAATTGTAGACAATGGGATTGTGTAAAAACTTGCGGTTCACTAAATAGATCATCAATTTTCCTCCTATACAAATTGATGTGTACTTTTTCTACAGTTGTTTTTGCATTATTTGGCGTGTCAAACAATTGACATCATATTCATTTTTCCACGTGCTATATTTTCATTTAAATACATCAACGCCAATGACCATAAACATAATGTTTTATAGAAAATATGCAAAAACTTATGTTGTTAACTGTTAAGGGGAATCAAAGGGTTTATAGCCTTGTGCTATCAAGGTGATTATGTATCTCACAAGGTTATGGATTTAGTTACAATGTGGACAAAATGATGTAGAATTATGGTGTACGTGTGTTTGCCATTAAAAAAAAATTTGTTTAAGGGGAAAACAAATGTTCCTAAAAAAGATGGTGACAATTTTGCATTTTATAGTAGATTTGTGCTTTTAGCTTTATTTAGTGGCAAATTAGGGCCATTTGGTAAAATTAGTGGCAATTCACTCTCTAAATACATGTAAACACACTACTACAAGACCACTACAAAATGCAATAAACCAAACGATCATATTATGCAAATGTAAACACCAAAAATTGTTCATTTTTAGCAACTTATATATGGTGTGTGCTTTAGCCTTCTTTTTTTTATAAAAAAAATAGTGGTTTATTTGCAACGAAAAGTGAAGTAGGATGGCGCAAATGGTTGCTAATTCATTCTTATATTGCACAACATTGTTTTATGGGTTTAGTTTATACACCTATTATGTTACTATGACCTTTTCTCACAAAGACAATGGTAAGACAATACCATTATACTTTGAGATGTGTTTCATTTTGGTAATTACAAATTTTTCTGGTGTGTTTCAGTAATGACAATTTTTTCTAATGCCTTTTTGGTAATTACAACTTTTTTTTTTTGGTGAAGAACTACTTTATTAATTACAAGATTTTTATTTGGCTATTTTGGTAACTAAGTTGACATTTCAGTATTTCACCAGCTTTGTTGTTTGTCTGGTATTTACGATGATTAGCTTATTATTATATGGACCAGTTAATTGTAAGATATGTGTCACGTAAATAAATGTTATCCAATATACATAATATTTTTAATAGCCCTAAATTTGCACTCAACATGTGATCTAAAAACATAATATGGGCATGTTTGGGAAAACTTATTAATGGGACTTATGAGCTTATTAACTTATTAAGCTCCAAATTCAAGCTTATTTGGAGCTTAATAAGCTCATAAGACCCGTTAATAAGCTTTCCCAAACATGCCCTATGTAGCTGAATAATATTTATCTATCTAACATATTATACAATTAAATTATTCACACAACTCAACATTATGGATGAATGTTCCCTGGTGTTGACAAACTCATAAAACCTTGTAAAACACATGCAGTATATGCTAAACTTATTGCCTTTACACCATACATTTACACTATATATTAATCTTTTTCAGGACCCTGTTTCTGCTTCACAAAATCCTAATCAGAGTATGCAATTTCAAAAAGGCGAAAATAGATTTGGAAATGAAGAAAAGAGCACACTGGCACTCATCAGTTGGATTCATGGTGGCACACATGTAGCAATTGAAGGATCATGGGATAACTGGAGGACAAGGTTCACAACCCATTTACTTATGAACGAGTCAATACGGCTTATTTTTTCATCTATAACGGGTCAAACGGGCAAAAATATAAAAGAAATAGCTAAAAATAAATCCGATTAAATGGGTAGAACGTCGCAAACTGTATAAATGGATCTTTGTATTTGATACTCTTAATATTTATAAAAACAGTCAAGCTTGTTTAAAAAGTAACCCAAGTACTATACATTGGTTTTGGCCCGTTATCCAACCCACATGACCCACCCATGTTGCAGCTGCTAGTTTTTGTGTTTTCTTGATCAGTGTTGTGTTTTGATCAGGGAGCTATTAGAGGGTTCGGGCTATGATTTCTCAATCGTTAAGGTGCTAAATGTTGGTGTTTATCATTATCGCTTTGTTGTTGATGGGCGGTGGACTTATGCTCCTGATTTACCACACGACCGTGATCATTTAGGGAATGTTTTCAACGTTTTGGAGTTGAAGGTATGTTACATTAATTAATTTTGTTCTGTTTTAATTTGGTTTTTACCGAATTTAACGTCTTGCATAAGTTGCATTGGTGTTTTGGATCACATATTTCCGTCTTTAATAGGATTACAAATCTTGGATTTTTTGTTTTATATATATATATGGTCCGGATCCGGTGAGGACTCTTTTCCCGGTGAGGACTGCGAGGACTCCAAAAAAAAAACTCTAAAAATGATCCAAAACAAACTTTTTTCAAAAAATTTCTTTTTTAAACATTAAAATCGCAGCCTATAAGATTAAAAAAAAAATAAAAAATTTTAAAATATGATCCAAAAAAATAAATATGGATCATAATAATGATCCAAAAAAAATATGGATCATTGTTATGATCCGCAAAAAAAAGTGGATCATAATTTTTTTTTCAAATTTTTTTTTTGTCAAATGTAGTAATAATCATGAAGAGTTATATATATTTTTTTCGGAATTTTTCGGAATGTTTTTGAGGTGTCCTCGCGAGTCCTCACCGTTTTTTGAGTCCTCACAGGATCCCACTTCTATATATATATATATATATATATATATATATATATATATATATATATATATATATATATATATATATATATATATATATATATATATATATATTATATATATGTATATATATATATATATACATATATATAATATATATATATATATATATATACATATATATAATATATATATATATATATATATATATATATATATATTATATATGTATATATATATATATATACATATATATAATATATATATATATATATATATATATATACATATATATAATATATATATATATATATATATATATATATATATATATATATATATATATATATATATATATACTTTCTTTTAGATGTAGCAAGATGGGTGGGTCGGGCATGTTGGGTAACGGATCAACTGTATTCTTAGGTCATGTTTCGGAGTGCTTATGCATGGCCTTACTGAAACATGGTCACTTTTAATACGGGTCAAAATTCGAACAAGAAAGGTTAGGTTGGGTTGACCCGTAAAAACTTTTTTTTCTCAACTGAAAAAAAAAATGTAATTGTTAATGTGTTAAGTCTAATTACTTCAATAATATAACTTTTTTAAAAGGCATCAAATTACTCAAATTATATCATTACAATAATAATGTTTCAACTAAAATGATTAAACATGTTTAATGCATTAAAAATATACTTGGGCCACTTTCAATAGTTTGGGCCATTTGACCCATTTACCCACTTTTTTTATTTTCTTTTATTTGACAATTGACATATCTAAAAGAAAACACATCACCAGATCGATCCAATTCATAAGTCACTGGGCTGAAATTGCTACTGAATTCCCATTTATTTGATATAATAACTAATTAAAATAAGGGTTTTGTTAATGGGGCTGTCTCTAACGTGCATAAAACGTTTGTACATTCATTGATGGAGTAGTGTTCCTAAAATTCAGGGGCCGGTTTTTACATTATTTTTGCCTTCTTATTGACAGCCCTTAGGGCTGTCATCATCATTTTCCTAAAAAAATACCCACAGAAATAAAGAAAAACACACCATTTTTTGTTGACTTGTTTAAAAAGAATTTTACTTTTTGATATTACAGGATACTTACCCCGAAAATGTGGACAAAGACGAAGAACCCGAACACCCTTCATCCCCATTATCAAGCTACAACAATGCTACATTCATGTTAGAAGATTTTAATGAGAAATTGCCTGAATTGCCCCCATTGCTACAACAAATGCCTCTAAATCAATCATCTTCCTCCAACAACTGTCATCGGGCTCTTCAGAAGCCTTTATCAGCTAATTTAAACCATTTGTACGTTAAGAGAGACGTTAATAATCAGCCCGTTGTTGCTCTGAGTTCATCCAACCGTTTTCGCACCAAATTCGTGACAACTGTGCTTTACAAACCATTTAAGAAAGTAAGAAAATGAACATTTTTGTTTGTTTGTTTGTTGATTGTTGTGCTTTTGAGATCGGAAACTGCCTTTTGTAGCGAGTTGAGTTGTTAGTTTAGGAAAAAGGTAGGATCTTGATTTATAAAGATTGTTATGTGATTTACATTCATTCTGCAATTGGAAGGTTTTTGAATTCTCCCTATTACAGATATGTAGAATTAGGGTTTTATTTGATGTTAACAGCAAAACTATAACATTAGACTAAGAACTAGTAAAAGAACAAAAAGTTTGCAACGTTTTACATTAAAAAGTAACCGTTGCATTTAAATTGGTCGGTGAGAATCGTCTACGGCCACATGATGATTCAATTTTCATTCGTTCCTTCATTTTTGTTATGAATTCTGCACATTTCTTGTTGAATTCCTCTGTTTCTCCCGCTTCTACAGATTCCCCTGTTTCTTGTTCTTCAACAACATAAATACGGTGCTCTACCTCTTCAACTTCAGAGATTGAAACACCTTTTTTATCTTCAATTACAGAAACCCGATTCAAGTTTTGCTCAATTTCATCATCGTTTTCTTCTATATCTTCGTGTTCTTCAACAACATAAATACGGTGCTCTACGTCTTCATCTTCAGAGATTGAAACAGCTTTTTTATCTTCAATTACAGAAACTCGATTCACGTTTTGCTCAATTTCATCCTCATCATTCTCATCGTTTTCTTTGATATCTTCTTGTTGTTCTTCCATGGCTGATGACCTCACCAGAGGTTGATGTTTGAATCCATATGCGATGACTGATGATTGATTATCTTTAATTGAAGAACTGTGTGTGGAATTAAAGTTCATAATTAGGAAAAAGAGGATTCCATTGCAGAGAAGGAAAATGTAATGTCTGTCGTTTGAATCGGTTAAAAGAGAGAAATGGCGAGCATAAGAACAAAGAGATAGAAAAAATGAGAACAAAAAGACGAAGACGAAGATTGAGAATATATTATTCAGTTTGAAGAAATGGGTTTTTGGAATGCTCTGGTTCTTGATTTCATTTGCTAATTTCTCCATTGATGCTAAAGCAGAGAGGGAGATGAATATGAAGATGATGATGATGATGATGATGATGTCCTCAAACTTTAGATTATATACAAGTTCAAAAATGAGGAATTTACGAACTTACCCTTGGTCACCAAATGAAATGGTCCAAATCGAAGTATGATTGAAGTTGTGTCGGGCAAGCTATACAAGGTTGAGATAATAACTTACTCAGTACGCCATTAAAAAATCGTTTTGTCACATTAAAAAATATAATAATTTCCTAAAAATACTTCTTAATGTTGTAGTATGACCATCTTGTCCACACAAATTATTATTTTTTTCTTTCGTGCGTGCCACTTGTTTGGACTATGTATAGTGTATCTAATTATCTATGCAGATAAGTAGATATCTTTACGAGATAGTAATACTTATCATTAAACTTTAATTGATAAATAGTGTTATTGAGTTATTGGAGGTTGAGTTTCTAGTTCTATAATGATTACTAAATCTTTCTAAATTAAACTGGTTTCAATAACTGTCTCTGTTAAAACAAAATAAAAAATATATTTATGTTGTAAGGCTTTTCCGGGTAGCCACACTTTGCTTTTAATGTACATATCTAATCATTGTCGTACCATTTTCTAATATTGCTCTCGCCATCTAGTAGATGTTTATCGATGAAAGATCAAACTTGTAATCTCTATCTACATTCTAAATATTACTCCATATAAGATAAAATTATATGTTTGTTATAAGGATTTAGCTAACTATAGCCTTTAGGGCAATGATTAAAAAATAATAATTAAAAACTACGTTAATCATAAAAAAAAAACTAACCCCATTAATTTCACTAAACACTTCAAGGTAGTTATACTTTACTAATTGTACATTAGGGTCCGGATCCGGTGATGACTCTTTTCCCGGTGAGGACTGCGAGGACTCCAAAAAAAAAACACTAAAAATGATCCAAAACAAACTTTTTTCAAAAAAATTTCTTTTTTAAATATCTAAATCGCAGCCTATAAGATCCCCAAAAAAAAAAGTTTTTCAAAAATGATAAAAAAAAATATGGATCATAATAATGATCCACAAAAAAATATGGATCATTGTTATGATTCGCAAAAAAAAGTGGATCATAATTTTTTTTTCGAAATTTTTTTTGGTCAAATGTAGTAATAATCATGGTGAGTTATATATATTTTTTTCGGAATTTTTTGAAATTTTTATGAGGTGTCCTCGCGAGTCCTCACCGTTTTTTGAGTACTCACAGGATCTCACTTCTTGTACATTAATATATTTAATCATAGCGCTAAGAATAATAGTTAACAAAACCTTTCTGTTGGAACAAAATCACAGATCAACTTATTACTTATGCTGCAGTTAGTACTGATCATGTTTACTACTGATGAATATTATGCTTAGTACTGATGGGGCATAATTACTTATTACTGATGAGTTGATACTGGTGAAGTCTATAACTTAGTTACTAATGATCAAGGCATATTGAAGATACTACTGATCATTAGTAGTTACTACTGACGATGTATCTGGACTTACTACTGATCACCTTACTTACTACTGACGTTGCAAACTTACTACTGGTGATTAGTTTTACTACTGATAACGCGTTTATGGAACATATCAAGTCCGAGATCTTCGCAGAGATAGTTATAGAATGTAATTCAATGTATATCTTTATAATTCGAATGTAAATCAAGTCCTAGAATAACTAGGGTAAATAGTTAGGCTTCAAGGACTATTATAAATAGTTCCTTACGAATTGTAAACGTACGTGTGTATTGTTAATCGATAATATACATTGAAGCTTTTTGTGAAACTGTGTTCTTAATATTCTCGCATATTGTTCTTACAGTTCATTGTTCTTAATTCATTGATATAGTGTTGATCCGCTGCAACTTCTATTATCAATTAGATCTAAGGTGTTTATTAACTTATTCATAGTTAATCGATCCTGACAAGTGGTATCAGAGCTTATTGGTTCTAGATCTACTATTTGTTAAGAACAACAAAAAGTTTTAATCCTTAAAAACACACACATTATTAATCATGACTGATAATAATGAAAGCACTCAAGCCAACAAAATCCCTATACTCATTCCCAATAACTTTGGGATGTGGAAGAATCGTATTAAGCAATACATGCTTATTACTGATTTTTCCATGTGGGAAGTTGTCATTGAAGGAAACAAAACTGGTCCGGCTCAAGCAACCAGTTCTGCAACTGAAGTAGATAAACTAAAGTGTGAAAAGGAGAAGAAAGACAGAGGAATCGAACTCAAAACTCTAAGCACTCTCCTACTGGCCATCCCCAATGACTATCAACATCTCTTTGTTGAATATGATGATGCTAAGGTGCTGTGGCAAGCACTGGAGAAGAGATTCGTTGGAACCAAGAGCACCAAGAGGAACATGAAATCTGTTCTCAAGCAAGACTTTGAAAACTTCAAAGGAAAGCCCAATGAGACACTCACTCAAGTGTTTGACATATTCAACAAGCTAATTGGTGAACTTAACCAGGTTGGGGTTAAGATGGATCAAGAAGATGTCAACATGAAGTTCCTAAGGTCCCTTAGTGAAGAATGGGCCATGTATACAGTGATATACAGGCAGAGAGATGCACTAGAAGAAAAGGAGTTAGATGAACTCTACAATGATCTCAGAGTATTTGAAACTGAGGTAAATCAAAAGAACCCTTCTATTTCTTCTAATAATGCTGCATTTGTATCTAGTACAGGTCAAGGTCAAGAAACTGCCACAGGAAAGGCTGCAGATTGTGAAGATGCTGCAAGAGAATCCTTCTTCACTAGTCATGTGCATACTGCACTGATTAGTGATGATCTGGAACAATTGAATCCAGATGATCTTGAGGAGATGGATCTTAAATGGCAGATGGCTATGCTGAGCCTAAGAACCAAAAGATTCTTAAAAAGGACTGGTAGGACAAGTCTCAACTACAACAAAGGTGACAAAGCTGGATCTGACAAAACTAAAGTCAAATGTTACAACTGTAACAATCTTGGTCACTTTGCAAAAGAATGTCCTCAGCCAGACAAAAGATCAAAATCAACGGCTCTTGTTTCACAACAAGGACAAGGCTATGACTGGAGCTTCCAAGCAGAAGAGCATGCTCAAAATCAAGCTCTCATGGCCTTTACTGACAGCAAATCTGAGGTAAAACCTAAACCTTGTACTTCTGAATGTATTAAAATTGTTAAAAATTTAGAATAAGAAAACACTAAATTAAATGAAGATTTAGCAAAAGCAGTAAGAAGAAACCATGAATTTGATGGTGTGATTGCTGATCAAGAACACCAGATAAAGGTGTACCAGATGATTGATCAAAGGATAAAGGAAGAACTGCTCCAAGCTGTAGATGAGAAAGAGTACTATGAATTAAAAATAAAGAACTAACAAGTAAATTAGAAGAATGTCAACTTGAAATTGAACAAAATAAATTGACAATTAAAAAATTTGAAAGAAGTACTAAAATTCTAGATGAATTAACTAATAATCAAACTACATAAAAAGTTGTTCATGGAGTGGGATATCATGCTGTACCACCTCCATATAAATTCATCCCTCCACTTAAAGATAGTTCAGAAAGAATCATAAATGAATTAAAAAGTGAAAATCAAACTGAATCTAATACTGAAACATCTGAATCAAATGATTTTTCTGATGATGATAGAACTACAAACTCAATTGAATTTACAATCTTTCAAACTGAATCTCCAAACTCAATTGATACAAGTTTTCAAACAGCACAAAGTGAAGAAGATTTTCCTAAATATAATGCAGAAAATATACCAAAAATTTTAAAAAGGGGAAATGAAAGAAATAAAAATCAACTCTTAGATCAAAGAATACCTGAAGGTGCTAAAAGTAAGAAATTAAGATGTGTTATATGCAACAAAATGAATCATTTAGCAAAGGATTGTCACTTCAGTCCAATTAATTGTAAAGAATTCAAAGAATTTAAAATTTCCAAAGAAAAGGCAAAAACACAGAAGTTAAAAAATACTACTGGTCCTTCAGTAGTAAATAAAACAAAAACTCCAATTGCTGAAACACCAAAATTTGGATGAAGTGCATCAAGGTTTGTGCAAAGTAGAAGAGTTGGAAGCCCAAAGAACAGCAATTACTTCAAGAACAATGGAAAATCAAATCAACATAAACAATATTTTAAATTTTCCAACATCAGTAAAAACTGTAACAATTTTACTACTGGTGTCAACCCTAATTATAATGCTGTCTGGTACCAGTACAAAAATACTAATGGTAAAAACCCTAATTTCAAAAATACTACTACTACCAAACCAAAATTTCAAAACACTACTGGTCATTTTAAATATAGTAAGTACCCAAATACTACTGGTCCATCAGTAGTAAAGTATTCAAAAGCTAAGAACAATGGGTATAGACCAAGATCAGTAGTAAACACTGACACAACTAAAAGGTCAGTAGTAAAACAGAACACCAGTACTAAAAAGGTATGGGTACCAAAAATGTTTAAGGTTAACTGTTCTAAATCTGATTTCTCAAAGGATGAACCCAAGACATATAAAGCTTGGGTTCCCAAACTTAACTGATCCTTTACTCACTTGTGCAGAGCATTCAGATCCCAGAAGAAGGAAGAACATGGCATATTGATAGTGGATGCTCAAGGCACATGACTGGAAATCTGCAAATTCTTAAAGATTTCAAGTTATTTGATGGAGGATATGTGGCCTTTGGTGAGAACCCAAAGGGAGGTAAGATTACAGGTAAAGGTACTGTTACTAATGGCAAAATTACCTTTGATGATTTATTTTATGTAGCTGAACTAAAATACAATCTAGTCAGTGTGTCTCAAGTTTGTGATAAAAAGAACAAAATTCTTTTCACAGACATTGAGTGCATCATTCTTTCTCCTGACTTTATTTTAGATGAAAAATATGTTGTTTTAAGAACTCCAAGGAGAAACAATGTGTATTGCCTGGATATAGGGGGAGAACTCATTTCTTCAAATGAGGTCAACTGTTTTATATCCAAGGCAAACACCACTGAATCAGAACTATGGCATAGAAGGATGTGTCACACTAATTTCAAAAACATGAACAATTTAGTAAAAAGAAATTTGGTCATTGGACTACCTCAAAAACAATTCATGTGTGATCATCATTGTGTTGCATGCCTAAAAGGTAAACAACACAAGACTTCTCATAAGTCCAAATCTGTGAATTCTATTTCTGTTCCTTTACAACTCTTACATATGGACCTATTTGGACCTACAAATGTAATGAGTATTGGAAAGAAACAATATTGTCTTGTTATTACTGATGACTTTTCTAGATATACATGGGTTTTCTTTCTCAGGACAAAAGATGAAACAAGTGAACTCATCAAGAACTTAATTGTTAAACTGGAGAACACATCTGATCAAAAAGTTAAAGCCATAATATGTGATAATGGCACAGAATTTAAAAATGCTAACTTAATTAACTTTTGTGATCTTAAAGGTATTGACAGACAATACAGCTCACCTAGAACTCCTCAACAAAATGGTGTAGCTGAAAGAAGAAATAGAACCATCATTGAAGCAGCAAGATCAATGTTAGCAGACTCAAAATTACCAATTACTTTTTGGGCTGAAGCTGTTAATACTGCCTGTTATGTACAAAACAGAGTATTAATAGTTAAGCCACATCATAAAACACCATATGAACTTTTTAACAAAAGAAAACCTTCCATAAGTTTCTTAAAATCATTTGGTTGTCCTTGTACTATTTTGATTACAAGAGAACAAATTGGTAAGTTTGACTGCAAAGCTGATGATGGAATCTTTGTGGGATACTCTACTCAAAGCAAATCATACAGAGTGTTCAACAAAAGATTAAGGATTATTGAAGAAAGCATCAATGTATCCTTTAATGAGAATATACCTAATGAACAAGGAAATGGTCCAGATTGGCTATTTAGCATAGACAATCTAACCAAATCCTTTAACACTAACTTGGATTTAAATGCAGGTGATTCATATTGTCATACTCAAAAGGCAGGAACATCATCTTTCAATACTGGTCAAGAAGAGATGAGATACATAGTAGTTGATACTGTTCCCACAGTTAATACTGAGGACAATAATAACTCAGATTCTGGGAGCAGTAGTGAATCAGATAATGAGGACAGTAGTAATTCAATTACTACTGAGACCAGTAATAGTACTCAAAATACTACTGGTCCTAGCAATAACCTAGATTCTCAAGATACTACTGATTTCAGTAACAACAACAATACTACTGATCTCAATGAAGATAGCATCAGTAGTAACTCTGACCTAGACGATGATGAACCAAACATCAATGACAATGAAGGAACACTAGATGAGCAACTGCCTGAGCCAAATGAGTCCAATCTTGAAAATCAACTAGTGGTTGATAAAGCTACAACTACAAGGACTCAGAAGAACCATCATTTAGACCTTGTTTTAAGTGATGTTAACTCACCACTGCAAACAAGAAGCAAATTAAATAAAAGCTTAACTGCAAACATGTGTAACATAAGTTTAATTGCTAATGAATGTATGTTTGAATGCTTTTTGTCTCAGGATGAACCAAAGAAGATCCAACAAGCAATGAAGGACTCAAACTGGATTGAGGCAATGCAAGAAGAACTCCTTCAATTCAAGCTACAAGCTGTTTGGACACTTGTACCTCTACCCAAAGGAAAAAGAGCCATTGGAACAAGATGGATCTTTAGAAACAAGAAAGATGAAAGAGGTATAGTAATCAAGAACAAAGCCAGACTTGTAGCCCAAGGATACACTCAAGAAGAAGGAATAGACTATGATGAAGTATATGCTCCTGTTGCTAGAATTGAAGCAATAAGAATATTCCTAGCATATGCTTCATTCAAAAAATTCAAAGTCTATCAAATGGATGTGAAGAGTGCATTCCTATATGGAAAGATTGAAGAAGAGGTCTATGTCTGCCAACCTCCAGGTTTTGAAGATCCAAAACATGGTGATTATGTATTCAAACTGGATAAAGCTCTGTATGGCCTACATCAGGCACCAAGAGCATGGTATGATACATTATCATCATATCTACTGAAAAATAACTTTAAAAGAGGAGCCATTGACAAAACTTTGTTTACAAAGAAAGTCAAAGATGATATACTACTGGTACAAATCTATGTAGATGATATCATCTTTGGTTCAACCAATGATTTATTATGCAAAGAAATTGAAGAACTGATGCAGATTAAATTCAAGATGAGCTCTATGGGTCCAATGAACTTCTTCCTTGGACTCCAGGTCAGTCAAAGAACAAATGGTATTTTGATAAACCAATCAAAATATGTTAAAGACATCTTGAAGAAGTTTGATATGAAAGACTGCAAAAGTGCAAGTACACCAATGGAAACACACAAACACCTACATCCAGATGTTGAGGGGGAGGATGTAGATGAACACTTGTATAGATCAATGATAGGCTCTTTGATGTACTTAACTGCATCAAGACCTGACATTATGTATAGTGTGTGTGTGTGTGCAAGATATCAAGCAAGACCTAAAGAACTACACATGCAAGCTGTCAAAAGAATATTCAGATACTTGAAAGGCAAACCATCACTTGGTCTATGGTATCCACATGATTCACCCTTTGAACTCATAGCCTACACAGATAGTGACTATGGAGGTGAATGTCAAGATAGAAAGTCCACTACTGGTGGATGTCAATTCTTTGGATCAAGACCGGTGTCATGGCAATGTAAGAAGCAAACAAATGTATCAACATCAATTGCTGAAGCAGAGTATGTAGCTGCATCTGCTTGTTGTGCTCAAGTACTCTGGATTCAAAACCAACTTCTAGACTTTGGTATCTCTATCCTTAAAACTCCTATTTTTATTGATAATCAAAGTGCTATTAGTATTGTGAACAATCCAGTAAAACACTCTAAAACTAAACACATTGAAATAAGATTTCATTTTATAAGAGACTGCAATGAAAAAAATTAATCAAAGTAGTTAAAATTCATACTGATGATCAATTAGCAGATCTTTTTACAAAAGCATTTGATGTATGAAGATTCAACTTCATGGTTAGCAGTATCGGAATGATTTTGATAAATTAAAATCTCACTTAAAATCATGTGTAAAGTTTTTGTTGTAAAAAGTTATTTATTTGTTTAAGTGTTTTACTACTGGTAGGTCTGTATTACTGATGTGTAGGCATGTGCACAAAATACTACTGGTAGGACAATACTACTGGTGTGTATTAGGTTTACATAAATACTACTGGTAAGTCAGTACTACTGGTATTCACATATACTACTGGTCTTGTGTGTTGGTGGTTACTACTGATGTCTATAGTTACTACTGATGTCAAAATCCTTAGTTACTACTGACGTTCGTAGATACTACTGACGTTCTCTTACTGGTATCAAATTTACTACTGGTCTTTCGGAATCAAAATTACCAAACTAACCCCCGTGAAAATAACCGTTATGTTATGATTCGAAGGGCAATTTAGTCTTTTTGCAGGTTAAATCGAAAGATATAAAAGGCGGCAGTCGATTAGTTTAGCATTATCTTTACTTCGACTTTCTAAATCCTCTCGATAAACCCTAGCTTACGATCAAAAACTCTTCATCAGTAACAAAATTCTTACGTGTTTCTCTCAAATCACCAACAATGGCAACTCTACAATCTCTCAATGTTCAAACAGATCTCAAATATTCAGAGTTCCATAATATGTGTGCGTTTCTACGCAATCCAGGCGGAACAAAAGATTTTCGTCCAATCGTCAATTTCTTGAAAAATTCTTATATAAAGTTTGCTTTAACTGTCAAACCAAAAGCATACCAACAGCACTTGGTGGATTTCTGGACCAATGCTGAAAGAACAGAGGGTGCAACTGTGCCCATGATAAAATCATCGGTGGATGGAAAGACAATCACAATCACTGAACAATCTATTCGACACCATCTACAACTACATGATGATGCAGGTATGTTTACACTTCCTAAGGAATTCATTGCTGAAATTTTAAATAAAATGGGATATGAGGGAAGACTTAACATAGTAACTTTTCAAAAATGTCTTCTCTCCCCACAATGGAAATTTCTTGTACATACTATTCAGCATTGTATTTCTCCAAAACGAAGTACTTGGAATGAGTTTAATAAGGCAATAGCCTCTGCTGTTGTCTGTTTATGCACAGATCAAGTATTTAATTTTTCATACATGATTTTTGAAGGTATGTTGGGAAATCTTAGTTCCTCAAAATTTTTAATGTATCCCAGATTTCTCCAGCATATCATAAACTGTGAATTACAAAACTTGTCAACTCCCAAAAACATTTTTATCATTCCTGAGTTGAACAAGAAAGTTTTCTCTAATATGAGAAAACAATTTAAATTTTCGGGCAAGGAAACCCCTTTGTTTCCTAATATGATCAAAGATCAACCACAACTTGGAGAGGGTTCAATCATAGATACAACCCATATTGAACCTCAACCCACTCCATCACCCCCAAATGCAGCCCAAACACCACCCCAAACAGTCACTCAATCACCCACAAATATAGAAGTCCTGAATGTGTCCCAGGAACTTGAAATAAATCCTCAGAGTGCTACTCTTCACTCTGTGGAAGACCTGCCCAATGTCACCCAAAATATATCCACAATCTATAAAAGAAAGAAAACTTCTTTAAAGGACACCAGGGGACAAATCGAGTCACACCCCAGGCTCAAAGAGTTGTCCTCCAAGGAGGAGAGAGGACATGAGGCGAGGGCTTTCACTACTGATGCCCCAAAGGTGGGTGCACAGGACAGTGAAAACATCACTAAGACCCAGACCTCGGCAACTTTAAGTGATGACTCATTTGAGGAATTACTTAAAGGACCCCGGTGCCAAGAAACCAAAAGGGGGGGCATCTCTGCTTCTTCTAGGAAGAAGAGGGTGTCTAAACAACCCAATGAATCACCAAGAAGTGATGAGGGTAGATCTATAGATTTGATGGATAGGATGGAAAACCTTAAAGCCAATGTACCATTCAATGAGCCCGATGATCTTGCTAGATGGAGTGAGGGCAGTATTAAAACCAAACAATTGACGGATAAAGTGGATTCTCTTAAATCCACTGTACAAGATTGTCTTAAGTATCTTACAAATCAAGGAAAAACTATTGCAGTAATGAAAAGACATGTAAATACCATCAACAAACGAATGAGGTTATATGAACACAGGCTTCATCAACAAACAAAGATTATAAGAAGATTGAAAAAGAAGATTGATGATAGTGAGGCTCCTCAAGTTGAGCTCACTAAGGGGGAGAAGGACAATATTCAGAGTATGATTGATGAATCAATTGCAGCAGCAGCAACTTCTCTCCTCAATCTCAAAGAAACAAATATTGATGAAGGCCCAGAAAAGATGGTTGTTGATGATGATCCAATGACTACTGCTCCCATGGAAGAACAAGCTGAAAAAGAAGTATCAGTTGTAACTCCTACTACTGATATAATAGCAGTAGTAAGTCAGGAAGAGGAAATAAAAGCAACAAATACTACTGATGCCCTATCAGTAGTAATCCTGAAGTATCAGTAGTAACTACCTTGGTTACTACTGAAGAGGAAGATTTGAAGTTACCAGAGCTAATTGAAAGAGAAAAATTTGAAATCATCACCAAACCACCTACACCTGATCAACCACTTATCATACCTGACATTGATGATAATGTGAATTGGTTTGAGGTTGATGAGTGCTCACTTCCTTCTCATCCAAAAATACTTCAACAACATGAGCTTATGTTATTCTCTCCTTTAATAATTATCAGTGGTGTGCCTGATATGAAATATATTCCACCTCCACCTCCAGCTCATATTAGAAAGGGTAAAGAAGTCTATGATGAAGATTACCCGAACAGAGCACAAGGTCATTACATGGTGAACAAGATAAATCTTGTCAGAGCTGAAAAACAATCCAGATGGAGGGTAAAACACAAGAGATACTTGGAGAAAGTGGCCAAGTATCAAGCTCTTGAACAAAAGAAGGCTCAAAGTGAAATTCCTGTTCAAGTACCTGTTCAAATAGAAGATGCTCAGATAGAAGCTCAAAAAGCAGAATTCAAGAGACTTAGAAAAGTTGAAGAAGAACATGTAAATTGTCTTGAAGATCTGGTATCTGAATGCAAGAGAACTAAAAGTGAGCTAACTGATGATGTATTTGAACAGAAGACCAATATGATTGATTACTTGAAAACAAAAGGGCATAGTGCAAAGTCATTTGGCAGAATGAAGATGATGACTATTATTGAAAAATATTGTGATGCCAAGAAGAAGGATTTGGCTGAACAAGAAGAAAAAGAAGCAAAGAAATCTAAAGCCCTAATTCCAATCAGTCCAAGTTTAATTAAAGATGGTAGTTCATCAACTACTGGTTCCACATCAACTCCCCAATCAAAGAAGAGAAAGGCTGTTACTCAAGAACAGAGCACTCAAAAGAAGTCAAAAACACAAATCATTCCTGTTCTTGAAGTGCCTGTTGCTCCCTTGCAGAACAATCCAATCATCAATTGGAGGGTTATGCCTAACAATGTCATAGAAATTATAAGGGAAGATAAAGTAGTACAAAGATTTACTGGATGGTTACCATTGATTAGTTCATGCTCAAGAAGTGATGTTATTAAACTTCTAATCATTGGAAAACCAAGAATGGCAAAGAAAACATGGAGAGAATCTGGTGCTGGATACTTAACAAGAATGTTAGATGCTGCATTTTATCCAGACAACTATCCAGAACAGTTTACAGATCAAGGAAATGTTTATGCTTGGAATGTGATTCCAACTGCCAATATGTACTTCTTTGAAAAATCAGGCAAAGTATGTGAGCTATACTTATATGGAAAAGAATATCCACATTCTGAGAAGACTATGTATCAGATATTCATAAATACAATGATGAAACCTTATGATGCTGTTATGTTTCAAAACAAATTGAATTATTTCACAAAGAGAAACAGCAAATACATCATTGAGCAAAGACATCAACAGAATCAAAGAACGTTGGAGAAAAGAAAGAAAGAAGAAGAAGAACAAAAGAAACTTATGTGATTGACAGAGAATCAATAAGTTTAGGGGGAGATAATACTGTTATGTGATTGACAGAGAATCAAAAGAAAGAAATTGAAGTAGTATATCTCGATTACTACTGATCCGATGCTCAATTTCGATTTTACTATTGTTGCTCCAATAACTTTACTACTGATCAGTAATAGACTGAAATTTTTTCTACTGCTGCGTTGACTGATCAGTATTAATCAGTACTGACCGAAAAATTTTAAAATTTTTTTTTACTGATTTCTTTTTGACTGATACATCATACTTTGGAAAACATGACACACACCATGCTCATTCCATACCACGGTTTATTGATCGTATCTGATAATAATGTGAAACGAATCACATTATTCACACACACAGGTTGAAGGCATGATAAAGATAAAGGAAAATTTTATTTGTTACATATTTGATCTTTATCAATTGATTATAGAAGATAATTGATAATATTTTATTTGAAGAAGAAGTGGAAAGTCTTACTACATAAGATGTTATGTATTGTTGTAACTGCAATTCAACCGAATCTTAACGAAAAGATCTGTTGAAGACTAAGATAAGCAAGTCCCTCATACAAGATATGAAGTTGCTGATTACTATATTTAGACGGAATGTGATGCTTAGTTTGAGTTTATACTTCAATTTCAAATAAAAGATAGTTGGTTTTTAATGTAATTAATATAGTCTTGAAGAACACAAGAATGATAGCACACTTTTAGGGGAAGAAAAAGTGTTGATCATTCAAGGGGAAGTTCAAGTTTCTCGGATTTATTTGATTATGTCAAAAAGGGGAAGAGACTTGAAGATTCCTAGCTAATTCTACAGGTTTTGTCAAATCAAATAGGGGAAGATTGTTAGGAATATTTTTATTAAATATTCATTAAAGATTTGATTAGTCAAAACTATTAAACTACAAGGACCTAAGTCGGTAATATGAAGTTCAAGATTTGAATAAGATTTAGGAGATAATGATAATTGTAAAAGATATAGTATATCTTGTTTGAATTTAAAAGATTTAGTATTATCTTTTCTTTGTAAGTCTTGGGTTTTCTAGTATATAAAGAAACCTAATGACATAGAATTAGATGTTCTTGGAACCCACGTTTTAACGTGTTTTGTGTGTAAAACCTAAGCCTCAAGATCGTTTGATCCTGTTTAACGAAGAACCGTTCTATATATTTATATGTAGAATTGAGGCTTTTAATAATGAAAACTTGTTTAGCTATACATATATGTTCAACTAATTCCGCAATTTTATGTTGTGTATATGCTTATTCCAGATAAGAACTAACTATTCTTGAGCCTAAAGATCGACGTTTATGAAGAGTTATTCAGAACTCAGCACTTTCTTTTAATTATACCAGATAGGTTCTTTAGAAAAGCTATATCAGTACATCGGATTATTGGATATACGGTTCATTATATTAAGTCAACAAGTGGTATGAAAATATATAGACGTATGATATTTATGAAATATGACATTATTTGGTAATGTATATATCTTGAAGAAGTCAAAGTCTACTTTGAGTCAACTTATAATTTAGGAAAAAATTGCAGACACGGTGACCCAGTTTGAATGGAAACACGGTGTATGTCGCATGGACATTTCTTATGAATCTTCCTAACAATAACCCATCAAAAACGTCAAGACTTTTGGAAGCAAGAAAATATAAGAGGCTGTGTTCTCTAGAATTTTTTTGGGGATAAATTAGAGAAATTGTCCATTTTAGTTCATAATTCTACAACTTTATTGTTAGAGGGGTGGGTACCTGCGCCACTCCCCAATGCCTACATGGCAGGCTCTATCTTACACGCCACTACACCTCAAGTGGTCTAAGGGAGGGCTTAAGACTATAAGAAATGGATCTTACTACCACATCATTTTTCTAGTCACATTATCTGTCACCTCAACAAACACACTACAACATTGTTATGTTTATAACTCTTGATCATAAATTTCAAAATCCAGTGACACTATTAAATCATGTGTTATAACATATTCTTTATAAGAATAATAATGTTTAAAAATCTTAACTAAAAACGCTATATTTGTTGTGTAATGAGTTAGAGCATCTTTACACTATTTTAGTGTGAAAATGCAAAAAACTTTCTTCAAATGTATGTACTAATGTAACTAAAAGTCAAAGAGTACCAAATATTATGTAACATTATTTGGTATAATAAATATGGTTTTTCATCCTACGTTGACATGTTAAAAGTGTATTTAATGAAGTCAATTTTTTCTAAAAGTATAATACACACATTAAATAAAATCATATTTTCTAATTTTAAGTAGGGATGTTAAAACCTGGCATGACATGACAAAAATACACGAAACGAAACGAAATTGGGACGAAATCGAAATTTGAATTCGTGTTCGTGTCATGTTCGTATCGTGTAAAACAAACACGAAGTCAAGTCGTGTCGTGTTCGTGTTCGTGTTCAGAGATTAACATAAAATTGCCACGATAGTTATGATTTTGGGAACATTTAGAAATGTATGTTATGTTTTTGTTGTGTTTATCGTGTTTGTCGTGTTTTTAGCATGTAGTAAGTAAGAAATTTGACATATTTGTTATTTATATCGTATTGTCGTGTTTATCGTTTTTTAATCGTGTCGTGTTCGTGTTAGCAAAATAAAACACGACTTTGGTCGTGTTGTTTTCGTGCTGAACGAATTCGTGTCGTATCGTTTCGTGTAGTGTTACCTAAAAACATGAAACGATAGCACGATTTGACAGTCCTAATTTTAAGTGATGTATTAAATGGTTTTTATGATTTTTTTGGAAAATTTAAGACATTTAATAGGAAATTCCTAATAATTATTGGGTTTTAATAATGACAGTCATAAGGCTGTCAATAACAAGCTATTAATTACATGCACTAAAATGTTGTATTATCATGAGTGGATAAATGATGCTTAAAATGCATGGGGTGATTGTTGATTAATGTACATATTTTGATACTCTTATTGACAGTCATTAGGACTATCATTATCAAAACTCATAATTATTATTCTTTATTATATAAAATTGTATTAATATAAGCTATCTTCTAGACTATGCGTACTGGTAATTAAACCCAAGTTTGGTCACCGCTGCCAAATAAGCATCATATCAGATTTCCTCCTCCTACCAAACACGTACACGACAAATCCCAACCAAACCCCTGTGATGGTGAACAAACCATCAACCAAACCTTAAAATAAATTTAATTAATACATGTCTTACTTACCATGTATGAGGTACAAACATGCACAATACAGACATCAACAACTTTCATTGGTTGCCTGAGTGACCGAATGCATTGAAGAAATGGAGGTTTAGTTGCCGTAGTGGGGGGAGCGTCGTGAGCACAGGTCGTGGTCAGCTCACGACGCATTGTTACGAGCAATCTTATTGATTGTATTCTTTAAATCAATAAAAAGTATATGGTGTAAAATTTGATATGTAAATCAGTAAACTTGTTTTAATGTAATCATATTTTAACTGATTCATTTCTTTAGATGTTCAAATTGCCGGATAGGTAATCATACACAAAGAACTTAGTTGGATTAAATATCTCGTGAAGAACAAAGTAACACATAAATTTAGTTCATATATTTGACGAGGAGTATTTGAATGAACAATTAAAACTAATGGTATAAAAACTGCAGAAGGGTTTAAATCGATGGGCAACATTCATCTAGAAACGGAATGAAACGTGTAGAAATTTTGTTGGTGGAATGACTTGAAATTGAAACCGATTAAGTCATTGTCAAGTATTATATATTATGATAAAAATTAAAGGAAACAGATTGAGTAGACAGGCCGGTTCCTCACAAGAGCAATTCACAATCAAAGATTCGATTTGTAGGGATTATAATCAAATTCGAAACATAAAAAAGCATGAAAGACGCAAAAAAGATTTAATAATAAGCTAATGATTTAATATATAGCGAATCAAGTGATATGAAGGTTTTAGTATCCAAAGCCAAACTTGAACATCGTATCAATCATACAGCACCACAGATCGATCTACTTGAACCATGTGAATATTGCCGATCTGCCACAAGCAGATCAAAGTCAAACCATTGACTGATCCCCACAGGGAATGTATATTGGTAATTTCTGGAAAAAGATCTGCCATGATAAGCTGACGATTATGATCAACTTCATGTTCCATCTCCACCAACTCCAACGTCGCTGGATTTGGGCCCCAAATGAAACACTCGAATTGATAAATCAATAGACATTTGAAGTTAAACAAAGTATGATTCCGAAACTTGGTTTCGCCATTTCTTGCATACGCACTTAAAATTGATGATTGATATAATTAATATCCAGCATGATGACTTCAGGTAAGCCTTTCATGGAGGGATGGCATTCAGGCCACATGTTTTTTTGGTGGCGGTGGGAAACACGATGGAACACTTGATTAAGGGTTTACAACTTTACATGCAATTTTTTGCCTTCGATCGTAGGTGTTTCTTCACTCCGGTCCCAAAATTATTATCCACATTGTTTAAAAAAAATACATTTATTACAATATGCAAATCACAATTCAATTTTTACCACTTAAATATTTTTTAATTGGTGAAAATTTTTAAGTGGATAATGACTTTGTGATATACTCCCTCCGTCCCACTAAAAAAGGTTTCATTTCTCTTCTAAATTTTGTCTCATAAAAAGATTTTCATTTCTCAAAGGTGAGGGATCCACTTAATAAAATAATATTATTACCAATGATTCCACCAATAAAATATTTTTTCTCTCCAATCTAACCTTATATTTTCTCTCTTCTAAAAACTTGTGCCCAAGAGAAATGAGAATTTTTTGTGGGACGGGGAAGTATTAAAAAGGAAAAATGGAAAATAAAATGTAGATGGATCATGGATGGACTAACTGTTTTATTTCTTATAGGGTTTGCTACCTATAATAAACTATAGGCCCAGCCAAAACACTTCAAAAGTTTTAATGGGCCTTTTCAACTCTTTTCGGAAGTTTTGTTCTCTCTATATGCATTCCGTAAAAGTGATTGCAATTTTAATTTTCAATTATACCCATGCTTTTTTATTTAAACAATTTATACAAATTTGTAATACCAGTTTTTATAACAATATTAAATAATAATGTGTTACTGAGTTAAAAGATTTGGGAAACACAGAGGAAAAAAATGAACTCCAAGGGTGGTAGTCTAGTTGAACTTGTTCTCCTAAAAGATAAAATTCTCAGGAGGTCTCGGGTTCAATCCCCGTTAGGAGCAAAAAAAAAAACTCCTTGTGGCCACGAAGGTTCACCTGTGCCGAATCCGGGCTATCCGCAAAACTGGTGGTCGCTCTGGGATTAGTTAGCTCGCAAAGCAAGTCGGAACCCAGTTAAAAAAAACACAGAGGAAAAAATAGTTTAAGGTGTCCATACTTAACATTATTAGAAAAGTTACTCCAATTACAAAATGACTGGTTTGAAAGTCAGATAATGTTTTAGGTGTCTTATTTCAGTTACCAATTGCATCAAATTAAAGGTTGCACATTGTTCATAAATATTTTAAGGGTTTTGTTAATGACAACCCTTAGGGCTGTCAATAAGAGGTGGTTACGTGCATAAATCGTTTGTACTTTTAGTAGTGGGGGATGATTCCTAAAATGCAGGAGGCGGTTATTGATTATTGTACAAGTTTTTGATTCGTGTCTTGACGTCTTAGTGACAACCCTTTAAGGCTGTCATTATCATTTTCCATATTTTAAATAGCATAAAATCAAGTCAAAGGTTGCACGTACTTGCAGTGGTACATTGATTCTTCAATTTATTGCTAAAATCTATTAATTTAATTGGACTGGTTGATCGATTCGTGATAAAATTCTAATTTATTATGCATGTGTAACTCTGCTAAATTAAAGCAGGGTTTGTCTATCACTATAACACTTATAAGCTTCTTCAGTGTCCTGTATGGTTATTAAAGGACATACACAATCACTTACATAAGTTTAAATTACTACAAACAGGTCTACACTAATTTAGCGAATATAATGCATTTCAAATCAAAGAGAACAAGTGATTAGAACAATTTCTGGTTCAAAATCCTGGAGTTTAAGAAAGCCATAAGCCATTCCGCTAAAGTACCGATCGAAAATTTGTGTCTTGAATTGTTTTAGTTTGAGGAGAATATGCCAACAATTCATCCATACGAAAAACCATCAAAATTGTTCCATCTTTTAAACCCTGTATCAGATGCACAGGTTCCGACATTAACCAATACAAATCAGGGCTAATACTTTCCACCTCTTTTTGCCAAGATTTCTTCACCCCATATTCCTTCATCACCCAAATCGTCAGTAGGTATCAGATTGACTTAAGCAACCCTTTAGGACTCCCAAACTTCTGAAATGGATATAGCTTTCTTGTATAACTTCATAAGGAGGAGAAGGAAACAACTGAAATGTCTCGTTGTCCAAATCAAAAGTACAAATCTTTTCAGGAGATTCATGATCAAGAACAGTCCAATGAACATGGCCCGCCAAAAAAGGCCCGTCATCATATCCACTGCGCCAATAAGGAACATGACCAAGATTTCTCCATTGGCCCGTTCCAAGTGTGTAAACCTCGGCTTCTAATAGACCGGGCCGAGATCCTGAGGTGGGATCGGGTGGTATATTCCCTTGAAAAGTCCGTACCACTTTGAACTCTTTTGTGTGTAAACCGACTCCAAAACCATAAACGATTGTGGCATAACTTTTTCTATAGTATTGTTGCCTAGGTAAGATCTGGTGATTGGATTACATATGTAAGTGTTGGGTTTTCTATGCATCTAGCCACACTTTGCTTAAGGCGGAAATCAAAAGCAACTTGGTAGAACATTGACCCGATTAAAAACTTTTGGACCGTTAGGTTTACAACTCTAAAGCAACTAGATATTTAATGTAATTAAATAGATCAATTCGAATAACTTACTTGTTCTTCGCGAATTGGAGAACTAGATAAACCTTGTGATCTAGTACGAGCCAGATCAAATAACGCACTAGGATTCAAGCAAGAATCCCTCTATCGTATCACACCCAAGGTTGGTCAAGAACGAGACAATGTACCACGAGGTAGTACAAAGCACTCTTGAGAAAACGATCACCGAAAGCAAATCGAAAACACCTTTCGATTCCGGCGGGCGGCGGCGCTACGGCGGAGGCAGCGGCGGCGGATGGTGGTTCGACGGCGGCGGTCGAATGGTGGTGGTGTGTGTTCGGCCGAATAGGGAGCAACACAAAGAGGTACAAGTGATCAAGTGTTTAGGTTAATACCCTTAACCTTTATTTATACTCGACCAAACCTAATTAGAGTCAAACTCTAATTAGTCCAAGCCCACCATCTATTAAGCCCACAAGTATTATTAAACTATTAATCCAATACTTGTGGCCCAATACCATTAACTAGTTAATTACCCATTAACTAGTTTAGCTCGTCTAGCCCGATAGTCTATTTAATTAAACTATTAATTAAACACTACGTTATTTCTCGTGTTCGTTGACGCCTCGAGGGTAACTCGAATAGGACTCTAAAATACCCGAACCGAAATACCGGTTTATTTGATGTGTTGGACACTCTTTCCAACAGTCTCCCACTTGGACACCTCATCAACTATAAACGGTACGCGTTCGTGTAACCTTTAGAGTGTGCATGTCATGTGCAGCTGCTGAACTCTGAACTATCAGAAACAGTCCTATGATAACTGATCATATGTCCTTCGTTGCGCGATATCATGTAACTAGTGACATGGACATGTCAATCACTCTAGTTACGATTATGTTTCCTGATTCGAGATTTATGATGACGATTTGACTACATGATTGAACTTTCAATCTAGTCATGACCTGCGCAGGTACTTCAGTGTCACATCAAATCAACAGGGGGCCCATGGATATATCCTCTATCACTTTGATCAGAGGGAACGAATAAACCTTAACTACATCATCTTCTTTCATAGTCATCACATAATACATGGAACTAATCTTTATAGCTACCAGTTACGAATAGCGTTGGAGTTAGACCAATGCATCACGAAATCGTACTAAGGAAACGATGCATCTTGGTTTGAAGACTCATACGATATTATCGCCTCACTATTACCCATGATAAAGTCCATGGGGTAATACTCTGAGCGTGGGTTGGTCCAACATTTAAATACACCTTTTAAATGCTCATGAGAGTAGCAGCAATCTCTATGCAATGTTCATAACTTTGAACAATCTACTCACTCTCCCATGACATCTTAATTCAGTTCTTATTCCCATAAGAACGATCGACTGTGGACGTTTAAGTAATCTCTTAGTTTACTTAGGAATAGGTTCTAAACATGCAAAAGGTTTGAAATGGAATAATTAAATACTATATGAATGATAGAACACTTGCAAATTATTTAATCTCCATAAATAAATCATCAATTCATACAATTTAATATTCGCTACAATTTCAAATGAATGACAATTTATGATAAGTCACTATGAAATCTAATTCCTATCGTCCTCGCATGAACATCATGCTTGGCACGACTTAGTGCTTTTGTGAAAGGATCAGCCGGGTTATTTTCCGACGATACTCTTGTCACTATCACGTCCCCATCTTCAACTCGCTTTCTCACGTAGTGAAACTTTCTGAGTATATGCCTGGTTCGACTATGATCTTTGGATTCTTTAGTCAATGAGACTGCACCTTCATTGTCGCAGAAGATTTTCATTGGTTCCTTGATGCTTGTTACGACACCAAGATCCCCAATGAAATTCTTCAACCATGTGGCTTCTTTTGATGCCTCACAGGCAGCAATATACTCAGATTCGCAAGTTGAATCAGCTACTGTCTCCTGCTTGGAACTCTTCCAAGTGACAGCTCCTCCGTTCAATAAGAACACCCACCCAGTTTGTGAGCACGAGTCATCTCTATCCGTTTGAAAACTCGCGTCACAATAACCTTCCACAACAAGTTCGTCTTTCCCACCATACACTAAGAACATATCCTTTGTTCTCCTTATGTACTTGAGAATCGTTTTCACCGCAGTCCAATGATCGTTGCCAGGGTTGCCCTGGAACCGGCTCACCATGATTAGTGCATATGAGACATCCGGGCGAGTACATACCATGGCATACATGATCGATCCAATCGCCGAGGCGTAAGGGACTCGACTCATTTTCTCCAGTTCTTGCTCAGTACTGGGACATTGACTTTTAGACAATGTTATGCCATGATTCATGGGTAGATACCCTTTCTTGGAATCAACCATACTAAAACGTTTTAGTACTTTATCCGAGTATGTACTCTGGCTCAATCCTATTAGACGTCTTTCTCTATCTCTGTATATCTTTATACCGAGTATGTACGCTGCGTCTCCTAGGTCCTTCATAGCGAAACATTTTCCCAACCAAGACTTCACGTCTTGCAGTGTAGGACTATGATTTCCTATAAGGAGTATGTCATCCACATACAGTACTAGGAAAACAACAACGCTCCCACTAGCTTTGATGTATACGCAGGACTCATCTTCACTTCTAGAGAAACCAAACTCCTTGACTTTCTCATGGAATCAAAGATTCCAACTTCGAGAGGCTTGTTTCAATCCATAAATGGATTTCTCAAGCTTGCACACTCTATCAGGATATTTCTTATTGACAAAACCTTCTGGCTGTGCCATATAGACATCCTCAGTAAGTCTTCCGTTAAGGAAGGCAGTTTTAACATCCATCTGCCAAATTTCATAGTCATGAAACGCAGCTATGGCAAGCAATATTCTGATAGATTTTATCTTGGCTACTGGTGAAAAGGTTTCATCATAATCAATCCTATGAGTTTGAGTATAACCTTTTGCAACCAACCTAGCCTTATAGGTGTGCACATTCTCATCCATATCTATCTTCTTCTTGAAGATCCACTTGCATCCAACGGTTTTGACACCGGGAGAAGTCTCAATCAAGTTCCATACTTGATTGTCATACATGGACTGAATCTCACTCTCCATAGCCACTTTCCACTTTTCGGCCTCAGGGCCTTCCATAGCTTCCTTATAACTCGATGGCTCATCGTCATCAACTGGTAAACTATTACCAGTAGATGCATCGCCTTCAGCGGTATGGAAATCATAATAATCACCAAAATGCTCAGGAGGGCGAACAGTTCTTGAGGATCTACGTGGAACGGTAGGAGTTACATCATTTTGTTCAACAGGAGTCTCATCCTCTGGTTGAGTGCTAGTGTCAACTATAGGTTCCACTACATCTTCATTGCTTGATTCTTGACACTCTTCAAGATCAATTTTGCTCCCACTGTCTTCTTTGGATAATAGCTCTCTCTCGAGGAAAAATCCTCTTCGAGATACGAACACTTTGTTCTCTTTCGGATTATAAAACCGATATCCAAAAGACTGTCGTGGGTAGCCAATGAAGTAGCACTTCTCTGATTTGTTATCTAGCTTGTCGTGAGATTCATGTCTTACATAAACTTCACAACCCCAGATTTTCAAATGTTTGAGGGAAGGAGGATTCCCTGTCCACATTTCAGAGGGAGTTTTGGCAACCTTCTTAGTTGGTACAAGGTTAACGATATGTGCTGCAGTTTCTAAGGCATATCCCCAGAAACTCACTGGAAGTGTTGATCGACTCATCATTGATCGAACCATCTCAAGCAAGGTTCGATTTCTCCTTTCTGACACTCCATTAAGTTGTGGAGTTCGAGGAGGTGAGAGTTGGGATACTATTCCACAACTCTTTAGATAGTCGATAAACTCTTGACTAAGATACTCTCCGCCCCTATCAGAACGGAGCATCTTAATCTTCTTGCCCAGTTGATTCTCTACTTCTTTCTGATATTCTTTGAACGTTTCAAAAGTATCAGACTTATGTTTAATCAAATAAACATATCCATATCTACTGAAATCAACAGTAAACGTGACGAAGTATCGTTCACCATGTCTAGTGTTAGACTTGAAAGGTCCACATACATCAGTATGTATGAGGTCCAACAAGTCTTTGCCTCTTTGACATGACCCTGTGAATGGCGCCTTTGTCATCTTGCCAAGTAAACAAGATTCACACACATCATTCGATTTGAGGTCAAATGATTCTAACACTCCATCCTTTTGGAGTTTAGCTATGCGTTTCTTATTTATATGTCCTAAGCGACAATGCCACAGACATGACTTATCCAATACACCTTTGGATGAATCAACATTCAATATTAGATTTCTTTTGTTTACGCAACCATCTATTTCATATATACCAGCACAAGGAATAGCTTTAAAATAAAACACATCATTTTTATAAACTAAAATGGAACCATTCTCATTATCAAAAACAAAATTAAAACCATCCTTAAACAATGCGTTATACGAAATAATGTTGTGTGCCATAGAAGGCGAAAAACAAACATCTAATAAAAGTAAAGAACATCCATTCCCAAGCATGAGCTCATAATCTCCTATCTTGGTGACAGCAGTCGAGACTCTGTTTCCCATGATCAGATTAAGCTCTCCATGCTTCAACTTCCTACAATTCTTAAGTCCCTGTATATCAGTGCAAATGTGAGTACCACACCCTGTATCTAGAACCCAAGAATTAGACATAGAAGTATGATGGAGTTCAATCATAAAAGTACCTGATGGTCCAGACTTTTGGACTTTCTGACTCTTCAGATCATCCAAGTACTTTGGGCAGCTTCTTTTCCAGTGACCAGTGACCCTTTCCTTGACAGTAGTAGCAAACAGCATCTTTCGGATCTTTGGTAGGTGTTATATCAGAATCAGCCTTCCTCTTATAGCCATGTTTGGCTTGACCTACTTTGGCCTTGCCTTTGCTATTTGGAGGAGGACGACGTTTCTTTTTAACACCTTCAGATCGAATAGACAAGACAGGAGCAGCAGGGGCGGAACCTTTAGCTTTCATCAAGCTAGCCTCAGTAGTTTTCAACATACCGTGCAGTTCCATGAGTGTCTTATCCATATCACCCATGTTATAGTTAACTATAAATTGTGAGTAGGATGGTGGAAGCGAGTTCAAAACCATATCAGTGGTCATCTCCTTCGGTAAAGGGACACCCAAGTTTGCTAGTCTGTCTATGTAGCCCTTCATCTTTTGGACGTGGCTACACACAGATTGTCCTTCTTGTAGTTTGCATCCTACTAGGGAACTTACCACGTCGAAACGTTCTTGCCTAGCTCTGTTTTGAAACATTTGTTTGAGCTGTTGATTGATGTCATAGGCACTCATCTTCTCAAAATTCTTTTAGAGATCAGAAGACATAGTGGCTAACATCAGGCAAGCAACCTTTTCCGACTCTGAACGATGGAGATTATAGGCAGCTCTGTCTATGTCACTCGAATCGTCAGTCAACTCGGCAATCTCGTTATCGAGGACATACTCCTTGCCCTCGTACCTTAATGTGATTCTAAGCGTACGAACCCAATCAATGTAGTTGGGTCCAGTGAGCTTCTCACGATTCAAGGTGGAGATAAGAGCAAAGCTTTGTGGTCCTTGTGGAAGTGGAGGTGGAGGAGGAAGTGGGATTGTGTTGTCATTTAGGTTTGAACCCATCTACAAAAGAAACAATTTCTTTGTTAGTGAATTCAATAATTAATCCTTATAATAATTTTCCCAATCTTTATTCATAAGGCTAGGATACGCCCACTAGTTATTTGATGTGAAGAGGGATGCCGTATTTCACACCAAACAATTTCGTGTCGTAGGCAAACTATTGTCAATTTCAATCTCATGAAATCCCTAGTTCTTTGAGATTCATTCTCGTGGGAGAATGGCATGTTAATCTCGAATCAATGCTCATTCTAATCTATATGACATGGATACCGTGGATCATATATTTGAAGGTGAAACAACCATGGAATACCCACGTGGACTTCTCGGCTCAAGTTCGCTTGAGTATCGCGAGAATCGTTTCACTCGTAAAATAATCTCACAATTAACATACCGGTTAACCACACGAGTTCCGTTAATCAGACTATGATACGAGCGCGTGTCATTCTATGGAGAGCACACAATGTTCACATTTATATTAAACGGGAAGGATTTGTTTAATTTTATGATTATACTTTTAATCTTAACATCATCCTATTACGCTCGTTCGGTAGCTCCATTCTAAGACAAGGGAAGCGGCGGGGCAGGTCAGCGCAGGGCGTGTTAAAAACGCAACCCCGTTTAGAGATCTATATCTCTTCCTTTTCATCCTTTAGATGTCTTAGACTATGGGTGAGCCTACTAATGACATAAGCGACGATATATTTAACTTTAGTTATAATATATATAAACTATTATATAATTATATCTATGTTAATTAAAACTTTTTAATTTACATTTACTAAAGTTCTATATAGTATAATTGATTTTATAAACGAGCGAGGACGCGACGATTTAAATCATATTATAACTATATCTTATATATAATATTTAATAAACTATTATTACATAATATTATATATATATAAGGGAGGAATATCAAATCTTATTTGATATATAATGGAATTTTCGAAATTTATATATATATATATATATATATATATATATATATATATATATATATATATATATATATATATATATATATATATATATTTTCTAATTATACCTTTAATTAATATATATAATATATAATATCCTTTTAAATAATTATCTTAATTATAAACAATTATAAGACAAGATAAATCAAATTTAAAATTATTTCGAAAATCCATATCCTTATATAATTTTTAAAAAAAATTTCGGATATATATATAAAATATATATCCCTAAATTTAAACCCTTATAAGATTTTATTCTTTATTTGAAACTATTCAAATAATTATCTAGATTTTAATAAATCAACTATTTATGGCATATATATGTATTCCGAAAAATACATATATCCATAAATATGATTTAATCTTTTATTTAAATATTAAATAATATTTTATATATTCTTTTATATATTTTCAGAAAAATATATAAATATATATAAAGATATTTTCAAATCTTTTAAATAAGGCTAGATACTTAACAAAATATTTTGATTCAAATTTCTTGATAATTCCAACTTTTGAAATTATCATAATTAATTAATTTAAATAAAAAAAAAACGTTTTTAATTATTAAATTAATAATTCCGAATTTTCGGAAAATATAAAAATCATATTTTTAATTTTCGGTAATTATCAAAAAAATTTTATAAAATACCGAAAAATATAAAAACCTATTTTTAATGTATTTTCAATTTTCGGAAAAACCCAAAAACAATTTTCGGAAATTCCGAAAATCATAAAACAATTTTTATGGATTTCGAATTTAACGTCTAGCACTATTAGACTTGTAAACCAATGGCGCTCTGATACCACTGTTGGGTTTTCTATGCATCTAGCCACACTTTGCTTAAGACGGAAATCAAAAGCAACTTGGTAGAACATTGAACCGATTAAAAACTTTTGGACCGTTAGGTTTACAACTCTAAAGCAACTAGATATTTAATGTAATTAAATAGATCAATTAGAATAACTTACTTGTTCTTCGCGAATTGGAGAACTAGATAAACCTTGTGATCTAGTACGAGCCAGATCAAATAACGCACTATGATTCAAGCAAGAATCCCTCTATCGTATCACACCCAAGGTTGGTCAAGAACGAGACAATGTACCACGAGGTAGTACAAAGCACTCTTGAGAAAACGATCACCGAAAGCAAATCGAAAACACCTTTCGATTCCGGCGGGCGGCGGCGCTACGGCGGAGGCAGCGGCGGCGGACGGTGGTTCGACGGCGGCGGTCGAATGGTGGTGGTGTGTGTTCGGCCGAATAGGGAGCAACACAAAGAGGTACAAGTGATCAAGTGTTTAGGTTAATACCCTTAACCTTTATTTATACTCGACCAAACCTAATTAGAGTCAAACTCTAATTAGTCCAAGCCCACCATCTATTAAGCCCACAAGTATTATTAAACTATTAATCCAATACTTGTGGCCCAATACCATTAACTAGTTAATTACCCATTAACTAGTTTAGCCCGTCTAGCCCGATAGTCTATTTAATTAAACTATTAATTAAATACTACGTTATTTCTCATGTTCGTTGACGCCTCGAGGGCAACCCAAATAGGACTCTAAAATACCCAAACCGAAATACCGGTTTATTTGACGTGTTGGACACTCTTTCCAACAGTAAGTGTTATCAAGATGATCAGGACCATATTGCCACAAGCAAATCAAACCATTGACTGAACGTATTTGAGATTTTTCAAAAACTGATGCAAGATTAAGATCTAGACTCATGATAGGGTCGTGTTGTAATTGGTGATGATCGGGTTCATCTTTGATCTCGACCCATTTTAAAATACCTGGTTTATGGCAACCCGTTCAGAGTTATGATGAATCAAGAGGCCTTTTGGTTAGGATACATGTTGTCCATTTTGTTAATTATTAATTTATACATTAAATTCTGATTGTTACAAATTTTTAGTTGGTCTACTTTAATAATTATAGAGTTTAGTTATTATAAAATAATAATAACCTAAGTATTAGCATCGAGTGGGCTTCTTCACCAAAAAGATAGAGAGGTTCATATTCCAGTTTCTGATTGAATTGGAGTTAAATATTTGTCTTTGAATGCTTGGTTTCTTTGTTTACCTTTTTGTCTCTTGTTTTGTATTCACAACTCTTTAGTCTTTACAAGTATTTGAAATACTTTTAATATATTTTGACTCTATCTCATACTTTTTTTCCCTCTGTTTTTACCTGTTTTGTGATGTTATGTGAAAACTACCTTGAAGAGGGGCGGTTCTGGGTATGGGCCATAAGGGCAGCCATTTAGAGACCTTTTTCAAATGAAATATTGAAAATAAATGGGCTAATACTTTTAATTACCGTAAGAAATTTTACTAAATTACTTTAGCATACTTATATTGTTTTTAAGTAGAATATTACTTGTTTCAGAATTCGGCCCTTGCAAACAACTTGATGTTGTTGATTTAGGTTTATAAGTTTTCTATTTTATTTTCTTCAAATATATCTCGAGGACTGTTTATTACGATACCTGAATCAAAAACTGCAAATTAACAAAACGGTCATATTGACTTGACCAATTCTCTAGTGTTTGGCTCTCTTAAAAAACCATTTAATCTTAAACCAAACTGTATATGAAACAATTACAAATATGGATCACTTGAATTTTACCTTAACGACGTTGTTTCAAGATTACGATTCGGTTATGATCCAAACAAGCTTTGTTATACAATTGAGAGAGAAAAAACTAGTTATATATAATTAGTTTTAATAAGGTTTAATAAACTAGTGTTCATGTTTAGTTTGTGTAGGCATATATAACAAATAACTAAACACCATGATGATTTGTTTAACGTTTTTATCGCATGAAAAATATAATGTATGACTTTGATATATAGCTTTTCAATAACTATTTTATAAACCATTTAAAACTAAAAACTTAATTTTAAATAAGTTCACACCCACCTCCCAAAAATTATATCCTAAAGCAAAAAGTAAGTAATTCCAAAGTAATGTTATAAATCTTTAAAAAGGAATGTAGATATAGAAGGCATTTTGTCCCTTTGGATTTTGTAGGACCCAAAATCCAAGCACTTGTGAAGTGAAAGCAACTTGACTATGATCACTTGGTTTTCTTTTGTTTTGGTTGGATCTTGACCAACATTATTCTCTTATATGTATATCAAATATACATGTTTGTTTGACCCCTATTGTATTTAATAAAACGATTTCTTATAATATCTTTTAAAAAAATATACACTTATATTTCGTAGGCCTCATAAGTAATGTAATTTACGCAAAAAGTAGGATACCATGACATTATTTGACTTCCTAACTAAACAAAAGAAAATTTCAAGAACCTTCAATTTGAGGTATCGAACGATGAAATTTGAGGGGCAAAAATTAGAATATAAGAGAATTATGGCTATATTATAATAACAAGTGTTGTTGAGCCCGCACGTTGTTGCGGGGATATGAATTTATATTATTAGTTTTTTTTTGAACGACACATAATCTACTTGAATATGTCCACAACGGGGTTTGAACCCATGATCATTTGATCATGAGCAACATCAGCCTTACACCTTACACTAATACCATTATACTACAATATTATTTTACTCGTTTATTAATGAATGTATAATTAATAAAATTTGTTAGTCAGTATTTAATAGTAATGAGATTAAACTAAAATTGTTCATATAATTACCAAATCACCCCTCTTAAGGGGGTTGGCCTAAACTTTTTTTGCATCACGTTTTGTTGAACCCCGTTTAGAGAAACTCCATTTAGAAAAACTCCGTTTAGAGAAACTCCATTTAGAAAAACTCCGTTTAGTTTTTCTAATGAACAGTGATTATGATTATGATTATGACAAATGTATTATACAAGGGTAGTAATACCTGCGTTTCACTGCGGGTTTTTTTTCCATTCATTTGAGTGGTTATGATTAAGAGTTTATAGTAGGAATTTATCTATTCAGTTACGCTTCCTCACCATTATTTATCAAATTATACATTTTCATTACTTTTTCTTATTCATAATTAAAATGTGCCTTTACTAATAAGAAAACTTTATTTATTCTCCATAGTATACATTAATGTATAAAAAGATTTATTAGGATTAACATCAGTTATTGAAGATAGAAAATAGGTTTTTGTCAAAAAAAAATTATATATATTAATGTTTCACTTACCCACCAAGTAGGGGTGTTCATTAAACGGTTTGACCCGAAAAACCAACCAATCCAAATGATATTGGGTGAAATGGTTTGGCTTATTTGGGTTTGGTTCGGATTTGTGGATGTACCCGAAATAATGTACTGGTTTATGGATTGGATTTGGGTTCAAAAATCCTTATTTGGTTTACACCCGAATAACCGAATAGTAAAAACGAGATTTAATATTTATATAAAGTATACTGTATAATATAGAAACTTTTCAATCAAATATTTAAAATATGAGACATTTAGTAGGTTTATTCTTATTATTTTGATCTCAAGAGTTGTGGTTAAGATCTCGGAGATTCAATATGGTGATGATATGTTTTTAATCTCAGTTTCAAAGTTTCGTTCTCAATTTTTTGGTATGTGTTGAATCTCTATGTTGTCTGTGTTTAATAGTTTTATGTAGAATGGCTTGTCTTTAATATTTGGATTTTTAATGTGAATCAGTTTTCATAATTTCAATTCAATGTTACTCTTTATTTATTTATTTGTATTTATGGAGAACCGATCCAAATAACCCGATTACTTATTTGGTTGGTTTTGTTTGGTTTTAATTAATTCGGTTTGGTTATTGGTTGGGCAAAAATATTTTTAAAAACCGAATAACCCAAACCGAATAACCCTACCAAACCGTAAACCGCCCGAACGTACAGCCCTACCACCAAGTGATTAGATAGTATACTTCCCCACACATGGTACTCTGCCAACCTTTGCTTCCGGTAACAATAATTTAAACGGAATGGAGTTTTTAACGGAACGGAGATTTGGTTTCTTAATGAACAGTCGCTCTTGTATGGGATTGTATTTATAAGGTAATTCAATAGCGGACTACATATTTTATTAACTTTCCTCTATAAGATGTAATGAAAAATGAAATGTTTGGATAATCAAAGTAGATTTAGTAAGATAAATACAATCACATGATATGATAGATTAAATGCTAAAAATACTTTAATTGTAATATTAATTGACACTTTAGTTTTTTGCAATGTCACGTCAGCTAACATCAAGACTAACACATTCATTCCAACAATACTTATTCAATTAAAATTTTATACATAAAATACACATAAACAAATAATACCAATACACATACACACAAAGAATAGTATTACCCACAAAATTATTTCATAATCTCGTCATTTTACATTTACCCAAACCAAAGGCCGACTCTTAAACCGAATAAAGGATGTCAATGGTGTTGGTTTATCAATACTAACTGACGTCCAACCAAAAACACCATTATCATTAGTCTAATTACTCAAATGCGGACCGACGTACTATGACATAAATAAATAAAGAGAATGCGAACGAGCATAGTGAAATGTCATCTTCTTCAATCCTTACTTTCTATCTTTTCAAAATGATGAAATAAAGTACATAGATGCTATTGTTGTTTAATAGTATTATAACATTGTTTATATTATATAAAATATATAGTTCCTCCGTATCAAAATAAGTGACACAAATTGGATTATACGTTTTTTAAGGTAAAAGATTAAAGTAGAGGTTAAAATATATTAAAGTACATAGTTAGTGGATGATGGGTCCCACTTTTCTTGAATAAAGTGATATTAATGAGTTTTAAAAGTAAAAGTAAGGGTATGAGGGTAATTTCACTTTATTAAAGTGGATAGTTAGTGGGTATGAGTCCCACTATTTTTGCCAAATAAGGAAAGTTTTCAAAGTGTGTCACTTATTTTGATACACCCTAAAATGGAAAGTGTGTCACTTATTTTGATACGGAGGAAGTATAAATATTTGTAAATAATGGAATTCCCCCAATTTTGTGTCGTATGTGAAAAATTTCAACCCAACGGATCAAAAGGAAAGTATCGAAATCCGTAACAAAACCATGAAAAACAAGAACAACAAACCAATATTTTTCATTTCCCGATAAGCGAAGAAATTGACTACTTGTTTATTTTTAGTATTTCAATTATATATAGAGGGATTGCTAAAATGATACAGTAAATGTTTATACTCATCTTTTATCTTAAAAGGCTAACACATCCTTTAAATTTACATATTTTTTTTCACAATTGGACTAGAAACAGAAAAATACATACGTATTATCTATATAGACAAAGAAAAATATAAATTATTATATCTTTACCCATTGAACCAATGACTATTCGTGATTTCATAATTGAATCAATTTTATATTTAAGGGGTGATTTTCTTACCACAACTTGTAATGTATGTAAAACATCCGATGCTTAATATATTTGTACAGTTAACTGTAAAATCTGTACTATGTGGTATAACCATTAAGGGTTGTGGTACCAAAATCAATAACAATGTTATGTTAAGCTTCGTCTAAAAATTCATAACTTTGTGAAACACTTAAATATCAGATTTTTTTTATAGCTAAAAGTGAAGTGTATATTGGATTGTTGCCACTTTTTAATCTTATTAATTATAGTTGGATCATTTCATTTTATATTGGATATTATAATAATAATTAATAAGGATTATTTTTGCCCGCGCGTTGCGGCGGGTCTTTATATCATAATTGTTTCATTTAAAATATACTTATAAATTTTTTGCTAATGACAGTTTTTAAGATTGTTATTAAGATAAATATATCAACTACTAAATGATCGTACTTGTACCACAAATGTATATATAGATAATGCACCACAAGTATGTGAAATTATCAAAGAGCTTTGACTTATTGGTATAGTATTTGTCTTATTATTATAGTTAGATGATTAAATTTTATAGCAGATATGAATGATATTTAAAAGTTAATTATTATTTGAAGGTTAAAAACATGTCAAAAATTTAGAAGGTAGATACATGTGGTTGGTAATTTAGGGGTGAGCATGAGGCGGGTTGGGGCGGTTTTTAACTAAAACCATACCCCGAACCGCCAACTTCGGTTTTTAAGAATTAGAAACCGTTCGGTTTCGGTTTTTCGGTTTCGGTTTTTCTCAACAAAGTGGTTCGGATTCGGTTTTTTTTTTCAGTTTCTTGTTTTCCTTAAAATTTTACATATTTTATTAACTTAAAAGTTTTGATCCAAATTTTAGTATTTATACAGTTACAAGACTTGAAAAATACTAGAGTAAAACATGTGAAACTTACAAATGACATACTTAAAACTGTCTTTTAAATAGTTAAGGATCAAATATTTTATAAATATAAAAATAATTTTACAAAATTTGAAATATATATGTATGGCGGGGCGGGGCGGTTTTTTCGGTTTGGTTTTCCGTATGCACCCAAAAACCGTCCCAAACATTCGGTTTTTCAGAAAATAAAAACCGCTCACATCGGTTTTTCAAATGGTTCGGTTTTTTCGGTGCGGTTTTTTCGGTTTCGGTTCGATTTTTCGGTTTTTATGCTCACCACTAGTTGGTATAAGCCAACCTGATTCGAGATTTTTTACAATGACCCGCTCTATTTGTTCTATTCATTTCCGTCACTTGAAAATTTAGATGTGCATTTTCGAGATAAAATTATATAATATAATCTATCATAAAAGAATGAGCTGTAGCATATAGTATTTTAAATATGCATTTTTTGTTTAAAGTTGTATTAATATATGATCATCAAATCATTAGATTTTACTTTTAACTGCTTAAAAAATATTAATTATTATAAATGTAAAAACGCAAAATGTAATTTTTGTTGATAAAGATAGTCCCTGGCAAATTATGTGTTAAAGGGGGTTAATATATGCACACAAAAACTATATCACACCTTTTAATACCCTTATACAATTTACTTTAAAACTTATCAGGTATGATGAGTGAAGTACTTTTTTATGATATACATCATCTTGCATTTTCATGTGTTAATCTTATATATCCTCTCTAATATTGATACTTATACATTTACCCTCATCAAACTCATTCCAAAAATCTAAATGTTAAAGCTGGTGATTAAATCCAAGTTCAATAACATTTTAGTTTTCTCTCTCCAAACAAAATATATGACCAAACTCCTATGTTGATAATCAAACTCACATCAATTTATTATCAAAACATAATATATAACATATTTATGCATATATAATACACCCAAAAGGGGGTAGAGAGGAATCAATTCTTCCACAAGTCTGATTGTCAGAGCGACTAAATCAAGCCTAAATCAGAGACATGACGTGTCGAAAGGAACTCACGTAGTGAGAGGACACGTCGAAAGGAAGTCACTGAAGGGTTTCATTAACACTGATTGACCACATGGGTTAACCTCCTAGTCACTTGGTTCGAACCATACTGACCAAAAAATGAACTTGTTCTTGACCGGTTAAAACCAACTAGCTGATTTAATCCCTAAAAGCGGAACTGAGATTAAACCTAATCCTTAAACCCTAAAGGATTGGGATCTTGGAAATCTAGATTAGATTAACAATGAAAGAAACCTTGTACGAAAAACTCGAACACCCACATACCCTTGTGGTATTCGACGAACACCAAGAACCCTAGGGTTCTTGGGTTCGAATTCGGCCAAGAGGGAGAAGGGAGAAAAGGGTTTTCTCAAAACATACCTTGTTGTTTGCTTAAGATAGATCCACTGATGATGAACAAATCGATTGATCTTCTAGTTGATCCTTGTAATGATCTTCGAATCTTCAAGACTTGAAGAATACGAAGAACGAACGAAGAACACGAAGAACGAAGAACACCAAGAACTTGGTGATGCTCTTGTTCGGCCGAAAACAAGGGGAGAAGGGGAAGGAATTTCGTGTACAATGCAAGGGGTTTTAGGGTTACCCTAAGCCTCTTATTTATAGATAAATAAGTTGCGCTTAGGACCCTCTAGTTTAATTAAGATCAAATCTTTATTTAAACTTTCCTTTTTACGTTTCCTTCCCTTATAGTTTATTATTCTTCTATTATTGCACTTAGGGGTGCCCAAAGGGTTGACCCGACCCGACTTAAACCCGAACTCGAACCCGATTATGCTAATTGGGTCGGGTCTATTCGGGTTCCATATTATTATCGGGTTTTTTAAACCCGACCCGACCAACCCGATTCGTTATCGGGTCGGGTTTCGGGTTAGAATTTCTTAACTTTGTCGGGTTCGGGTTGACCCGATTAGACCCGATTAAAGTTTAAGTATTATATTTCCTATAAAAATTAAGAAATTTTTACTATTAAATCAATTAATTAGCAAGTTATACGATAAAGTATTCAATAAAAATCAATTAATAATTACAAGTATTAAATAAAAACTCATAAAATTTAATATATTAAATAATTTCTTTAATTTTTACCAAAAATTCCTAACTCAAGTGTAACCCGACCAATCCGATCGGGTCAACCCGACAAACCCGAAACCCGACCAACCCGAACCCGACAAACCCGAATCCTTATCGGGTCGGGTTTCGGGTTAGGATTTTTTAAACCTCAAACCCGACGGACCCGACCCGATAAGAGTCGGGTCGGGTTGACCCGTTGGGCACCCCTAATTGCACTTAACTATTAAATGTCTAGTATTAACACACTTAATAATTCGGTACCCATATTCACGAATTATATACTTGTATTTATACTTTTAATAATTAATTATATAATAACCTTTATATAATTTATACAATAATATTATCCAATTACCAAATGATTTAATTACTTTAAATCATATTATGGATAATCTACAATTAACACATTGTATATTTACTTAACTAGTAAATGTACAAATACTTGTATTAATTAGTTAGATAAACTAATCTAGTAATAAGTCAAACTTGACTTAGTACTTAACTTGATTCATAAATGACTTATTATGAATCAATCCTCTTCCTAGTATCATTACATGTCTTACTCGTATTACATGCACTCACCGGTGTGACCCTTAAGTGTTTCGTAGGCATGGATGTATCATCATAGGTTGACTAACTGTGCACATAAATCCTTCAGACTCCCACTTGTGCAAGTTTGTAACCTTTGTCTTAATGATACGAGCTACAGTGGCCTTCTAGATGGGCATGTAGGTAACCAACCCCATAAAAACAGCTTACGTAACCCAGGTATAGTTTATGAAAAACTCTTTAATAGCGTCTCCTAGTAAAGACCACTTTGTCTCTACTTCTTGGGCAACTATGTTAGGTTTATCACTTGCAACACGATATTTGTGATAACGAATACGAGCATGGTAGAAAAAATCAACTCCTGTATTCGAAATCATTTAATGACTTCTTGATTCAAACTGTTGTGATAAACGACAAAGAACAAATCAGTTCGTTTGGGCATGGCCATGCACTTTCCAGTTATCATCATGTCAAAGGACCTATAAATATCTGTCCTAGGAAGGAGGTGCAATTACCATCTTGTTATATTTCGATTCAAAATACAAATTCATTTGTACCCAGTAAAGCCTCGTATGACAACCATATTTCAGAATTGTCTAAGACGAACCAAAGCACATTAGTCAATGTATCCCAAACCAAATACCTCAGGCTTAAGGACAATCCTAGTGAATAATACTTTTGAACTTTTCAACCACGAAGTATTATCACAGTGGTCAATCCAATATTCATCGAGCTCCAACAGAATATCACCGATATTTGGTTTACACAAAACTTGTGTAGCTATCTTCGAAGAACTTCGAATCTACCACCAAATACCGCGATGACGTTAACGTCCCATCGAGGTTCCCACCAAGACGAGTAGTCACGGATTTATATCTTTTTGAATAAATAGACTTTAATTCATGGATGTTGTAAAACATGCAAATTCTGAATAATAATGAAACTAACTCATGTATTATTCCGCACTGGACATGGATTCTGAATTATTACTGGATCATTACTTATTCTTTGCGTTTGTGTTGATTGCTCAATGACTCCTTAATTGTAACTTTTATCACTAATTACAATTAGTCATTTCTATTAAACTAAAGACATAGGACGAGTATTTACGAATACTATTACTTTTGTCTATGCTAGATATTGTTCGTGCAACATTTAGAACATATTCTAGTCTTGCCTTTTTATATGATTCGGTAAACATAAGAGGATTGGAAAATTACTCCTTTAGTTTCTTGAATCTATAAAACTTGCCTTGTAACTAAATCTCTTTTAGCTACTTGATTTGTAGATACTCTTACTAGTTAAAGAAATTTCCTTAAATGATTAACTTGTTCACTGGAATGTGAACATCCTATTAGATATGCAATAATTAATCACAAGACTTGTGATCACGCTATTAGGCTTGCAATAATCTAATTAATGATCATTTATTTCTCTTAACTCTTTGGCTAACGACTTGGTAACTTCTTGTTGTTAATGTCCTAACTAACTTACTATATTCATTAGTACCTCTAGTGAATATGTTAGTCATAGCTCCCACTAAATTTAATGGAAATAAGCATTACTTAAACTACTACTTTTGACCTAGTCAAAACTTATAGTTTAACCATTTAATAATTAATCAATAATCAAAGTCATCCTTTGGATTTGCGAATATCCAACATTCCTTTTAAGGGAATTATGACTTTCATTGATTACTATATCTAACAAGTATAAGACACTTGAAACGATACTTCCAATTCTTAAGTGTATTAGTATCTTTTAAAAATCTTATTTAATGCCAAAGTCATTTCTTGGATTTCTCAAATATCCATTATTCCTATTAGGGAAATATGACTTGATTAAATATCGTATTTATCACAAGTATAAAAGACCTGCAACAATACCTTTTAATTCTTAAATACATTAATATAGTTTGTTCCTTTTAAGAGTTCATTTAATGTCTAAGTCATTTCTCTTGGATTTCGCGAATATCCAATTATTCCTATTAAGGAACTATGACCTCATTAAATTCCTTTATTACAAGTGTAAAAGACTTGTAATAATATTCTTTAAAATCTACCTTGATTATATCCAATATAATCATACTATATTAATACTAATATTTAAAACGTAATATCATAAGTAACCATTACTTCAGATGTTTTAAATAAGTTCAACGTACTTTGAACTTTATGCTTTCCATAAATTCTCTTAAATACTTTAGAAGAAACTTCTAATTTCTAGTATCTAAGTATTTGAGCTATTTAAAACATTTACAACAATCAAACAAGCATAAAACATGAAATATAAAGTAAATCAAAACTTGACTTACAATCTAGTCATAAAGTCTTGACTAGTGTAATTATCACACATGCACACACTTAATATAATTCAACCATGGATTCTTTATTAAAATCAAAGAAAACTTGTTTTAATCATAATAAAAAAAAAATTATCCAACAAAAATGAAATTGTTTCACTGAATCCATAAACTATTGAATTATAAAAACTTGGTGCTCGTGGAATCACCATCTCATGCTGGTCACCTTCAATTTCCATCTCCTCCTGCAATAAACGATTGCAAAAGTTAGATTACTCGTAATGTACTTTACAAGTATCTTAAAAGTGAATAAGAAGTGTGGTTGTGTTACCCGAGGAACTTGCGTTTCCTCCACCACCACTTGCACCCTTTGGACAATTTCTTTTCCAATGCCCAGCCTCACCACACTTGAAGCACCGATTCTTGGTCCTCGTTGTGTTAGGATTAACCTTCTTGACCTTATGTTTGATACATTTACCATTATGCACTTCTTGGCTAGGATTGGCTTTACCATTTCCTTTACCACCATGCCCTTCTTCATCGCTATCATCAGTTGTGCGACTCCTTTTAGAATTGGTCTTAATATTCAACTCAACAGCCTCGAGCATGGATCGTAGCTCGGGAATAGAATTATCCATATTACGTTTGCTGTAGTTGGCTACAAAGACTTTGTAGTCATCTGACAATGAGTTGAGTACAGTGTCAATTGCTAACTACTATGGCACGTGGTGACCAAGTCTTGTAAGGTGATCAATGTGCACTTTCATTTTCATGACGTGTGCACCCACTGATGCTCCCTTAGCCATCTTGCAAGAAATCAACGACCTACAAGCGTAAAATGCTTGTCTTGGTTCATTGTTTGCATCTTCGGCAGGGGCTTTCAACACGTTTCTTTCTCGGTCAATCCTATCCCTCTCTTGTCTGAGCATGATTTTAAAATCACATCTCTAATTGAGGAAATTTGACCCAGTCAACTCTTTCTTCCCTAGAAAGAAACGTCGCGAGAGTTTGTTGTAGGTTATCGTTGTGTTTGTTGCTGCCATCTACAAATCAAACCCAGTTTAATTAGTAATCATCAATAAACATTCTCTAAAATATATTATAAACCCATAATTGATATTTTAGGCCATGGATCTATATTTCACATTCTCGCCGCAAGGTTTGGGCACTTCCTGACGAGACATGCTATTTCTGGTAGGTAACATCCTTACCGATCGTATCAAGACTTGACACGATTCCTAGGGGTCGTAGAATCTTTAGACTTATAACTTATTACAACTTTGTACAATCTAATTGTACATTTCTAAGTTAGTAATAAAGTCTAGTATGTTTATTCTACTCAAGTACTTTTTGGGCCGGGACTCCCAATTATCATCAAAGTAGATCAGACCATCTAAGACAGTGCGATGTTTTGCGCCGGGACTCCCGATTATCACAGAACCTTACGCACCCTAACACTCGCAATGATTTGAATCCATATCTAAGGTTCTTTATCCTTACAATATGAATATCGTTTAACAAGTGAGGTGTTCCATTAGGTGGATAGTACTTAGATCTAAGATTTTCTTGGGTTTGTTTAAGTCTTTAACTAAACTTAAACCTTATTCTAATCTTAATCTTTGTTTAAAACATGTGACTTGTGAATTTAAGAATTCAACAAGACATCCTTTTTAACCCTTAAGAACTTTCTTTAAAACTTATAGTTTCAAGAATTTGCGCGCTTTATATGTATACCTAAAACGAGGTGTACAAAACGTTTTACTAGTTTAACACATCTAGTTTAACATAAATCTAAATCTAGTTTAACACATCTAATTCTTTTATGATTCATAAACTTGAATCATAAATCTAGTTTAACACATCTAGTTTTTCATATGTCTAATTATAAAACTAAACATATGTTTTGACTTATTAGATTCGACCAAAACTTATGTATTGACGACACATTTATAAACTTTGTGATTTTCTTGTGTAGCTCCCATTAGCTCCAACAACCATGATGGAACTTAAGCAATCACAATCACCGGTCTATACTTGGTGAAAATAATAATCTTATTATATAATGACTATATATAATAATCCCTTGTGTGTTTAAACATTTCTTACATTTAACTTAAACTAGTTAAATATAGGTGCTAAAGTTATCTTGTTATTTAACCTTTGATCATTAATCTAGTATCTTACATGACTTGTAAAATACTTATATTATACTTGTATAATTATCTAGTTATAATAACTTATAACTTTATACACATTATAATAATAATACATAACTTTGTATATTTCTAGTTCATCATATAATCTCAACTTGTACAATTTCTAGTTATAATGAAATCATAACTTTGTACTTTCTAGTTTTAATTATATTATAACTTATACAATAACTAGTTATACTATTAACCTTTAAGATCAAAATAACATTATTTTTTAATGTTCCATTTAATCTTGTATTTAATATATATATATATATATATATATATATATATATATATATATATATATATATATATATATATATATATATATATATATATATATATATATATATATATATATATTTCTCTTTTAAAATAAACTTGTAACATTCTAACAAGAATATTACATCTAATTTATACATATGTATTTTAACTTAATTTAATTAAAATACGTATAAACTACTTTATTTATTAAAATTCATTTTACCTTTTTAAATATAAAAAAAAACGAAATATAATATATATATATATATATATAAATAAATACATCTTGTTAATTTCTTGAACTAAAAATTAACACTTCTTTTAATTCTCATTAATCTAGTAAAACCCTAATCTTGTTCTTGATCAATCAAAACTAGGGTTTTGACTTTCTTGATCAAAGACATTATTTATTAAAAGATTAATTCTAATCAATCCTATTTAAACAATAAACTTTGTTTAAATTCTAAGATAGGTTATAAACCTAATAAATTTATTTAAACTTTTTAATTTAAACCTTATTAAACAATAAACTTTGTCTAGATTTCTAGGTTTAAAGAACTAGTTTTAGAAAGAATGATTTGTATAGTTGATATTTGAATATGTGATTGTTTCGAATGTTGGAAAGAATGATTTGTACAGTTAAAGTTTTGGATAGATGTGGTTGGGATTTTGAGAGAGATTTCAGTATTCTTCTTCACTTGATTTTCTGTTTAATATATTGATTCTCACTTGATTTTGCATTTGATCTGAGTACATACAACGTGAATATTTCTTCTTTGATAAGTTGTTTGTGGTTCTTTTTAACGTTGTTCAGTTATAAATCCGATATTTGAACTATTTCTTGCTCTTTTTCTCCCCTTCATGAGGATCATGACCAGGGTCCTCATGATAAAGCTGAATAGTTGCGTTTTAGAAACGAAGAGAGAAAATTGTGTGTCGCTGTAAATCAAGAGCCAAGACAGGATAGTTTTAGAATCGAGAACCAGAAACATGTAGTACTCATGAAATGACCACAGAAAAATTATTTTGATCTAAAAATCTTAGAGAAAAATATTTGAAAAATGAAGAATAACAATGTCAATAATCACGTGAAGTCATAAACAGATGCAATCTTTACTGAAAAACTTCAGTAAAGAGATCGTCTACGGATATGACGAACACGATGATTAAAGACATGGTTAATCAAAAATTTGAGATTTAAAAGAGATCAATTTGTTGTGCACAAAAATCATTTGAGTGTAAGGTGAATACATCTGATTAGTCCAAAAGTCACGTATGTATACCACTTACAAAGATGCAATTTTCGCTGAAAGACTTCAGAGAAAAGATCGACGAGTATACAAGACTGAGAACTAAAAAGACAATTAATAGCTAGTCCAGTAGTCATTGATGTATACTACTTACAAAGATGCAATTTTCACTGAATGACTTCAGAGAAAAGATCGAATGGTATACATGACTACGAATTCATGAATTTCACAATGTTGTACACCTTTTGAGAATGGGGAAAGAATATGAAAAATTTCTTAAGTCCCCAATGAAGTATAGTTTTAAGATTGATTTTGAATTGATAGTAAATGTTTGAGCTTTGAAAAATCATTTGAAAAGTGAAAAATTGATGTGCAAAATCAGGTTTTTGAAAAATGGAGCCACAACGCAGGAGATGAAAATTTGTCATAAACAGATGCAATCTATACTAATCGAGATTAGTAAAGAGATCGTTTACGAATATGACAAAAATTTGTATCCTACGTTGTGAACACATCATTGTGAGCACAAAGTGAGATAAAATTTTTAGAATGTTGAGCATCACTGAGTAAGAAAGAATTTATGAGAATGTGATGTCAACAACTCAATATGAGTAAAAAGATATTTGTAATTGAGTATCGATTTTGAAAAAATAAAAATTGTATATAAAAGGAGAAAAATTTTGATTTACAATTGAAAAATATTTAACAATGAAAGAACACAAAGGTAGCAATGAGAAATAAGAGAATTTGCAATAAACAGATGCAATCAGTACCAACCTAGACTGGTAAAGAGATCGTTTACGAATATTTCAAAAGCTAATACTCAACATTGATAACCTTGTGTGATTGACAATATGTAAGAGGTTGAAAAACTGTTTGAGATAAAAAAAATTATTATCAAGATAGAGTAAGAAAATTTGTAATAGACAGATGCAATCAGTACCAATTGAGGTTGGTAATGAGATCGTTTACGCATATTACAAAAATTGATACCCCATATTGATAATTCTAAACAAAATTTGAAAGGAGCATCGAAACATTATGTAGCGTTTATAAAAAGGATGCTCCCCCTCGACAGTTGAATTTCAAAAATCATAAAGCAGTTATGCTCCCCCTTGACATATGAATGTCTAATTTCTCCCCCTTGACAAGTGAAAATATAAATTCTCCCCTCAACCAATTAGGATATTAAAGAACGGGTTTCAAGAAGATGTACTTGAAAGCCATCTACCGTTGAAGAAGCGGGTTATACACTGACTTGTGCATAAGCCATTATTCGTTGAAACGCGAGTTATACACTGAATTGTGTATAAGTCATCCTCCTGCAAAACACATCAAACAACTTTTGGTACCCATTTTGTTTTGGGTCCGATGGTGTTAGTGTTTGAGTGAAACCATCTATAAGTTGTATCAATTTGATTTACCGATTTGGAATTCCATGAAAAACTTACAAATAATTTTCGAGGAATTATTTAAGAAAATTGGAGTTTTAGGAACCCATTGTGCTTTTAAGATCGTTGGTGTTTTAGGAGGTGTTTGTGGCACTTGATTAAAAGTTGATATTGGTGCCAATGAAAGTAAATCTTTTCTTGAGTATCTTAAAAAATTAGTTTTGGAAAAGATTTTCTTTGAAGTAGTAGAATGTTTCAACACGGTTGATGGTGTAGTCTTATCCATATGAGAATGCTTAATTCTAGAAGAGGAACCTAATATATTTGGAGTTTTAGGTGCGCAATTTCCTCGAATAACTTGTTTGAGAGCATCTAGGTTCTTATCAGAGTTTAGTGGGACTGTGGATCTCCTAGTCTTAGGCTTGGTAGAGGAACTTACTTGTGATTTCGATTTAGGTTTAGAATTTCCTCTATTAACCTCAGATTGCTTGATTGTATATAAATCACGATATGCCATGACAGGAGAAAACATACTGGACTTATTACATTTGTTCTTTGCAGTTAAAGGAGAATCTAAGTTAATAGATGCACTAGGCTTCTTAAGCTTCTGAAAATGAGACGATTTAGATTCCTTAAACTGATGACTTCTTCTATCTCCAACAGGGTTGTGTGATTTTGGAACTTTGGTGCAAAGTGAACAACCATTTGTGGAAGTACTAGAAATGGGTGACTCAAGTTTGGTAACAGGTTTTTGTAGAGAAATTAAAGAAGCTTCTAAATTTTGAATTTGTATTGTTAACTTTAATTTCTCTTCATCAAAAGATTTATGTGTTTCCTCATTTTTACTTTCTAATTCAGAAATTTTAGTTTGCAAAACAGATTTTTCTTTATCAAAAGCCTGATGTGTTTCAGCGATGTCAGTTTCTAATTGACAAATTTTCTTTTCTAGAATTAGATTTGGCACATAAATCTTTGGTTCTGTTGTTGGTTGAAGAACCACATCACCTGTCATCTGTCCTCTTTGAACAATCAATTCTTCAAGACGTTTGATATTGGAATTCAATTTATAGTTTTCATTTTGAGTGTCTGTATGATATTCTGTTTGGTTTTCATTTCATTTAATGAAATTATTTTTTGTTCATGAAGATTTTCAGTTAATTCTTTGATTTGTGAGTTTAAAGATTTAAACTGTTTTTCATTTTCGTCAAATTCTTGTTGTTTACGTTCCAAACAATTTTTAGTACCTTGATATTCATACCATGTCTTAGCGTATTGTTTGTGATTGTGATCATGCCTAGCCGTCAATTCTGATACTTGAGTTTGTAAATCCAGATTCTCTTGTTTGAAATTTTTAATTTGTTTAATCTTTTGAACAAGTTGTTCATTTTCATTTTGCAAATCATTTAAACGTTTTTGAAATTGATTATTTAAATGTTGTTCATTTAAATATTTTTGTTTTAAAGAATCAACTACAGATATCTGAGTTTTATTTAAACAAGTATCAGGACCGATGGAATTATCAGAATTTGACAATAGAGAACTGAGTACCTCATTTTCCTTGTTGGCCTTGTCATTGAATCTATTAGAAACCTCAGCATTTTCTTTTGGCATATAGTTCAAATTTGCTACTTGTTCTTCATCTCCAGCTAACACTTTTCCAGTCTCAATTTGTTTAGCCATCAACATCTTACGTTTAAAATACTCTGAATCACGAACGATTGATTTCTTTGTAGCATCCAAAGGTGTAGTGAATGGCTTTTCAGTTGAGATTGTAGTAGATGGAGCAGGTTTAAAGTTTGATGAAGATTTCAGATTGTTGTTTATAAGCTGTGAGTAGTATTTTTTGTGATAGTCTGAAATTTGTGACATAAATCGTAGTACGTCTTGAAGGTCTTTATCCATATCATCAGTTATTGTTGGTGTAGATTTTTCCATTTTTGTGATTATTATGATTGATTGAATTCTCGGGTTGATATTTAGAAGATCTTGTGTTAATCAGATTCAGGTTTTGATATTTAGAAGTTCCCGTGTTTAAAAAAATGTGAAAATTTTCTTTTAAGACCTTTTTTTAAAAAAATGTAAAAATTAAAAGTGTTTTAAAAAGGTTAAAAAGTCGAGAACTTAATCGGGTTCGGGTTAAAAAAAATATTTAAGTTTTGTTTTCTCGGGTTTGAGTATGATGAATTAATTGAATTGTTAATTCAATTTGATTTAAAAAAAAAGTTATGGATTAAAAATGATTATGGACTAAAATATTTGTTAACAATTGAGATTTGTTTTGGGCCAATTAAACGTTTTGGATTGTGTATTTGTTTTGGATTGTTAATTCAATTGGGTTTAAATGGTTTTCCAATGTATAATCCTTGACAGTTGTTGGGCTTATGAAGCTCAGATCACAGTTGTTGGGCTTAGAATAAATTTGGGCAGATTTAAAGATTGGACCGAATTTGGGTTTTAGGAGATATTGGGCTAGTAGGACTATTAGCCGAGACCAACAAAGCGACAAATACGACCGATCATAGACGCCGAAGTCGGAATCAACAAATCTGTTTGAAATCGTTCTTATTGAAATCGTTCAGGTTGAAATCGTTATGTTTGAAATCGTTCAGGTTGAAGTTGGAATCAAGTAATTGAACGAAACCGAGAACAATTTCTGAAAATTATTGTCGAACTCATTTGATTGAGATATTGCCGAACACAGTGTTTCAAGCCGATTCAAAACATGTCTGAATCGAATCGAGACCAAATCAAATCGGAATACTCAATTGAATTGGACGAAACCGAACTATTGAATCGATTTTCTGTTTTTTATTTTATAAAGCCGAACTCTTTTCTGAATTTTGTGAGAGCCGAACAGTTTGATATTGATACAAGCCGAACACTTTGTTCTTTGAGCCGAGCCGAAAACTTTAAGGAGCCGAGCTGAACTGTTTAAGGAGCCGAGCTGAACTGTTGGATAAGCCGAACACTTGTTAGCCGAACACTTGAGCCGAGGTGTTCTTGGAGGCCGAGAACAATCTTGGAGTCGAACACCTTCAACAGGTACTGTAACACCTCAATTTTTATAACAAAATATTTTACCAAAATATACCATTTTATAAATAGAAGAACGGTTCCAAAATATGGATTTACAAAAACCTTTGGTATGAAAATCAGAGTATGAGGTTTGGTGTTACAAAGTATATCAAAACCAAAGCTAAGCATAAATCCACTCTAATGTTCTTCTATTCTAGGCCCCGCATCTCTATCCATGCGAACCTAAATCTTCGATCCCGAACCTGAGTACATAGCAAACAACGAGGAGTACGTGAGACAAGAAAGTCTCGTGAGCTACATGGGTTTAGACCCCGATAAAACAAACAAGTATCACATTATATATATATATATATATATATATATATATATATATATATATATATATATATATATATATATATATATCTCGTCATCACACATTTAGCCACCCTATTGTGACTCTATCGTTCTTGTCTTCATAGCAAGTCTATCTAGTTATCCGGAACATCTCCAAATAACCCGTCATCTCACATACTTATTAATCGGGGATCCCCCGCCTTAATAAGCCTTGTGGTAATGGCAAGAGGGAATCGCCCAATCTACCGTCACCCGACTTCTAGCCGGATCTCGTCCGGTAGCAAGCCTCCTAACACATGATAGTACATGGGTCGATGCCCAATCCGCCCCATCCAAAGTGACCGGGGATCCCCCGAATCACCGCCAATCTATCACTCATCATAACTTCTCGAGTTATTCCATCTACACCCTTGGCTATCTCATAAATCATCAAACAAGTTAGTTTTAATATTCATAATAATATCTACTAACTCTACATACTAATAGTCTACACAATTAATCAAATAGACCAAATCACAAACAAGAAAACGTATTTATATGGCTATGTACTCAGTAAAGTCCACACGTACTCACCTTAGCAATTAATGCTCCAATGTGTTCTTCACACCCAATTCCTTGTTCCAACAATCAACCAATCTTCCAAGACTTCACCAAAAGCCTAATACATCAATCACAAGATATTCAACATCACATACTACTAACAATGTGTCCTTTTATCTATAAACACCCTTTAATAACATTTCCCCCCCAATTTTAATGGTTTATAAAACCCTAGGTTAACCAACCCTTAAGATTCTTGCAAATCTTAACCATACACTTGTTTCCTTCGTTGAAATACCATCTATTAAGTGTATACATCATTTATTTCACCATAACCCATACACCCAGGAACTAGGGTTTCAAACCCAAGCTTCAAGATCCATAGATCTAGAGCTACAACTATAAAGGAGTGAAGATATACATTTAATCTTCAACTAGGAGTGACAACTCACGAGATTTGATGAAGAAATCGGCTACAAATGGTGTTTTCCACTCAAAAACATATACAAACTCGTTGGGAGAGAAACTAGGGTTTGAGATGGCATGAAATGAGCCAAAACCCGATTTTAATGATGTCTGACAAACTTCGCGCCGCGAACTTCGCGTGTCGCGAACAGTTCGCGTTCGTGAACCAGCCGCGAACTCCGATCTCCAAAAACCCAAAGCTTCTGCCCGATCCTCGCGATCGCGAGGACTAGTTTGCGCCGCGAACTCCTCAAGGCAGCCGGGCTGCAACTTTTGTTCCTTGTTTCGACCCGGTTTCGACCATAACTTTCTCATACGGTATCCAAATGACACGAAACCTATTCCTACGTCTTTTAAATGATTTATCCTTATTTATCATATTTTCTTAGAATTTATTTATCACAAAAATTCGGGTCGTTACAACTATCCACCCCTTAAAAGGATTCCGTCCCCGGAATCACTCAAAAATTTCCAATTCACATTCGACCGACCATTCCGTTACCATTCTCTTGTGGTTATTACCATCAAACTTTTCCCACTCCAATTCCATCAACAATATACATTCAAACATTCACTTATCCCCGTTAGGTCCAAACGGGTCAAAAATCAACAATTAGATCATAACATTTTCAATTATTTAACCAATTCTTTTATACACATAGAAACGACATGACCCAATGTCGTCTTGTCTTTGACTTAAGCAGTAAGCCAGCTATACCTTTACAATTTCTCTACTAGCTAAAGGCCTCACTAACCATCATTTTCAATATGGTTCAACAACCATCATATGCCCGGTTCCTAAATTCAACTCGGAAATTCCCAACGGTTTAAAGTCGCATAATTCGACTATAATTCTTTTAATTATTCCATTAATCCTTTCACATACATATGACCGACACATTATGCCCTCATCATTCACTAATCATTTGAAACGAGAGTCAAAGCTCATCCTTGACCAAGTCAACCAATTCACATATTGACTAATCTTGACTTTTGCATAAAGTCAACCATACTTTCCCAAACCAACAAATTCCCTACTCACGGGATATCATCCTCGACTTATCACTTCCGGTTATACTCATTATTGTTTCCTTAACAATTCTCGTTTTTTTCCAACTTTTAAATTTCTCTCCAAACAATTAGAGAGTCGCGCCTTTACTTAAGGTCACCCTAACATTTACCGTTTCTTAACCTTCATTTGGTTTCTTACCGTTACCTCATATTCTTTCAATCACCTTTGTATCACATCGATCATTTTCATAGCTTTTCATTCTCAACTATCGGTATTAGATTCTCTACCGCAACAAATTCCACATTTCTATACAAATTTTACCATATCTCGGTTATTAATAACAACCTTCTTGCTAAAAGCATCTCTTTCCTCAAAGTCTAAAAAGTCGTAGGCATCTTCTACCCATACATGGCCTAAATGCAACCCGCATTTCACACCAAATTCTCACTTACCATAAAATCATAACAATACACATTAACCACATGGTTCTACATTCATCACATATATATAAATATTATCATACGGATACAATAATCCATAATTTAACTATTACATCAAGATGATTGGAAAGCCTCCAATCCATTAAGATCCAAGTTGTCAAAGTGATTGGAACATCTCCGATCACGGAATGGAACCATTGGGATTCGCCCAACCGATTCCACCCCCCAAACATCATAGCAGCCGGGGATCCCCCGAGCTAATCACATCCTTTCTTTCTTATCCTATCATGCATACTTCACAAGTATTCACCTTTTCACATCACATACTTTACCACTATCTTACCCATTTAATCGTCTATTTATTCGCCATGAAATCTAGCACGTTTCTCATAACATCACGTTATCATTTTCTTTCATATTCACACATTTCTCGTTGGACATACTACTTAACACGTTTCATATAAAATTACCTTTTTCATTATCATATGCTTTCAAAGGCCATCACATAATGCACAAGCATTGTACTTCGCGGGTAACCAATAAAATTTCCGATTCCCATTTATCGTTTCACTTACACACTAATCACCCTTAAACGGTTCATTTCCATATTAATCAATTTTCCAAATCTTTGTCACCACCGGGGTAACCATCAATCTATTCCTTCAATCATAGTCCACCGGTCAACCCGGTCATCTTGAGTCAACCAATCGACTCCGGTCTACATTTGTAACCCATGACTTGGCACACATTGGCCCAACATTCCATACTCTCGTCTTTATACATCGCGATACTTGAAATACTTATTTTCCAACCGTAGCCTTACACTACCCCATGTCATATACCATCATGCCATTACTATAACATGTAACCAATAACTGTTTTCTCACCCTTGATATCGACTTCACCATAATTGTCACAAAACTTGACATGGCTTTATACCAACTTTTTACTCAATCACATTCAACAATCAAAATTCGTCGTTCCCGACACTTATTCCTTTCCACATACATTCCATTTATGAGTTCTAAGGCATCACTATACCCTAGTCATTCTTTCCTTTACCGTTCACGTATATTAACATTTCATTTCCCATCCGAGTCCCCACCGTATACTCAAGTCTCATTTCCAAGGTTTTTATTTCCAACATTTCCATCCTTACTACAATTCTTACCAAAACTTAGTACTTCTTTGTACTACTATCCTTTTGGTTGAAATACCTTTACCATCCTCGTGGTTCGTCCTTTGATACTACATAATGGCATTAACTCTTATATCCCTACTACATGCGACACACTTGTCTATAATCCTTTCAAACACATAATTAATCGGGAAGACAATTCCCAAAATAAATCTCCACCTCATGCGATTCCTTTCAAATTTCTATAGGCATCAACTCGTCCAATCAATCAAACAATTAAACTGTAATCACATAATATCTTGACTTGGTGCATACCCAACCAATCCATACCGATAACCATATCAAAATCCTTTATCCCCATGGGCAATAAATCGACTTTAAACTTTTTCCCACTTATTTCTAACTCACAATTTCTATAAACACATTCGACCATTGAGATTTCAAACAACCTCTACCGTCCGGTCGAGTCAGCTTCGCTCCCTCCCATTGGCTAACTCTATTTAACCGACTTAATCTAACAATCCCGATATCACATTCAACTTTCCACCAAACTTGTGAGACACAAACGAATTAGTAGAACTCGAATCAAATAATACATGAGTTGACAAGGAATTAATGAATAAAGTACCTGATACCACGTCGTGCATCTCCTTTGCTTCCTCCCGAATCAGTCGGAAGGAACGCCCCTTCACTATAGCCGGTTCCACCTTCTTTTGAGCTGTGGGCACCATTGGCTCGCTCCCCTTTTTCGGGCACACATTGCTATAGTGTCCCATCTCGTGACACGAATAACACTCCACCTCGGAAAACGCCTTGGTTCTACAATCTCGAGCCAAATGCCCCACCTTGCCACAATTGTAGCACGCCTTCGAATCCCCTCGGCATTCGCCGGTGTGGTTATTCCCGCACCTCTTGCATGAGGCAACACTTCCTTGCTTGGAGGAATTCGATGTGAACTTTCCCTTTTTGTAAGTTCCCGAGCCGCCCTCGGCTTTCCTTTTCTCGTCCACATGGACCCTCTCGGCATTCCTCGCTGCATTTACCTCTTCCACACCCCAGGCGGCACCAATGGCCTCATCGAGTGTGACCGCTCTCTTTACCTCCAATTGGTACTCCCAAGGTAGCCCACAAGCATACCGGACTACCCTCGATCTTTCCTCAAAATAAGTTTTTGCAACAAACGGGAGCAATCCCGTGAACTCCCTCGAGTACTCCTCCACCGACCTATCACCCTTCTTTAGGGTCACAAACCTCTCATACATCTTTTCCAAATCCCTTTCGGGGCAAAACTTTCTCTTCAACCTCGTGGTAAAGTCATCCCATGACATCTTCTTCACCACCTCCCTTCTGAGGGTTTCATAGACAATATCCCACCATACCATAGCATCTTCTTTCAACAATTGTGACGCATACGTCACCATATCGGCTTTCTTACATTTGCTACTTCCGATGACTCGTTCGGTCTCTCGGATCCACCTCGTAGTTACCTTCGGGTCTGAACTACCCGTGTACACGCTTGGCTTACAAGCCATGAATGACTTAAAAGTACAACCATCTTTTTCATCGGGCCTTGCCCCAACATCACATCCACCACCGGTTGAGGACTTATCCTCTCGGGTACCACTACCCCCGGTCCTCTCATCCGACCTAGCTTCGGATTCACGATCACTTCCCGACTTTTCACGGTTTCTCATAATACGATGCACTTCTCCGGCCACCGTCCCTTTGATTTGATCAATAATAGTTTGGAGATCCGCCATTGTTACCGGATTCTTATTAGCTCCGACCTCCGATTCATCATGCATCGACGGTTGATTTCCTTGTTCAACCACAACCTCAACGCGGGGTATTTCATCCCCTTGATCTTGTGGAGCCTTTCCACTTCTACGAGTGTTCACCATTTTCTTTCGTTCAAGTCTATACGATAGACATCAAATAATTTAGTACCTCATGTACAACCCATTAGTCGCATAGGACTCAATATTCATAATCATATCAATTTTTATAGGTCCCCTAGGTTCAACCCTAAACTTAACTTAAAGTCTCAAGGTCAACCTATCGATCTCAAGGAATCTTACATTCCTATAGCTACAGTCTAAGACTAGGATGGTCAACCAACCTAATTCACTTAAACTATAGCTCTGATACCAAGTTGTAACACCTCAATTTTTATAACAAAACATTTTACCAAAATATACCATTTTATAAATAGAAGAACGGTTCCAAAATATGGATTTACAAAAACCTTTGGTATGAAAATCAGAGTATGAGGTTTGGTGTTACAAAGTATATCAAAACCAAAGCTAAGCATAAATCCACTCTAATGTTCTTCTATTCTAGGCCCCGCATCTCTATCCATGCGAACCTAAATTTTCGATCCCGAACCTGAGTACATAGCAAACAACGAGGAGTACGTGAGACAAGAAAGTCTCGTGAGCTACATGGGTTTAGACCCCGATAAAACAAACAAGTATCACATCATATATATATATATATATATATATATATATATATATATATATATATATATATATATATATATATATATATATATATATATATATATATATATATATATATATATCATCATCATCACACATTTAGCCACCCTATTGTTACTCTATCATTCTTGCCTTCCTAGCAAGTCTATCTAGTTATCCGGAACATCTCCAAATAACCCGTCATCTCACATACTTATTAATCGGGGATCCCCCGCCTTAATAAGCCTTGTGGTAACGGCAAGAGGGAATCGCCCAATCTACCGTCACCCGACTTCTAGCCGGATCTCGTCCGGTAGCAAGCCTCCTAACACATGATGGTCCATGGGTCGATGCCCAATCCGCCCCATCCAAAGTGACCGGGGATCCCTCGAATCACCGCCAATCTATCACTCATCATAACTTCTCGAGTTATTCCATCTACGCCCTTGGCTATCTCATAAATCATCAAACAAGTTAGTTTTAATATTCATAATAATATCTACTAACTCTACATACTAATAGTCTACACAATTAATCAAATAGACCAAATCACAAACAAGAAAACATATTTATATGGCTATGTACTCAGTAAAGTCCACACGTACTCACCTTAGCAATTAATGCTCCAATGTGTTCTTCACACCCAATTCCTTGTTCCAACAATCAACCAATCTTCCAAGACTTCACCAAATGCCTAATACATCAATCACAAGATATTCAACATCACATACTACTAACAATGTGTCCATTTATCTATAAACACCCTTTAATAACATTTTCCCCCAATTTTGATGGTTTATAAAACCCTAGGTTAACCAACCCTTAAGATTCTTGCAAATCTTAACCATACACTTGTTTCCTTCGTTGAAATACCATCTATTAAGTGTATACATCATTTATTTCAACATAACCCATACACCCAAGAACTAGGGTTTCAAACCCAAGCTTCAAGATCCATAGATCTAGAGCTACAACTAAAAAGGAGTGAAGATATACCTTTAATCTTCAACTAGGAGTGACAACTCACGAGATTTGATGAAGAAATCAGCTCCAAATGGTGGTTTCCACTCAAAAACGTATACAAACTCGTTGGGAGAGAAACTAGGGTTTGAGATGGCATGAAATGAGCCAAAACCCGATTTTAATGCTGTCTGACAGACTTCGCGCCGCGAAGCCCATGTTTGCGCCGCGAACAGTTCGCGTTCGTGAACCAGCCGCGAACTCCGATCTCCAAAAACCCAAAGCTTCTGCCCGATCCTCGCGATCACGAGGACTAGATCGCACCGCGAACTCCTCAAGGCAGCCGGGCTACAACTTTTGTTTCTTGTTTCGACCCGGTTTCGACCATAACTTTCTCATACGGTATCCAAATGACACGAAACCAGTTCCTACGTTATTTAAATGATTTATCCTTATTTATCATATTTTCTTAGAATTTATTTATCACAAAAATTCGGGTCGTTACAGGTTCGTTCGTAGCTTGCAAAAACTCACAAATTTGATCCTAGTTTGCTCAATTCTTAATCAAAATCAATGATTCAAATCCCAAAACGTTAGAAATCACTTTTCTAACAGTTTGATTCAATCAAACAACTCAAAACGGATCAAATCAGCTTTCGATTTTGAGATCACAGTAGACTTTTTGAGTTTTCATATTTTTCACTAAAATCATCAAATTGAGAGCAATACTTGATGGATTGGATTGAAATTTGATTCTATTGTGCTTAGAATCAATGGAGAAACACGAATATCCAATCAAAACATCAATTTCTAACAAAAATTTTGACAATTAAATTTCACAGCTCTTTTTCAAAAAATTTCAAAAACTTAGATCTGGATCAAATCATCACGAATTTGGATCTGTTCCTTGAAGGATTGTGCTCTGATAACAATTGAGAGATCTAATGCAATCGAATTCAAGCTAATTCATGGTGATTTGATCAAACTTAATAAATCTATAAAAATAATAATTAAACCTGTTAAACATAAACTTGTTTAATTATCTAGGTTTTAGATTATTAATCTAATTAATTCTTTTAAACAATTAAACTTAACTAGTTTAATGTTCTAGGGTTTTTTAGGGTTTCGAAAATCTTAAGCCTAGGAAACTTTTCCACCAATTAAACTAGACTAGTTTAATAAACTTGGTGTCCAAGTAACCTCTAGATTTCGAAATCTCTAAGGGATTAGGAAAGAATCCTTTTGACCAATTAAACAAATCTTGTTTAACTTACTTGGTCCTAGGGTTCTTCCTAGGTCACGAAAATTTTGGGTAAAAAGGAAAGAATCCTTTTGATCAATTAAACAAATCTTGTTTAACATACTTGATCCTAGGGTTCTTCCTTGTACACGAATTTTCTAGGGTTTAGAAAAGAAGCCTTTTGATCAATTAAACTAAACTAGTTTAATATTCTTGATCCTAGGGTTCTTTTGCACTTGTTCTAAATTTCTAGGGTTTTTTTCTAGAATCCTTTTGACCAATTAAACTTAACTAGTTTAACATACTTGGTCATAGGGTTCTTACCCTATTGGAACATCAAGAAGAAGAAGAAGAAGTTGGAACAAAAAAAACTTTAATAGAAATTAAACAAACAAACTTTGTTAATCTAGTTTAGATCTCTAAACCAACGCTCTGATACCACTGAAGGGTTTCATTAACACTGATTGACCACATGGGTCAACGTCCTAGTCACTTGGTTCGAACCATACTGACCAAGAACATGAACTTGTTCTTGACCGGTTAAAACCAACTAGTTGATTTAATCCCTAAAAGTGGAACTGAGATTAAACCTAATCCTTAAACCGTAAAGGATTGGGATCTTGGAAATCTAGATTAGATTAACAATGAAAGAAACCTTGTACGAAAAACTCGAACACCCACATACCCTTGTGGTATTCGACGAACACCAAGAACCCTAGGGTTCTTGGGTTCGAATTCGGCCAAGAGGGAGAAGGGAGAAAAGGGTTTTCTCAAAACATACCTTGTTGTTTGCTTAAGATAGATCCACTGATGATGAACAAATCGAGTGATCTTCTAGTTGTTCCTTGTAATGATCTTCGAATCTTCAAGACTTGAAGAATACGAAGAACGAACGAAGAACACGAAGAACGAAGAACACCAAGAACTTGGTGATGCTCTTGTTCGGCCGAAAACAAGGGGAGAGGGGGAAGGAATTTCGTGTACAATGCAAGGGGTTTTAGGGTTACCCTAAGCCTCTTATTTAGGGGTGTTGATCGGGTATATTTTTCGGGTTTCGGGTAGTTCGGGTCGGGTAGTTCGGGTTTTTTCAAATATAAAAACTACCCAATACCCGAACCAAATTTAATTCGGGTATTTGGGTATGGGTAGTTCAGATAGCGGGTCGGGTACGAGTATATCCAATAATATCCGAGAATTTGCACATTGTATTGCCGACGACCACAATACTTATATTACAATCTTAATACTCCATTTTTGTCTATAACTTTATCAAATTCCAACCAGCATAAGGCTCTATCAATTTATTTACCGAGTTCATCTTCATCTTCTTACAGATTCAACTCATTCGTTGGATCGTCAAATCAATATAATTTATAATCTCGGTGTCAAACATATAATCTCTGTGTCAAACATATAAATCGAATATAATAATTCATGAACTAATATTTCAATTGTTTGAGACCATAAAATCCAATCATTTGAAACTCACCACATATATATAAAAAAACATTAAATTTATATTTAACTTTTATATGAAATTCATGGACTGCATATTTTACTTATAAAACTATAAAAGATTACATTCTAAAAAAGCTTTTTAAAAAAATTCGGGTATTCGGGTATACCCGCCTACTTAAAATATTACCTTATACCCGACCCGTATTATTTTCGGGTTACCCGATACCCATATGTTTCTACCCGATACCCGAACTACCCGACCCGATCTAACCAAATCCGAAACGGGTCGGGCGGGTAGAACGGGTTTCGGTTATTTTCGACAGCCCTACTCTTATTTATAGATAAATAAGTTGCGCTTAGGACCCTCTAGTTTAATTAAGATCAAATCTTTATTTAAACTTTCCTTTTTACGTTTCCTTCCCTTATAGTTTATTATTCTTTTATTATTGCACTTAGGGGTGCGCAAAGGGTTGATCCGACCCGACTTAAACCCGAACCCGATTATGCTAATCGGGTCGGGTCTATTCGGGTTCCATATTATTATCGGGTTTTTTAAACCCGACCCGACCAACCCGATTCGTTATCGGGTCGGGTTTCGGGTTAGAATTTCTTAACTTTGTCGGGTTCGGGTTGACCCGATTAGACCCGATTAAAATTTAAGTATTATATTTCCTATAAAAATTAAGAAATTTTTTACTATTAAATCAATTAATTAGCAAGTTATATGATAAAGCATTCAATAAAAATCAATTAATAATTACAAGTATTAAATAAAAACTCATAAAATTTAATATATTAAATAATTTCTTTAATTTTTACCAAAAATTCCTAACTCAAGTGTAACCCGACCAATCCGATCGGGTCAACCCGACAAACCCGAAACCCGACCAACCCGAACCCGACAAACCCGAATCCTTATCGGGTCGGGTTTCGGGTTAGGATTTTTTAAGCCTCAAACCCGACGGACCCGACCTGATAAGAGCCGGGTCGGGTCGGGTTGACCCGTTTATAGTATTTATAATATTTACTTAGCACACTCCTATTCAATTGTCACTGTTCTCTCACGCCCTTGGAATTTTGTGGATTGTCATTTCCCCCTGTCTCGTCGATACCCAAGCTTCCTTCTATTACAAATACCCTAGCTCCATATATCGTACACAATTCAACATTTTAATTTTTCCTTCAAGTTATTGCCGATGTTGCAGATAGATATCAATGGTGATGTAGATAGAGCGAACCATAATTGTTATATAAACGATCACGTCGATTTGTTAATTGAAGTATTGCAGAGGCTCGACGGACGGTCATTAGCTGCGGCGGCATGTGTGTGTCGAAAATGGTGTGCCATCGTTCAGAACGACTCGTTATGGGAACATTTATGCTTCCGTCAATTGTCTCCGCCGCCGTCGGTTGGTGTTCGGTCGGTGGTTATGGCGCTGGGTGGGTATCGGCGGCTGTACATGGTGTGTATACGGCCAGTGGTCAGTCGACTGAAGAGGAAAAGATTAAATGACGGCGAGTCGGAGGTGGTGCGGCGGGTATGGAATCGGCATGAGGTGGAGCTGTCGTTGTCCTTGTTTTGTGTGGAGTATTATGAGAGATTATTGGGTGGCGGTGACGGTGACGGTGGGGTTGGCGGCTGGGAGTCGCCGGCGAAGTCGCTCAAGTTTCTATGCAAGGCCGTGAACGTTGTGATGATTGAGTGATTGACGAGGAACAGTTCGTATGAAATTGTCATTAAACGACGTCGTTAAGTTTTTCATTTTTAACTATCTAATTCCCATTTTTTTTCCTTTAGTCCCAATAATTGTTAATTCATCATCCTATAAAATGACATTGTTATTTTGATTTTTTAAGCAGGTATTGGTCCATCATCGTGTAATCTCATTTATAAAATTTATTGATTATAGACTACTACTAGGGTATCCTGTATTGAGTATTAAAATATGCACTTAGTTATCTACTATACTTTCTAGTCTTAACATCAAAAAATCATTATATGCTTCTTAATACTCGGTTACTCATAAAGCTAGTTTACGTCTACTAGGGGTGTGTAAATAAACTGAAAATCCGAAGTGGAACCCAATTTTTAGTTTTCGAATTTGGTTCCCATTTTATGCGATTTTCAGTCTTCAGGTTTCCCGGTTCCGTATCAAGTTGGTCCAAGGTTTTTTGGGTTTAAAACTAGAATTTCAATAGCTACTATTTAACGCATATCATGTCTATAATCAGAATAAGGACTTAATTCGTAGTAATTTGTTGTCAATTGTTGTTGTGATTAACAATTTTTCCGTATTTCGGTTTTAAAACAGTAATTTGCTGATGTGATTCACAGTAAATTGATTCATAATAACTATTGTTGTCAATTGTAATGTTGTTATCAAATAAGGACTTAATTAAAGTTTGTCTAGTGGTATCGGAGATTGGTATAATGTGTTGCCTATGACCTATATGATCATGTTTTCAAATCACGTTGTAGACAAAAAATATGTAGATTAGATACCACTAAAAAAAATTAAAGTTGTCGTCAAATTGTTGAAAAAGTAAATTGGTAAGGTTTTAACCCAAAATCTAATTAATGATAAAACACAGTAAATTGTTTACCCTAATGAACACTAAATGGTAAATTTAAGTTTTTGTATAGTTGGTTATCAAACTTATACTTCTCGAGAATTTGAAGTATTTTTTTTTAACGTCACCTAATCTACTTCTAATTGTCTACGACGGGACTTGAATTTATGACCAATTGGTCATGAGCAACACCTTACTCCTTTCATCATAACCACTAGATTAGACGCATTGGCTTAGAATTTGAAGTATTATTGTACTATATTTGCCATTTTTTTTTGGAAAAAAAATATATTATATTTTCAGTTCTAAATGTAACACTTCAATTTTTAAAACATCATTTAAATCATCTTTTTAAATAAAAATATTACAAAGTCCAATATCTCAAAGTACGGTTTAACAAAAACCATTTAAAAGTTTATCAGAGTATTAAAACTGGTGTTACAAAACAATATCACAACCATAGGATAACGAGATCTACCTACGAGCTCCCGAGCTGATCAACACTAGGCCACTTCTAACGGGACCTTCTAATCCTTCGATCCTGAACCTGAGTACATAGCCACAAAAACAAAGTAGTACGTGAGACAAAATAGTCTCGTGAGATACATGGGTTTTTGACCCATTCTCAATAAAACTTATAAATAATATGTATCACAATGTAATTCTACATTTTTATTCATTATATCACTTCGTATCTCATTTTCTAATCATTTATTCATATTAGCTAATAAGCTTACCATAAGCTCATTCATCACATAATCACAAATATGTAAGCTATCTCCAAGCTTACTCTTTCTTTATCACATATGCAACGGACCTCTCCGAAGCCAACTCTCCCGATATGGGATGTGTTAGGTAAACTATCAAGGTAATTGGGAACCCCCATCTTACCAAGATTCATAAGCTCTCCCGTTACCGGGTCGTCATGCTCACCCAACACTGGGTGTCGTAAATTGTGACATTCTACTCTTTGCGCAGGGAGGTACCACCCCAAGTAGACGTCTCATGCTCCCCCATTTCTGGGCGGTCTTATTCCGGATATCTTATTCATCACATATGAGCCTCAGCTCCATTCATCAAATTCATCTTTAATTAGAATACACATATTCTAATTATCTCATCATTCTCAACACTTAATCATTTTCAATATTGACTTCACCAAGTCCTTTAATAAATAATACATATTTATTATTTATCAAAAATCATATTACTTTAGCCTTACTTTGACTAGAATACTTATCTCTTACTAGTCACTTTATACTTATTCTCTTAACAAATCAATCACTACTTTCATTAGTATAATGCACTAATCAATACTTGATACTTCAAAATCATTGTCATTAGCTTCATTAATACATATTATTAATAAACCAAATAGCATATTTTCTTGGTCATTACTCTTAATCATACATCATATTAATAAAAAGTTATTAATCACCTTTCATTATCATAATCTCTTCCAAAATCATTAATCATTTAGATATACTTAAATAGTTTATTATTTACAATCTCTTATCTTTTCAATCATATCTTTATTAAAAGCATTTATTAATAAAGACCCATAAAACACCATAGTTTTCAAAATCATTTGCTATGTACCCAGTAAAAGTCTCATGTACCCACCTTAGCCAAGCTTACTCCCAATGTGTCTCTTGAACACAACTCTTGCTTCCCAAGACTTGAAAGCCTCAAATCCTTTCACCAAAGCCCTAATATATAAATCATCACAAGGTTCAACATTAAAAACCATCATTAACTACATCCCTTACCACTAGTTAACTACTAGCACCATTTTCCCCAATTTTGGTTAACTTACAAAAACCCTAATTTCATAAATCTCAAGATTTACTTCAAATCCATGTTATGAACACATTTTCCTTGACAATAGGTTGTAGATCTAAGTTATATAAACTCAATTTCATCACCTATTACAAACCCTCCAACTAGGGTTTGCATACTTCTCCATTTTCCCCAAAAATCATCATCTATAACTAATAGGAGATGACAAGAATCATAAATCCTTACCCTTGATGTTTAGATCCTTCAATATGGTGAAGATTTGAACAAGAAATCACCAAAAAACGCCTCTTTCTCCTCCAAAAACGGCTCCAAGCTCAAGTGGGTTTTGAAATGAGAAAACCCTAGCTAAAACCCTCTTTTTATACTTCCTGCACGAATTAGCATTGCTAATCTTAAAATTCGCGTTGCTAAAAATCGCGGGAGCCCGAACTCGCAAATGCTAAAATCAGGATTAGAGATCTCTAACATTTGCTGCTTGAAAATGCACTTTTGGCCATCAATACTCGCGATGCTAATCCTCGGATTAGAGATCTCTAAAATATGCTGGAACAAAAATGCACTTTCCAACTTGGTCTTTTACCCCAATATTGACCTGTTTCGACTTTAACAAGGGAATACACATATCGAACGCCATCCGATTTACACGAAACCAATTCCCATATATTTTAAATTATTTATCCTTATTTATCATATTTTTACACAATTTATTTGATACAAAAATTTCAGGTCGTTACACTAAACCTGAAAATTACTGAAATCGACCCGAACTGAAACTGGTAATTCGGTCCAATTCTCAGTTCTCAACTTTTAGTCTCCGGTTTACCAATTCTGATTCGATTTCGGAACTGAACACACCCTAACATCTACCCCGGCTTTTAAAGAGTGAATTTCAGTTGTGGAGTGTACTTGTTTAGGATAAGGTTGTGCAACAATTAATATAGCATGTGGATGTTCAATAAAACCGTTCTTTTAATCACATAATTCGGTTCGGTTGTATACTTGTATTTTATCAATTCAGTAGCAATAAGGTATTTTATAAAGATGATGATATCTACACCACATAATATATTAATGTACCACAACTTGTGGTTTGATATATATTTATAGGGACTGCTTTAAAATATATACAATGTAGTAAGAGAAGTAATTGTTGTGATATAAATATCAAATCTCATTTCATAAAGGGTGATGACAAAATTACTATATTAATGCTTTTAGTGATTTTTTTTCTAGTCATCCGTTACTTCCTATCGTTGAGTCTTAGTATCTACAATTTAATTAGGTATGAGGGTTAGTTTTAACATCATCACATTTCAATTATTCTCGCCTAGCAAGATGCATCCTTTCCTCAACACATTTCCCTCAATTTGGGCTGGTTTGATATCACTTCTTTCTTCCTCGTCTCTATCCTTCTTTCCTTATTATTCTTCTTAAAATTAAATATTAATATTATATACTTCCTCCTATTTAAAATAACGGGTAAATTACAGAAATTGTCCCTGTGGTATACTCGATTCTGCATTTCTGTCCCTAAACTTTTTTTGTCGGTTTTTTTGTCCCTAAAATTTTTTGGATTTCAGTATTCTGTTCTTCCGTCCAAAATCCTCCGTTAACTAACGAGAAATGCCAAAATATGAGGGTATTATTGTCATTTCTTTTTTCCTTTTAATTTTTCCTTTTTCTTTTTATTCATCTTTCCCATTTATGTGTTCATCATTCAAACCCTAATTTTTCTTTTGTACATTCATATTTACTTCTAATTTTTTTTAAAGAACATCACAATTATAACATTTCTTCAAAACCTGCAACTCAAAAACTCAAATTCATCTTATCAGCCATTCTCTAATTTTGTCAGTGTTTTTATCATCAATCGTTCTCTAATTCATCTTATCAATTGTTCTCTAATTTCTTCAAAACCTGCAACTCAAAAACTCAAAAACTCAAAACCTGAATAACATTTCTACAAAACTTGCAACTCAAACCAAATTTGATTTCAGATCTGGAAGATGAATGGTTTTTTTTTCCAGTGTTTTTATCATCAATCGTATTAATTGGAAAACCTTAATTCCATTATCTGATACGAAATTTGAGAACTTTGATTGTGGGTCGAAGGAATCGAGCATGAATGAAGGAAGTGAGGTAATAAGTACTAACGGTTTCAACTTGAAATCGGAAAGAAAGTAAGAGGAAAGAAAGGAGGAGAAAGATACGGAGGTGATAGCAGACGGAGAAAATGGTCGGGCATGATGGTGGGTTTCTTTGACCGTCGATGAACCACTTTTCTATGGGTTCTTCCAATTGATCATCGAACAGATTTTGCATCATCAGATGAAGAAATTACAGGTTTGAAGTTTGTTGTTAGGTTCCTTGTTCCTTGAAATCGTGTGGTTTTTGTGTGGTTTTGATTTTTTGAATTTGCAGATTGTGTGGTTTTTGAGTTTGTAGGGGATTTTGATTTTGGATTTTGAGTATGTATGAATGTACAGAAGGTGTTCTTGATGTTGTTGAAGGAGAGAAGAAGAAGAATATAAAGTACAACTTTTGAAGCATAAGGTACAAGTAGTTTGCTTAAAAAGAGTTAAAATAGGGGTAATTTGGGAGAATGGATAAAAATATCGTCAGTTAACGAAGGATTTTGGACGGAAGGACAAAAAACTGAAATCCAAAAATCTTAGGGACAAAAAAACCGATAAAAAAAATTTAGGGACAAAAATGCAGAATCGGCTATACCACAGGGACAATTTCTGTAATTTACCCTAAAATAATTGATACATTGTTAGTAACACAATTTTTTAGACAATTTTTTAATAAGAATTAAATTTGATTAAATTAATTAGTACAAAATATAAAGTGACTAAGTGGTGTTAATAATGTTTAAAAATAAAATTAAAGGTGAAGACATAATTTTACTATATTAAAGTAGATACTCCTTTCGTCCCACAAAAAAATTCACATTTCTCACTAAACTTTTGTCCTAGAAAAAAGTTCACATTTATCACATTTGATGAACCCCATATAATATAAATATTATTATTAATAATTATCTCACCATTAATATCCACTAATTATCTCTCTCTACAATCTAACCTTATATTTTAATAAAAAAGTATTACTATTAACCACACCACTACCTATCACCTAAAATTTTGTGCCCAAAAAAAATATAAACTTCTTTGTGAGACGAGTAGTTAGTAAATAAAAACCCCATTATTCTTTAATAAATAAAATAAGTTTTCAAAATATAACACTTAAGTTTAATTTTTACTCTGATTTAAGTAATAAACTTTCTATATTTAGGTGTATCAAAATAAGTAATACACATATACACTTTCAAAATTTACCTTATTTGGTAAAAAGTAATGGACTCACATCCACTAACTACTTACTTTAATAAAGTAAAATAACTTATTTACCTTTATTTTACTTTTAAATATTATTAACCTTACTTTTTTCAAAGATTGTGAGACAATTCTCACTAACCATCCAATTAATCAATTTAACCCTCATTATAATCTTTTACCTCAAAAAACATATAAGGATGAAGTAACAGTTTTCATCACCCCGCATGTACAAAGCTGATGTAATCCTAATATTGGACTGGTAACCAAAGAAGGATTTGGTAGACATATATCAGTATCGAATGTTATGACTCGTTTCAATAGACAATATTTACCCTTCTTCATATGGATCAATCCTATCATAACCATATGATTCATTATTTCATCATATCATCCCAACCTATGTAGGTACTAGGTAGGTAAATACACTCACTTTTACGCTATGAAAAAAATTAAATTACCTCGTAAGTGACGATCATACTTCTATAAAACTACTTGATTGTTTAAATAAATTAGTCGCAATTCATCTATTGATATCTTTCAACAATGAAAGAGTCCGAGGAAATCAATATAATCTGCTATTGTTTAATGTTTTCTCATTGCAGTATAAAGCTAAATAAGCAATTGAATAAAAAGGATGACAAAAAGAACACACAGAAATTTCATGGATTGCTATTTATTTATGAAATTCAATTTATCATTTTTTTAAACTAATCAACATCTAATGTTGAAGCAAATCTTCATCGAACTTCTATTATAGTTTAAATTTACTAAAATCATACAATTGATGAATTAATCTAGATAAATTTATGCATCAAAATGTCGTCACCAATAGACGCAAACCGCTGGAAAATCTGAAGCATATTGCCTGGAAAGTGACTGGATTTCTCTTAATATCTGAGAATAGATCATTAAAAACGACGAACAAATACAACCGCCGACTTCATTCTAACATCTGTTCCTCAGATTATTTCAATAAATTAAAAAGATAAATCAAAAACATTTAAGCAAAACCAAAAGATTACAAAATGTATGAAGTTCGGTAAGCAGATTTATCGACTGAAATTAACGACAACCGGCCAGTAAAACCTCAGATTAGATTTAGCTACAGCCGCTGTGGCAATCAAGAGAAAGGTATTTATCCACCTTACTCTTGGTACAATGCAGCAACAAATTCTTATCTTGAAAATCGAATAAAAAAGAAATTCAGATACATACTTACGATGAGTAGGGATCCAGCGCAATTAAAACGCGATATGATCTGAGATACAAACCCTAAGTTGTGACTTTGTTTTATAGACCTCTTTCTTATTTGATGAGATCTCAGCCGTAAACAGTTGGGCTTGATGGGCTTATCGATTTGTTAATATGGTATTAGTATTCGATTGAATTTGGGCTATAAGGTAAACTTTTGTATTAACCTTCTAGGCTTGCTGCTCATGTAGTCTACTTTTCTTTTCTTTTCTTTTTTTCTTTTTTTTCTTTTTTTTTTTTTAACGACAAAGATACAACTCATATAGTCTACTAATATACATGCATCAAGAGTCAAAATATACATGGGAGTGATTGAGTACATCACATGATTCACATTGGTGATACATGTATCTTTTTAAAAGTTTTGAATTTAGTTTATAAATTTTTAAAGCTATATGGGTGATCCTTAATACTTCCTCCGATTCAAAATAAGTGATACACTTTGGGTTCCATAGTTTTTGAGGCAAAAGATTATAATGAGGGTTAAATTAGATTAATTGGATGGTTAGTGGGGAATGAGTCCTACAATTTTTTAATAACATAAGGTTAATGATGTTTAAAAGTAAAAAGTAAGGGTATAAGGGTCATTTCACATTATAAACTAGGTAGTTAGAGTTTGTGGAGCCCACTACTTTTTACCAGATAAGATTTTAAAATGTATCACTTATTTTGAATCACCCAAATATAAAAAGTGTATCACTTGTTTTGAATCAGAGGAAGTAGTCATGCGTTTTATCTCTAATACTAACCTCTGTTAAATACTTTCGTTAACAGTTTGTGCTGACATTGGTTAATGTCGGAAATGGTGATGGTGACGGTCGTTGAAGCCGGAGGTAGCAGGGAAGGAGATGGTGACATTTTCTTGGAGGGAACATATAAAACAAAGAAAAAAATTAAAAAGAAACTAATAAATACTGAATAAAATCAAATATTAATAGCCATATAAAAAACTTATTTGCTCTGTGTGCCTTGCACATTAAAAGATGAAACGGGGTTAGTAGTCAGGGACTAAAAGCGTGACAAATTTTTGTATCAGGGCAATGTGTGTACTTTTTAAGGTTTATGGACCAAAAATTCAAAAGTTTTGACAAACCACACGAACAAACCATGTAGTTTACGCTATACTTTATTCGTTGAATATCTTGCACATTGTATATTTTATTAACTTTTAACTTTATCATCTATTGTGATCTTTTTACTGATAAAATTTGTAAGCGTACCTTTTTATATATAGAATATGTTTACTTATTACTTTTTTTAGAAAAAGCTTTCATTTTATTAAAATACTAGCGAGAAGCTAGCAAACAAACATACAATCAATAGGGTTTAATAACCAATCTGTCCATGAAATTTTAAACTTATTACAACGATTACTAATCCAATTAAAAGAAAATTCTTTTACTAAATCGGTAATAGAACTCTTCTTCATCTCCTTATTATTAAACAAATGATCATTCCTATATCTCCAAATCATCCAAATGGTAGAGAAACAATTCGCCTCAATAACTTTCTTTTTAATAGCTTGCAAGCCACTATAATCAATCCCGGCAAGAACATCATTAATAGAATCACCACTCGACATCGGCAATTGCATCCATCGAAAGATGGAATGCCAAACATTTAAAGCAACTTCACATCTAGAAAACAAATGATCCACATCTTCCACCTCATGATTGCAAATATCACATAAAATTTCGTTTATATTAACACCTCTAGCAAGAAGATTGATTCTAGTTGGAACTCTATCCATGAGAACCCTCCAAATTAAAATATTCACTTTCCTAGGAACTAAGACATTCCATTTAGTGGATGTAGGGAAACTAGGAAGTAAAATATTATCTAGCCATTCTCTTGTAAATTTAACTTCAAATTCACCTGCATCACCTAAACCCCACAACCATTTGTCGTTGGCATCGGAGGGGGTGAATGGATGGAAAATCTCCATGAGCTGCGCAAATTGCGACTGCTCAACTCCCCCCTTATAGGTCGTCGCGGAGAGATCTAATGTGATTGAATTCAAGCTAATTCATGATGATTTGAGAAGAATTGAAGATTAAGTGTGTGTGTTCTTGGTGTTTTAGTGTGTGTAGTTGAGGGAAGGAAGGCTTTCAAAATCTGTAATTCAATAAGTGTGGGAAAGCTTACAATTAGTGAGGGAAGGTTTTCCTTAAATACCTAGCTCACTAGTCATCATGATTAAGGCTAAGACTAGATTAACACTATTACAATATTACACATCTAGTCCTCTAACTATTGAATACAATTAAAATGACCCTAACAATCTCCCCCTTTGTATCAATAGTTTGAATTAGCCTGTTCTTGAAATCTTCTTCTCTAGCAAAGTCTGAGACTGAATTATCCGTTGAGTAGTTTTGATGTATTATCAGCTTCAGCTTTTGATTGAACGGTGAAAAATAATACTTTTTATTGACTTTTTAACCAATATAAAGTATCTCAGAAGATTTCATGAATTGTTGAATTAATATATCTTTATCATTATCCAATCTCCCTCATTTTGAGCTCTTTGAACTTCATCTCGGTCTTCTTCAAAGGAACTCAATTTTTATCGTTGAGTTTGTTGGTGTGAGAAATGTCTAAAACTGATATATTGAAGATTAGAAGGTTCTAGAAATGAAACATCAGTTAGATAAGGATTTGACTAAGATGTTGTAATAGAGGTTTTTGTGAGGATAGGATAATAATGATTTTGAATGTTTTGACAGTTAAAGTTTTAAATTGAAATGGTTGAGATTTTGTGTTTTTAGAAAGAATGATTTCAACGGTTAAGATTTTGGATAGATGTGGTTGAGATTTTGAGAGGAATTTCTGTAGATGAATCGGTTTTCTTCATCTTCACTTGTTTTTCTATTTAGTACACTGATTATCATTTTTTGTTTCTCTTAGTCACATGATATTAACAATTTCGCATTTCGCATTTGGTTTGAGTACATGAGTTCTGAATTTTCTTCTTTGATGGGATGTTTATGGTTCTTTTTTATGTTGTTCAGATATAAATCCGATACTTGAACTATTTCTTGCTCTTTTTCTCCCCCTCGTGAGGATCATGACCAGGGTCCTCATGATAAAACTGAATAGTTGCGTTTTGGAAACGGAGAGAAGAATTGTGTGTCGATGTAAATCAAGAGCCAAGATCGGAATGTGAACCAGAAACATGTAGTACTCATGAAGTAACCACAAAAAAAATAATTGATTTGATCTAAAAATGTTTGAGAAAAATATTTGAAAATGAAGAATAGCAGTGTCAATAATCACGTGAAGTCATAAACAGATGCAATCTTTAATGAAGAACTTCAGTAAAGAGATCGTTTACGGATATGACAAACATGATGATTAGAGACATTGTTAATCAAATATATGAAATTTAAAAGAGATCAATTTGTGTGGTTATATCAAAGATCAATGAAGTATACCACTTACAAAGATGCAATCTTCTCTGAACATGTGCAGAGAAGAGATCGACGGATATACAAAGATCAATGATCTAACAGTGCATCAAAAACGATTTTGAGTGTCTGAGAACTGGAGAAAGTCAGAATTGAATCTGAGCATTTTGGAGAAAATGAAAAATGTATTCTCCACGGATCGTTTAAGTATGAAAATCGTTTGAAAAATGGTAAGAACAATCAATCCAAGATGGTGTTAAAACAAATGCAATCAGTACTGATTGAAATCAGTAAAGAGATCGACGAAGTTAACAGCAAATTATGTTGAGTGTTGCAAACAAGTCATTTAAAAATGAAAAACATTATGTGCAAAATCAGGGTTTAGAAATATTGAGCCACAACGCAAGAGACAAAAAATTTGTCATAAACAGATGCAATCTTTACTAATCGAGACTAGTAAAGAGATCGTTTACGAATATGACAAAAATTTGTATCCTACGTTGTGAACACATCATTGTGAGCACAAAGTGAGATAAAAATTTTGGAATGTTGAGCATCACTGATTAATAAAAAATTTATGAGAATGTGATGTCAACAACTCAATCTGAGTAAAAGAAAATGTTTGTAATTGAGTATCGATTTGAAAAATGATAATTGTATTTGAAAGGAGAAAAATAAAATTGATTTACAATTGAAAAATTTTGACAATGAAGGAACACAAAGGTAGCAATGAGAAATAAGAGAATTTGCAATAAACAGATGCAATCAGTACCAACCTAGACTGGTAAAGAGATCGTTTACGAATATTGCAAAAGCTAATACTCAACATTGATAGCCTTGTGTGATTGTATATTTTTAAGAGGATGAAAAACTGTTTGAGGTAAAAAAAAATTTATTATCAAGATAGAAATTGGACTGAAATTGTTTTGTAAGAAGAGCAAGAGTATCAATTGTGTTGGCACTTTCTTGTTTAGTTTTGACTATCTCTTGTACCATGGGGGAATTTTGAAGTAGATACTCATACAGTTCATGAACATCAATCAAGTGAAGATCCTTATGTTGCATTGCACTGTTACCAAACGTAGCCCATTCGGGAAGTAGACTGTTAATAAACTTGATGTTGATCTCAAGATTTTCCTTTTTCAGATTGTTTTGTCGGAGGTCATTTAACAAATTACAATATCGATGATATGTGCTTTCCAAATCTTCCCCGGGTTTAGCTTTAAATGTTTGATAGTAATTTAAAGTGGTAACCATTTTCGCTTTATTTCCTAAAACAGTACCCTCCATTTGTTTCCGAATTTCATCCCAAAGTTCTTTACCGGTTGTCAAACTGTCTAAGATGTTGTAGATCTCATTTGGTAAACTTTGAAGCATGAATGAAAAAGAATGTAGATCTGTTTTTGCTCGTTGTTTTTGTTGAGCATTATATCGAGCAGGAGAAAGTGGAGTCCGACCACCAATTACTGGAGGATTTGCATTTGGAATAGCAATAACATCTTCATAAAACACAGCCACCCCATTCTCAAGAGAATCCTGAATTTCAGTTGCCAATTCATGATGTTTAATAAAGTGGAGAAATCGTATTTTCCACTGAGCATATTCACCTCGGTATAAAACCGGAGGTTTGAGATTGGTTCCGATTGAAAGAGCATCTTTTGACGTCATTTTGAAGCGATTTTAAGTTCCAATTTTATGAGAGAAAATTCAAAATCTCCAAAATGATCAACGGATTTTTCCAGATTTTCGAATTGGTCAAAAACGATAAACGGATTAAAAACTAGGTCTAAAAGAAGTTTGAAATTTTACTGAAAAATCACAAAAACGCAAATAAAGTGTTTAAAACAAGGGTTTTTGGACTGAGAAGTCGAGATAACTATCAAACACCGAACTTTCACGATTAGATTCAAGATAAAACAGTCGAGGAAATAAGGAAGCAAGGTTGACATTGGTAACCCAAATATCTTGCCAAAAACGGGTATTTATACCATTACCGACCTTTTTTGAAATCTTGGACCTCAAGTTGATACCTTTGTCTTCTAAATTGTAATGTAGGTTCAAAATTTTAGCCCAAGGTTGAGGCCCTTTATTACGATTTTGATGATGATCAAAACCACCATCTCTACCATAGATAATTTGAATCACTTTAGCCCATAACGTGTTGTTATTATTCAAAAATCTCCATCTCCACTTAGCTAAGAGAGCAATGTTAAATGACCGAAGACTACCAATATTAACACCTCCATTATCAAAGGAAGCCATTACTAAATCCCAATTAACCCAATGCATTTTTCTTTTGGTTTCATCTCCTCCCCAAAAGAATCTAGCTCTAATCATCTCCAATTTTTTTGTAACTTTGGACGGGAGAACAAAATTAGACAAGTAATAAATACCCAAAGCTCCCAAAACTGATTTTGTGAGAACTAACCGACCTCCTATAGATAACGAGTTTTCCTTCCATTTAGAAAGCCGATTATTAAACCGGTTTATTAATCCATCCCATTCTTTAACTCGAGACATAGAAGCACCAACCGGCAGACCCAAATAAGAAAATGGAAATTTACCTTTACCGGCACCAACCTTTGTGGCCATGGCGCTAAGATCACAATCTTTAATTCCAACACCAAAGAGATTAGATTTATGCATATTTAACTTAAGACCCGATGCCATGTAAAAATAATGTAGGATAATTAAAAGATTATGAATATTTTCTTCCGACCACTCACCCATTAAAAGAACATCATCAGCAAATAAAAGATGAGAAATAGAAAAATCTTCATTACCGAGAGTTAACCCTTTGAAAAAATTCCCGCATCTAGCATCTTCCAAGGCTACATGTAACCCCTCCATAGCAATAATAAATAAAAAAAAGGCGATAATGGATCACCTTGCCTCAACCCTCTTTCAAGCTTAAATTCTTTAGAAGGGCTTCCATTAATAAGAATAGATGCCCTAGAAGAGTGTAAAGAAGCACGAATCCATTTTCTCCAAAGTATTGGAAAATTCATAAACTCCAACATTCTATCCAAGTACTCCCAACTCAATGAGTCAAAAGCCTTTTCAAAATCAATCTTTAGAATCATATCATTTTTCTTCTTTTTTTATACCAGGCAATAACCTCGTTTACTAACATTGGGCCGTCTAAAATCTGACGCCCCTTAATAAATGCCGTTTGTTCAAAGCTAATAACCGATCCAATAACCTTAGCTAGTCGAAGTGCCACAATCTTTGCAATAATCTTATATTGAAGCCCTATAAGACTTATGGGATGAAAATCATTAACACCCATTGGATTTATTACTTTTGGAATTAGAGTAATAAAAGAAGAGTTTGTACCCGAAGGCAAAAAACTAGTGTTAAAAAATTCAACAACCGCATTAAAGATGTCAATTTTAACGATATCCCAATACCTTTTAACGAATGCAAAGGTAAAACCATCCGGACCGGGTGACTTATCGTTACCACAACTCCACACAGCATCTTTAATTTCTTCCATTGATAACGTATCAACCAAAAAACTAGATTGAAGATCCGAAAGAGACTTGAAGTTAACACTCCGTGAAGAAACTTTAATGGAGTCAAATTTAGAGAACTTACTTTTAAAATGGTTGAAGAACACATCTTTAACTTTAATTGGATCTGTAATCCAATCTCCGTCCATCTTAACCCCTCTAGTTGATAAATGGCGTCTTTTTCTATTAACAATACCAATGAAATACTTTGTGTTCTCATCTCCTTCAATACTCCAGTTAATTTTCCCCTTTTGAGCTAAGTCTTTTATGAGTTTAGACTCAAGTTTATACAACTTATTTTTAGCATTGGTTCTACTAATAATATCTTCATCAAGAGCTTCATTTCTCTCCATTTATCCTCCACGTCTTTAATGTTTTGTTTCAACAATTGTTCTTTAAAATTAAAAATGCTTTTTAGCTCCACCAACTTTTAATTGCCCCTTTCACATTCTTAAGTTTATCTCTAAGAAGAATATTTGCATCCCCTGATCGATTGTCAGTAGGTGTGATCCAAGTATTTGACACCAATGCATCCAACTCAATGTCATCCAACCATGAATTAAAAAATCTAAAAACGTTTGGACCGTAATCTGTTTCGTCTTTTTTCATGAGGATGGGACGATGGTCTGAGATGATTTCATTTAAAACCGAGTTGATCAAATTTGGGTACCCATCACACACACCTTCATTGGTAAGAAACCTATCCAATTTGCTCATTTTTTTCCCGTCCGTGGTTAACCTTGTAAAAGCAGAGCCTCCCATAGGAACTTCTAAAAGACTAGAATTAAGAATAAAGCTATTAAAATCCGAAGCTTCACGAGAATTAAACGTACAACCCCATCTTTCTTCTTCGTTTCGGACCGCATTAAAATCTCCAAAAATAATATAATTCCCACTATTTTCGACCATATAATTAGTCAAAAATTCCCAAATACTCCTTTTATCTACATTACTTTGCGGCCCATACACATTAACCATGATACATTTAAATTTATCAATAGTCCATTCTCCATGAACAATCAAAACATTTTGATAACTTTGTATTTTTTTCACACGAAAACAATAACGGATCCCATATGGACAATAAACCGCCCGATAACCCCATGGCGCTACTCATTGCAAAGTCAAAGCACATATTGCCCTAAATTTGTCTTATCATAGAATAATCAACTTTTGATACCCGAGATTCTTGAATCCCCAAAAATGAAATTTTATACTTATTACATAAACTTGAGATTCTCCTTCTTTTTACAAAATCTCCTATTCCACATGCATTTATAGAGACAATATTCATAAAGAACCATTAATTTCTCCCATACCTTTAGTGAGACTTGCAAGAGACATTTGACAGTCATTCACATCATGACCTAATCTTGTTCCAATTTCAATAATTTTTTCCATATCACTTATCAATAATGATGACTTACCCTTATTAGAACCCGGCCCTGTCGCCGAGCATGAATTTGAGGAAAAAGAACGCTTTTCAACCTTGTCAAAATCCTCCTCCATTTTGCTGACCAAAACAGGAGAATGATGAGAACTCCCCATGTGTTCAAATCCAGGAGGTTTGGAAACCTCCGAGATAGACAATTCCACTTCGCCATGCACTTTAGTACTACTTTCATCCTTTTGAGATTCCAACTTTTTACTATTTTCATCAATAAAAATAGTAGGTCCAACCACCTGGACATCAATATTATTATTATTAGCATTTTGGGAAATGACGTTTGAGATGTCATTCTCAAGACGCTCTACTTGATGTTCATGAATCTCTTTATTTGATTGTGTATACTCTGAATCTTCCCCACTACTAGTATCGGATCTGAATTCTTCATCCGATGAAGAATCTCCTTCATTATCAGACACTTCTTCGGCTTTTTTTATGTTTGGAATCCACCCCGACAACTCAAATACCGAGACGTTAAAATTCTCATTTTCTAGTGAGACCATGACCTCCACTTCCACCTTCCTGCCTATCTTTGTTTTAATACACACTCTTCCATTACCCATTTCTCCACCTTCTTCATCCACATATATCAATTCACCCCATTCCTCAACTATCTTTTTGATAACATTTACCGAGCCAGCAAGAACTGGAAGACCTTCTATTCGAATCCACACCACCTTATCATCCACAACAAAAAAAATTTCCAACTTCCCTAAATGAGTGAAGTAAAATTTCAAGTCTTCGTGATCATTGAACCGGATGCATGCATTCTTATTATCAAACTCCAACCAAATCCATGATCCACCCAAATAGTGAACATCAACATTAAGAAAGCCTTCTTTCACACACACGATATTGATATTTTCAATTAGATTAAGCTCCCTCACTTTCCCAATTAAGATTGTGCCTTCGTCCGTTAAAGGAATTAGATCCCGATTCGAAATATTGATAACTTTCTTTGGTTTATATTTCTCTTGTTTCTCCAACATTATTTTATCATATTCTTTCTTATCATGGGGAGAGTGAATATTATTATTGTTAAAGATTGTACCATTAGTAATAGATCGTCGGTTGGTTGATTCCACCGGTGGCTTCATCCCTTTAGAAACAGGAACATTTATGTCCCTCTGAATCTTACGATCAAATCTTGAGAGTGAAGCAAATAAATGATAAGAGTCGAACCATGCATTACACAACCTGTTAATCAATACTTCAATATGTTGTACTCTAATAAATCTGACAAAAGCAAAACGACGTCCTTGCTTCGAGAGTTTACGAGCAATATAAACATCTACCACTGTACCATATACTTGAACAGTGTCAGGATCGATTAACTATGACGAAGTTAATAAACACCTTAGATCTAATTGATTATAGAAGTTGCAGCGGATCAACACTATATCAATATATTAAGAACAATGAACTGTAAATAATAAACGAAAATATTAAGAACACAGTTTCACAAAAAGCTTCAATGTATATTATCAAGTTAACAATACACACGTACGTTTACAATTCGTAAGGAACTATTTATAATAGTCCTTAAAGCTAAACTATTTACCCTAGTTATTCTAGGACTTGATTTACATTCGAATTCTATAGATATACATTGATTTACATGCTATAACTATCTCTACGAAGATCTCGGACTCGATATATTCCATATAAGCTCATCAGTAGTATTCTGCAATCACCAGTAGTAAATAAGTAACGTCAGTAGTAACTTTGGTGATCAGTAGTAAGTCCAGATCCATCGTCAGTAGTAACTACTATTGATCAGTAGCGTCTTTAATATGTGCATGATCAGTAGTAACTTAGTTATAGTCTTCACCAGTATCAACTCATCAGTAATATGTTTCTGCCCCATCAGTACTAAGTATGATCAGTACTAACTGCAGCATCAGTATCAAGTTGATCTGTGATTTTGTTCCAACAATCTCCCCCTAAACTTATTGATTATCTTTCAATCAACTAAGTTTCTCTTGTTCTTCTTGTTCTTTCTTTCTTTTCTCCAAAGTTCTTTTATTCTGTTGAAGTCTTTGCTCAATGATGTATTTGCTGTTTCTCTTTGTGAAATAATTCAATTTGTTTTGGAACATAACAGCATCATAAGGCTTCATCATTGTGTTTGTGAATATCTGATACATAGTCTTCTCAGAATGAGGATATTCGTTTTCATACAAATATAGCTCACAGACTTTGCCAGATTTTTCAAAGAAGTACATTTGGGAAGTTGGGATCACATTCCAAGCATAGACATTTCCTTGATCTGTAAATTGTTCTGGATAGTTGTCTGGATAGAAAGCAGCATCAATCATCTTTGTTAAGTATCCAGCACCAGAATCTTTCCATGATTTCTTTGACATCCTTGGTTTTCCAATGATCAGTAGTTTAATGACATCACTTCTTGAACAGGACATGATCAAAGGTAACCATCCAGTAAATCTCTGCACTACTTTATCTTCCCTTATAATTTCTATCACATTATTCTGCATAACCCTCCAATTAATGATTGGATTGTTCTGCAAGGGAGCAATGGGCATTTCAAGAACAGAAATGATTTGTAATTTTGACTTCTTTTGAGTACTCTGTTCTTGAGTAACAGCCTTTCTCTTCTTTGATTGGGGAGTTGATGTTGAACCAGTAGTTGATGTATTACCATCTTTAATTAAACTTGGACTGATTGGAATTAGTTCTTTTGCTTTCTTTTCTTCTTCTGCTTCTTGTTCAGCCAAGTCTTTCTTCTTAGCAGTGCAATATTTGTCTATAATAGTAATCATCTTCATTCTTTGAAGAGACTTTGCACTAAGCCCTTTAGATTTCAAATACTCAATCATATTGGCCTTCTGTTCAAACACATCATCAGTTAATTCACTTTTGGTTTTCTTGCATTCAGAGACCAAATATTCAAGGCATTGTATATGTTCTTCTTCAACTTTTCTGAGCCTTTTGAATTCTGCCTTTTGAGCTTTTATCTGAATGTCCTCTGCTTGAACAGGTATTTGAACTGGAATTGTACTTTGAACCTTCCTTTTATTTTCCTCAAGAGCTTGATACATTTCCACTTTCTCCAAAAATTTCCTATGTTTTATTCTCCACCTGGATTGCTTTTCTGATCTGACATGATTAATCTTGTTTACCATGTGATGACCTAGTGCTCTGTTGGGGTAGTCTTCATCATAAACATCTTTACCCTTTCTAATATGAGTTGCAGGTGGTGGTGGAATATATTTCATATCAGGCACACCACTTATTATTATTGAAGGATAAAATAACATAAGCTCATGTTGTTGAAGTATTTTTGGATGTGGGGGAAGTGAGCACTCATCAACCTCAAACCAATTCACATTATCATCAATGTCAGGTATGATAAGTGGTTGATCAGGTGTAGGTGGTTTGGTGATGATTTCAAATCTTTCTCTTTCAATTAGCTCAGGTAACTTCAGATCTTCCTCTTCAGTAGTAACCAAGGTAGTTACTACTGATACTTCAGGAGTTACTACTGATAGGGCATCAGTAGTATTTGTTGCTTCTACTTCCTCTTCCTGACTTACTACTGCTATGATATCAGTAGTAGGGTTTACTACTGGTGTTTCTTTTTCAGCTTATTTTTCCATGGGAGCAGTAGTAGGTTCATCATCAACAACCATCTTTTCTGGGCCTTCATCAATATTTGTTTGTTTGAGATTGAGGAGAGAAGTTGCTGCTGCTGCAATTGATTCATCAATCATATTTTGAATATTGTCCTTCTCCCCCTTAGTGAGCTCAACTGGAGGAGCCTCACTATCATTAAGCTTCTTTTTCAATCTTCTTATAATATTTGTTTGTTGATGAAGCCTGTGTTCATAAAACCTCATTCGTTTGTTGATGGTATTTACATGTCTTTTCATGACTGCAATTGTTTTCCCTTGGTTTGTAAGATACTTGAGACAATCTTGTACAGTGGATTCAAGAGAATCCACTTTAGCCGTCAATTGTTGGGTTTTAATACTGCCCTCACTCCATCTAGCAAGATCATCGGGCTCACTAACAGGTACATTGGTTTGAAGGTTTTCCATCCTATCCATCAATTCCACAGATCTGCCCTCATCACTTCTTGGTGATTCATTGGGTCTTTTAGACATTCTCTTCTTCCTAGAAGAAGCAGAGATGCCCCCCCTTGTGGTTTCTTGGCACCGGGGTCCTTTAAGTAATTTCTCAAAAGAGTCATCACTTAAAGTTGCCGAGGTCTGGGTCTTAGTGATGTTTTCACTGTCCTGTGCACCCACCTTTGGGGCATCAGTAGTGAAAGCCCTCGCCTCATGTCCTCTCTCCTCCTTGGAGGACAACTCTTTGAGTCTGGGGTGTGACTCAATTTGTCCCCTGGTGTCCTTTAAAGAAGATTTCTTTCTTTTGTAAGTTGTGGAAATATTTTGGGTTTTGTTTGGCAGGTCTTCCACAGAGTGAAGAGTAGCACTCTGCAGATTAATGTCAAGTTCCTGGGACACATTCAGGACTTCTGTAGTAGGTGATTGAGTGACTATTTGGGGTGTTGTTTGGGCTGTATTTGGGGGTGATGGAGTGGGTTGAGGTTCAATTTGGGTTGTATCTATGATTGAATCCTCTCCAATTTGTGTTTGATCTTTGATCATATTTGGAAACAAAGGGGTTTCCTTGCCCGAAAATTTAAATTGTTTTCTCATATTAGAGAAAACTTTCTTGTTCAACTCTGGAATGATAAAAATATTTTTGGGAGTTGACAAGTTTTGCAATTCAATGTTTATGATATGTTGGAGAAATCTGGGATACATTAAAAATTTTGTAGAACTAAGATTTCCCAACATACCTTCAAAAATCATGTGAGAAAAATTAAATACTTGGTCTGTGCATAAACAGACAACAGCAGAGGCTATTGCCTTATTAAACTCATTCTAAGTACTTCATTTTGGAGAAATACAGTGCTGAATAGTATGTACTAAGAATTTCCATTGTGGGGAGAGAAGACCCTTTTGAAAAGTTACTATGTTGAGTCTTCCCTCATAACCCATTTTGTTTAAAATTTCAGCAATGAATTCCTTAGGAAGAGTAACCATACCTGCATCATCGTGTAGCTGTAGATGGTGTCGAATTGATTGCTCAGTGATCGTGATCGTCTTTCCATCCACCGATGATTTTATCATAGGTGCAGTTGCACCTTCTGTTCTTTCTGCATTGGTCCAAAAATCCACCAAGTGCTGTTGATAGGCTTTCGGTTTCACCGTTAACGCGAACTTAATGTATGAGTTCTTTAAGAATTGCACTATTGGTCGAAAGTCTTTAGTACCGTCTGGATTGCGTAAAAACGCACACATATTATGGAACTCTGAGTATTTAAGATCGGTTTGAACGTTGAGAGATTGTAGAGTTGTCATTGTTGTTGATTTTGAGAGAAAGATGTAAGAATTTTGTTACTGACTTAGGGTTTTTGATCGTAAGCTAGGGTTTATCGAGAGGATTTAGCAAATCGAAGTGAAGATAATGCTAAACTAATCGACTGCCGCCTTTTATATCTTTCGATTTAGCCTGCAAAAAGACTAAAATGCCCTTCGAATCATAACATAACGGTTATTTTCACGGGGGTTAGTTTGGTAATTGTGATTCTGAAAGACCAGTAGTAAATTGATACCAGTAAAAGAACGTCAGTAGTATCTACGAACATCAGTAGTAACTAAGGATTTTGACATCAGTAGTGACTATAGACATCAGTAGTAACCACCAACACATAAAACCAGTAGTATATGTGAATACCAGTAGTACTGACTCACCAGTAGTATTTATGTAAACCTAATACACACCAGTAGTAATGAACTACCAGTAGTATTTTGTGCACATGCCTACAATCAGTAATACAGATCTACCAGTAGTAAAACACTTTAAATAAATAACTTTTTACAACAAAACTTTACACATGATTTTAAGTGAGACTTTAATTTATTAAAATCATTCCAATACTGCTAACCAAGAAGTTGAATCTTCCTACATCAAATGCTTTTGTAAAAAGATCTGCTAATTGATCATCAGTATGAATTTTAACAACTTTGATTAATTTCTTTTCATTACAGTCTCTTATAAAATGAAATCTTATTTCAATGTGTTTAGTTTTAGAGTGTTTTACTGGATTGTTCACAATACTAATAGCACTTTGATTATCAATAAAAATAGGAGTTTTAAGGATAGAGATACCAAAGTCTAGAAGCTGGTTTTGAATCCAGAGTACTTGAGCACAACAAGCAGATGCAGCTACATATTCTGCTTCAGCAGTTGATGTTGATACATTTGTTTGCTTCTTGCATTGCCATGACACCAGTCTTGATCCAAAGAATTGACATCCACCAGTAGTGGACTTTCTATCTTGACATTCACCTCCATAGTCACTATCTGTGTAGGCTATGAGTTCAAAGGGTGAATCATGTGGATACCATAGACCTAGTGATGGTTTGCCTTTCAAGTATCTGAATATTCTTTTGACAGCTTGCAAGTGTAATTCTTTAGGTCTTGCTTGATGTCTTGCACACACACAAACACTATACATAATGTCAGGTCTTGATGCAGTTAAGTACATCAAAGATCCTATCATTGATCTATATAAGTGTTCATCTACATCCTCCCCCTCAACATCAGGATGTAGGTGTTTGTGTGTTTCCATTGGTGTGCTTGCACTCTTGCAGTCTTTCAAATCAAACTTCTCCAAGATGTCTTTAACATATTTTGATTGGTTTATCAAAATACCATCTGTTCTTTGACTGACTTGGAGTCCAAGGAAGAAGTTCATTGGACCCATAGAACTCATCTTGAATTTAATCTGCATCAGTTCTTCAAATTCTTTGCATAATAAATCATTGGTTGAACCAAATATGATATCATCTACATAGATTTGTACCAGTAGAATATCATCTTTGACTTTCTTTGTAAACAAGGTTTTGTCAATGGCTCCTCTTTTAAAGTTGTTCTTCAATAGATATGATGATAATTGTTAGGTCACAACGAACCCCAATATTGATAATAACATCGGTAAAGACAAGATCATATACGTCATACGATTATTCTTATTAAGCACAAACGTATAGTATGTGTTCTTGGTTGCGGAATAACCAAGAACACTCCACAAAGTGTTACATTTAGAATTGGGTTACCGGTGATCCACACAAATGATCAACCGGGATCCAAAAGGATGCTTAACAACTAAAGACTAAACCTCTATTTATAATGTATAGAGGTTTTACAATTAACCCTATTCTATATGTAACTCCCAATTCTAATAAGTGCATCCCTTGATTAAAGGGATTTGATTCATTACTCAAATAAGGAATGCACCATTCACGGACTGGTCGGTCCGTGTACTCAGTATGAGACTGAGCTATACCGACCAACTCGGTATGAGACTGAACTATACCGACCAACTCGCTATGTGGAGCTCGGTCCGTGAACTCGGTATCACCTCATACTGACCAACTCAGTATGACCAGATACCGACCAACTCGGTATGAGACGAGTTTCACTAAGATTATTTATATAAGTTAAACTTATATATTCCTTTGTTCATCAGATTCACAAAGTAATAGGTTTGACCGGGTTTTCTACCCTAACAATCTCCCCCTATCTGATGATAAAAAATGAATATGTTTAACCTAATAAATAATAACGATCTTGTCTTGTATGGTCTTCTTTTTGAGATCTTTTCATATTCTTTATTCACTAAGTACTTCAAGAAAATATATGTCACATTAACTTTTCTCCCCCACAATCATTGACTCCTCCTTAAACTGTCCGGTATATTTGAGTTGAAATGAAACATATCCCAAGAATCATTCAACTAGTAGATTTCCTCAATTTGAAACGATTCAAATGATTGTAAAATAATATGTGACATGTACCCCCTTGAATAACTTAGTATGAACACTTTAGCTTCAAGAACTTTAGCTTCATATTAAGAGAAAATATATATCGCATTGAGTTTTTCTCCCCCTGAATCATATACTTTCACATTAAACCGTTCGGTATATTTTATCTTTGACTTGAAACCCCACCAAAGAATCAATCAACTTATGGATTTCCTCAGTTTAAGATGATTTTATATTATTATAAAGAGAAAAACATGTGAAACATACTCACTTGTAAAATTCAGCTTTCAGAATTTCGTTTCTCTAATTTTGCAGCAACTTCAAAAAATCATATCTCCATGTAGAATCTTCTGATCATTATGAATTTTTTACACAACATACCTATACCTGTCTTCAACATCATATCCAAAAATCATAAGGATCCAACGGTTGAAACGATCACAGCAGTCTCATACTGACCACTCAGTATGAGACACTCAGTATCAGAAAACCAGCAAATTTGAAAATATGTATCTCTCAATATATGTTCCTGATCAGTCTGAAATTTTGATACCGAGTAAATGTATGTGTTATGGATATCATATCCAAAATTCATGAAGATTCAACGGTTACAAAAGATATAATAGCCGTTTTATCACAGTTACGCAGAATTAAAAACATACCATAAATATTCGTCAATAATCTTCAAAAATATATATCTCTTAATTAACGATTCCTTTTGAAGATCTGAACGGTGAAAACATTAAACACATTATGGTGAACCTTCCGTTACAATTTCACGCTCATTCGATGTTTGAAGAAGGAGATTTGATTTTTCTACCATGGCTGCCCAAAAAGTAAGGAATAAAAAGCATAGAATCTGACTTTTGCGCCATACATATCTCTCTACCAGAAACTCGAATTGCAATTCTGAACGGTCAGACTGTGTTTCTGTGTGTTGAGAACCTCATGTTCAAATTTCACACAGATTCGACCATTAACAAAGGAGATCCGGCATTTCTTCTACCCGTGCGCAGAATATGACGAAAATTCTGCATTGTTCTTCTTTATGAAAAGACTTGATCTTCAACAATATATAGGGTTATATGATCATCAAAGTTGTAGATAACTTTGAACCGCTCTGATACCAGTTGTAGGACCCAACCACCCATATATTGTTAATAACATCGGTAAAGACAAGATCATATACGTCATACGATTATTCTTATTAAGCACAAACGTATAGTATGTGTTCTTGGTTGCGGAATAACCAAGAACACTCCACAAAGTGTTACATTTAGAATTGGGTTACCGGTGATCCACACAAATGATCAACCGGGATCCAAAAGGATGCTTAACAACTAAAGACTAAACCTCTATTTATAATGTATAGAGGTTTTACAATTAACCCTATTCTATATGTAACTCCCAATTCTAATAAGTGCATCCCTTGATTAAAGGGATTTGATTCATTACTCAAATAAGGAATGCACCATTCACGGACTGGTCGGTCCGTGTACTCAGTATGAGACTGAGCTATACCGACCAACTCGGTATGAGACTGAACTATACCGACCAACTCGCTATGTGGAGCTCGGTCCGTGAACTCGGTATCACCTCATACTGACCAACTCAGTATGACCAGATACCGACCAACTCGGTATGAGACGAGTTTCACTAAGATTATTTATATAAGTTAAACTTATATATTCCTTTGTTCATCAGATTCACAAAGTAATAGGTTTGACCGGGTTTTCTACCCTAACAATAATGTGTCATACCATGCTCTTGGTGCCTGATGTAGGCCATACAGAGCTTTATCCAGTTTGAACACATAATCACCATGTTTTGGATCTTCAAAACCTGGAGGTTGGCAGACATACACCTCTTCTTCAATCTTCCCATATAGGAATGCACTCTTTACATCCATTTGATAGACTTTGAACTTTTTGAATGAAGCATATGCTAGGAATATTCTTATTGCTTCAATTCTAGCAACAGGAGCATATACTTCATCATAGTCTATTCCTTCTTCTTGAGTGTATCCTTGGGCTACAAGTCTGGCTTTGTTCTTGATCACTATACCTCTTTCATCTTTCTTGTTTCTAAAGATCCATCTTGTTCCAATGGCTCTTTTCCCTTTGGGTAGAGGTACAAGTGTCCAGACAGCTTGTAACTTGAATTGAAGGAGTTCTTCTTGCATTGCCTCAATCCAGTTTGAGTCCTTCATTGCTTGTTTGATCTTCTTTGGTTCATCATGAGACAAAAAACATTCAAACATACATTCATTAGAAATTAAACTTATGTTACAAATGTTTGCAGTTAAACTTTTATTTAATTTGCTTCTTGTTTGTAGTGGTGAGTTAACATCACTTAGAATAATGTCTAATGGATGGTTCTTCTGAGTCCTTGTAGTTGTAGCTTTATCAACTACTAGTTGATTTTCAATATTGGACTCATTTGTCTCAGGCAGTTGTTCATCTGGTGATTCTTCATTGTCATTGATGTTTGGTTCATCACCATCTTGGTCTGAATTACGACTGCTATTATCTTCATTGAGATCATGAGTATTGTTGTTATTACTGAAATCAGTAGTATCTTGAGAATCTAGGTTATTGCTGGGACCAGTAGTATTTTGAGTACTATTACTGGTACCAGTAGTATTTGAATTACTACTGTCCTCATTCTCAGAGTTACTACTGGTTCCAGAAATTGAGTTATTACTGTCCTCAGTATTAACTGTGGGAGCAGTATCAACTACTATGTATCTCATTATTTCTTGACCAGTATTAACAGTTGATGTTCCTTCCTTTTGATTGTGACAAGTTGAATCACCTGCATTTAAATCTTTGTTAGAATTAAAGGATTTGGTTAGATTGTCTATGTTAAATAGCCAATCTGGACCATTTCCTTGTTCATTAGAAACATTTTCATTAAAGGATACATTGATGCTTTCTTCAATTATCCTTAATCTCTTGTTGAATACTCTGTATGATTTGCTTTGAGTAGAGTATCCTACAAAGATTCCATCATCAGCTTTGCAGTCAAATTTACCAATTTGTTCTCTTGTAATCAGGATAGTACAAGGACAATCAAATGATTTTAAAAAACTTATAGAAGGTTTTCTTTTATTAAACAGTTCATATGGTGTTTTAAAATGTGGCTTTACTATTAATACTCTGTTCTGAACATAACAGGCAGTATTAACAGCTTCAGCCCAAAAAGTGATTGGTAATTTTGAATCTGCTAGCATTGATCTTGCTGCTTCTATGATGGTTCTATTTCTCCTTTCAGCTACACCATTTTATTGTGGAGTTCTAGGTGAGCTGCATTGCCTGTCAATACCTTTAAGATCACAAAAGTTAATTAAATTAGCATTTTTAAATTCTGTGCCATTATCACATCTTATGGCTTTAACTTTTTGATCAGATGTGTTCTCCAGTTTGACAATTAAGTTCTTTATGAGTTCACTTGTTTCATCCTTTGTCCTGAGAAAGAAAACCCATGTATATCTGGAAAAGTCATCAGTAATAACAAGACAATATTGTTTCTTTCCAATACTCATTACATTTGTAGGTCCAAATAGGTCCATATGTAAGAGTTGTAAAGGAACAGAAATAGAATTCACAGATTTGGACTTATGAGAAGTTTTGTGTTGTTTACCTTTTAGGCATGCAACACAATGATGATCACACGTGAATTGTTTTTGAGGTAGTCCAATAACCAAATTTCTTTTCACTAAATTGTTCATGTTTTTGAAATTAGTGTGACACATCCTTCTATGCCATAGTTCTGATTCAGTGGTGTTTGCCTTGGATATAAAACAGTTGACCTCATTTGAAGAAATGAGTTCTCCCCCTATATCCAGGCAATACACATTGTTTCTCCTTGGAGTTCTTAAAACAACATATTTTTCATCTAAAATAAAGTTAGGAGAAAGAATGATGCACTCAATGTCTGTGAAAAGAATTTTGTTCTTTTTATCACAAACTTGAGACACACTGACTAGATTGTATTTTAGTTCAGCTACATAAAATACATCATCAAAGGTAATTTTGCCATTAGTAACAGTACCTTTACCTGTAATCTTACCTCCCTTTGGGTTCTCACCAAAGGCCACATATCCCCCATCAAATAACTTGAAATCTTTAAGAATTTGCAGATTTCCAGTCATGTGCCTTGAGCATCCACTATCAATATGCCATGTTCTTCCTTCTTCTGGGATCTGAATGCTCTGCACAAGTGAGTAAAGGATCAGTTAAGTTTGGGAACCCAAGCTTTATATGTCTTGGGTTCATCCTTTGAGAAGTAAGAGTTTGGGGATTTAACTTTAAATATTTTTGGTGCCCATACCTGTTTATTACTGGTTTTTAATTTTACTACTGCCCTTTTAAAAGTGTTACTGGTGTTTGAATTTTCTACTGATCTTGGTGTATACTCATGATGTTTAGCTTTTGTATACTTTACTACTGATGGACCAGTAGTATTTGGGTACTTACCATGTTTAGAATGACCAATAGTGTTTTTAGGGTTGACACCAGTAGTATTTTTGAAAGTTGGTTTAGGAGCAGTAGTATTCTTGTAATTAGGGTTTTTACCAGTAGCACCAGTAGTGTTTTTGTATTGGAACCAGACAGCATTATAATTAGGGTTAACACCAGTAGTAAAATTGTTACAGTTTTTACTGGTGTTGGAAAATTTAAAATATTGTCTATTTTGATTTGATTTTCCATTGTTCCTGAAGTAATTGATGTTCTTTGGGCTTCCAACTCTTCTGTTTTGCACAAATCTTGATGCACTTCTTCCAAATCTTGGTGTTTCAGCAATTGGAATTTTATTTTTATTTACTACTGAAGGACCAGTAGTATCTTTTAATTTCTGTGTTTTTGCCTTTTCTTTGAAAGTTTTAAATTCTTTGAATTCTTTACAATAAGTGATAATCCTTTGCTAAATGATTCATTTTGTTGCACATAACACATCTTAATTTCTTACTTTTAGCACCTTCAGGTATTCTTTGATCTAAGAGTTGATTTTTATTTCTTTCATTTCCCCTTTTTAAAATTTTTGGTATATTTTCTGCATCATATTTAGGAGATTCATTTGGACTTTGTGCTGTGTGAAAACTTGTATCAATTGATCTTGGAGATTCAATTAGATAGGGTGAAATTGTAAATTCAATTGATTGATCATCATCAGAAGAATCATTTGATTCAGATGTTTCATTATGTGATTCAGTTTGATTTTCAGTTTTTAATTCATTAATGATTCTTCCTGAACTGTTTTTAAGTGGAGGAATGAATTTATATGGAGGTGGTACAGCATGATATCCCACCCCATGGACAACATTTTCTGTTGTTTGATTGTTAGTTAATTCATCAAGAATTTTAGTGCTTCTTTCAAACTTTTTAATTGTTAATTTATTTTGTTCAATTTCAAGTTGACATTCTTCTAATTTACTTGTTAATTCTTTATTTTTTAATTCATAAAACTCTTTCTCATCAACAGCTTGAAGCAATTCTTCCTTTATCCTTTGATCAATCATCTGGTACACCTTTATTTGATGTTCTTGATCAGCAATCACACCATCAAACTCATGATTTCTTCTTACTGCTTTTGCTAAATCTTCATTTAATTTAGTGTTTTCTTTTTCTAAATTTTTAACAATTTTAACACATTCAGAAGTACAAGGTTTAGGTTTTACCTCAGATTTGCTATCAGTAAAGGCCATGAGAGCTTGATTTTGAGCATGTTCTTCTGCTTGGAAGCTCCAGTCATATCCTTGTCCTTGTTGTGAAACAAGAGCAGTTGATTTTGATCTTTTATCTGGCTGAGGACATTCTTTTGCAAAGTGACCAAGATTGTTACAGTTGTAACATTTGACTTTTGTTTTGTCAAATCCAGCTTTGTCACCTTTGTTGTAGTTGAGGCTTGTCCTACCAGTCCTTTTTAAGAATCTTTTGGTTCTTAGGCTCAGCATAGCCATCTGCCATTTAAGATCCATCTCCTCAAGATCATCTGGATTTAATTGTTCCAAATCATCACTAATCAGTGCAGTATGCACATGACTAGTGAAGAAGGATTCTCTTGCAGCATCCTCAGAATCTGCAGCCTTTCCTATGGAGGTTTCTTGTCCTTGACCTGTACTAGACACAAATGCAGCATTATTAGAAGAAATAGAAGGGTTCTTTTGATTTACCTCAGTTTCAAATACTCTGAGATCATTGTAGAGTTCATCCAACTCCTTTTCTTCTAGTGCATCTCTTTGTCTATATACCACTGTATACATGGCCCATTCTTCACTAAGAGACCTTAGGAACTTCATGTTGACATCTTCTTGATCCATCTTAACCCCAACCTGGTTAAGTTCACCAATTAGCTTGTTGAATCTGTCAAACACTTGAGTGAGTGTTTCATTGGGCTTTCCTTTGAAATTTTCAAAGTCTTGTTTGAGAACAGACTTCATGTTCCTTTTGGTGCTCTTGGTCCCAACGAATCTCTTCTCCAGTGCTTCTCATAGCACCTTTGCATCATCATATTCAACGAAGAGATGTTGATAGTCGTTAGGAATGGCCAGTAGGAGAGTGCTTAGAGTTTTAAGTTCTATTCCTTTATCTTTCTTCTCCTTTTCACATTTAAGTTTGTCTGCCTCAGTTGCAGAGCTGCTTGCTTGTCCAGGACCAGTTTTGTTTCCTTCAAGGACAACTTCCCACATGGAATAATCAGTGATAAGCATGTATTGCTTAATACGATTCTTCCACATCCCAAAGTTGTTGGGAGTGAGTATAGGGATTTTGTTGGCCTGAGTGCTTTCATTATTATCAGTCATGATTAATAATGTGTGTGTTTTACAGATTAAAACTTTTTACTGTTCTTAACAAATAATAGATCTAGAACCAATACGCTCTGATACCACTTGTCAGGATCGATTAACTATGACGAAGTTAATAAACACCTTAGATCTAATTGATTATAGAAGTTGCAGCGGATCAACACTATATCAATATATTAAGAACAATGAACTGTAAATAATAAACGAAAATATTAAGAACACAGTTTCACAAAAAGCTTCAATGTATATTATCAAGTTAACAATACACACGTACGTTTACAATTCGTAAGGAACTATTTATAATAGTCCTTGAAGCTAAACTATTTACCCTAGTTATTCTAGGACTTGATTTACATTCGAATTCTATAGATATACATTGATTTACATGCTATAACTATCTCTACGAAGATCTCGGACTCGATATATTCCATATAAGCTCATCAGTAGTATTCTGCAATCACCAGTAGTAAATAAGTAACGTCAGTAGTAAATTTGGTGATCAGTAGTAAGTCCAGATCCATCGTCAGTAGTAACTACTATTGATCAGTAGTGTCTTTAATATGTGCATGATCAGTAGTAACTTAGTTATAGTCTTCACCAGTATCAACTCATCAGTAATATGTTTCTGCCCCATCAGTACTAAGTATGATCAGTACTAACTGCAGCATCAATATCAAGTTGATCTGTGATTTTGTTCCAACAAACAGTCTTCCATAGGTCCTTAACGTCCCAAGTTATTGGGAAGTTTGTGACAAAAACAGTTGTTGCAATTTTATCCAAAGAAGAATTGTTTGGATTTTCTTTTCCGTTCTTATGAAACGTCAATCTCCACTTCGATTGGTCTCTGATTGAATTCATCCCCAACCCTTCCCTCCCACTCCACTGGATGTGGGTGATCCTGCAACGATTAAAGAACGGCGACGGCAACCCTAGGCGACGGCAACCCTAGAATTCAAAAAAAAAAAAAAAAGAAAGTGAAAATTGCGAGAACATTTCTCAACTAATCGTATAAGAAATATTAGATAATTATCAGGAAATATTGGAATTTCAGCAGGAAACATTTTTTATTAATCAAGAGAAATTAAATTATTATCAGTATAAAATTTTGATCATTGTCATAAAATATTGATCATAGTCAGGAAAAATTAAATCATTAACACAAATTCCGAATCCACTAACGGATACCATTTCATTGATGAAATATATGGTTTAATATATTGATCGCTACTTGTTAATTAAGTGAAATCTTGTAAACTTGTTTTTTATATGATTAAATATCTACTTTTCACAAGTTATGAATCTAAGACTCACTGTATGATCGTCCTTCTAGACACATTTGAACTTAAATTTGATATATTTGTTTTGTTATTATACCTACACGTGTATCACATTATGTATAGCGATGTTAAGTGACACACTGACACTTTCCTAATGCCCTATTGAAGGTAACATACTCATGTCTACAAGTATGTTTGCAGGTAGAGGTGTGAATCAGGTTGCCGAGTGGGATTATAATGCTTAACGAATCAGGGCAACATCTTTGTAGTAAAAAAGAATAACCCACAACCCGACCTTATTAATAAGAATCATGTTGGTAGAGTTACACAGTGGAACTTTCTCTTTTATACCGACCACTTTCTTAATTTTAAGTATTGAAATGTAGGCTTAATTTTGTATACATTGTGAATTAGTTGTATGTAAGGTAAGTTATTTGCAAGTTATAAGTGAAATAGCATCCTCTATGTATATTCACTAGAGACAATATTTGGCATTAAACGAATCGAGCAATATTAGATTTATAATGAATATCACGTTTTGAATCATTGCATGTTAATATTGCATTTATAAAAAGAAAGTGCTAAAACTATTATACTTCTATCCTTGAAAAAGACATGAGTTGGGAAACTATATAATAATGCTAAATTATTGTATTGTGAAATGCTAAATTTTCAATCGGGTTAATCCGGTACGTGACAAGGAGAGCTACTCCATACCTGAACCCGACCTTAAACATTAACGTTGTGTTTGTTGGATCGGGTTAAAACAATTCGCTAACAACAATATACCCAGATAAGTCGACTCTATTAACTAATCGTGTTCGAGTTTTATCAGAAAACCCTTTTGACATTCCTAGTTTTTTTTTTTTTGAAAGTCAGTTAGTAAGTAAGTGGTTCGAGTTAGACAGCAACATCCACAGAGGGCAGTATACCTTCCCTCAAACCCTCAACTTATGAGGAATAAACTCCACCACCTATTTACCGATGATGTAGCGTATGTACATATTCACCGGTGTATCAGTTTGTATATAGAGGGACAGGGACACATGCCCAAACAAAAAAGTGGTCATAAAAGTTTACACATGCATAAAAATTAAAAAAATTAGTCATAAAAGTTTAAACAAGCATAATAATTATTTTTTTACTAATCATAGATTTAAATAAGTTACATATACTATATAGGTTTTAGCTTTGCAATAATTCTTATTATTGGAAGTTTAAATATCATAATAGACATAAATATATGAGTAAATTACACGGATGTTCCCTGTGGTTTGCCATATGTTTTGGATTTGGTCCCTAAGTCTCGAAAATTACACCCGTGGTCACCGTGGTTTGAAATGTGTCACGCTTTTGGTCCCTAAAGCAGATGTCTGTTAAAATTTACTGTTAAATTTTGTTTAATGACTAAATTACCCTTTCTTTTAAAAAACCTCACTCCTCTCTCTCTCTCTCAGAATAACTTCTTTTACCCTTTCGTTAAATTACTCTTTAACGAGGAGATTGAACCAAAGGGCCTTTGGTCTAGCGGTATGGTTATTGACTCTCATCCTTGAGGTCATGAGTTCGAGTCCCGTCGTGGACATAAGTGGTAATTAGGAGTAGATTAGATTTGCCGTTTCAAAAAAAAAAAAAAAAAAACGAGGAGATTGAATTGGGCGTTTCGCTTGGTGCTCTCCAACGTCGATTACGAGTTAACTTCATCATCAAGTACCATCATCAAGACATCCTTCTTTTTTTACTATATTTGAAGCTTCACTCCATATAGTGGTCTTTCTAAGCTTACTTTAGTTCTTTCAGTTTATAATAGGTGCATTACCTGAGTTCTTAAATCTGAACAGTTAAATTAACTAGGTTATATTCATGTATAAATTTGTCGTTTCCCAAATTAATCAACCATCAATATTAGGTGCACAGTCTAATTATATCCAATAGTATCACTGGCGCAATAAGATTAAATATATGTATATAACATATGTTAATAAGAATGGGATGAAATTAGACCTGAAAGAGAATACTGAGGCGGGCAAGAGGAGCAGTGCAGGTCTTGCTAACGGCACCGGCAACACCGCCGGCGATGAGTTGAGGAACCGTCCCGACCTGCGATTGATGCTGTTGCACCGGCAGCTGGTGGTGCGCCACCAATTTACAAGCTGAACCTCCGCCTTCCACCACTCCTATCATTGCTTCCGTTTGCATATTTAATATAAATTTAATTTCTACCGAACAAATTCAACGATAAACAGATTATGCCATCGCAAATTGCGGATAAAACGAAGTTGCGATTTAGATCTGCGAGTTAAATAACGAAACCTAGAAGAAGATGATAATGATTCTTTCAGTTTATTGCAGGTGAAGGAGCCTAGGGTGGGGTGGTGTTGCAGGTGTGGTGAGAGAGAGTGAGATAGAGAGGGGGATGAGAAGAATTACAAAATTAAAAATTAAATGAAAAAAGATAAAGTAAAGGATATTTTGGTCACTTCAAGATATTTAACATCCGTTAGGATTTTGGATCAAAACCAATACGAAGTGCAAACCACAGTAACCACGGGTGTAATTTCCGAGATTTAGGGACCAAATCTAAAACATATATCAAACCACAAGGACTATCCGTGTAATTTACTCTCAATATATTTAGGAGTAGAATGTTTTTTGACGTTCAAAAATAAATATATTACATATGATAACATTTATAACTATCAATCAATTGTTTATTAATAACAAATCTTTTTTTTCCTAAATAGATTTATTTCATGTTTTTTTTTTTTTTAAAATATAGTGATATTAATATATTAGTTTATTAATATAATGTAAATTCTTGCAAATCCGTCGCGAAACGTAGACGCTACTTTTCGTTCGTAGCTCATTTTCATTTTTGTATACACGATTGACTTACTGAGTTTTTTTAAATAAATCCGTCTCTGCATATACACATATCAAAGCAAAAGATAAAACTTGATATAGAAAATCAATTATGTTTCACACTTTTACAATTTAAGTGGAACTCTATGAATAAGATAACTAATCAGTAGCTTTATAAACAAAACCTCTTCACGTGATACAATGTGATAGTTACATAAAACTATCACAACAATTACGTATTTGAGTTAACAATGTATTTTATTGTTTAATTGGTGTTAGAAATAAAAGCCCACGTATAATTCTCATTTTCTTTTCTTTCTATCATTCAATTTATTCCATTAATTACTATATATGCTACTTGAATACGTACGAATCTAATTATACCTTTTCGCCTAAAAATGCTCAATGACCACAAAATTTGAACTGTTTAGTTGTTCGACATATATTTGCTTTATATAATAGGAAATTAACCAAATATATATTATGGAGTATATATTCTTTCAAAATATTCAAGATTTTTTTTTATCTAACACATGTTTTGTTAGATTGATATAAACGAAAGTAAATACAAATTTAACTGTTATGTATAATAGTTTCAATAGCTCGTTTTTTGTTAAAAAAAAAGAATAAAAATTACATAATAAATGAATATAGTTAGGATAACTTGTATGAGTTTGTTATAATCATAATTAACTATTAACTATAATTTGTAGTTTTGATTATCATTTCTAAAACATCTATTATTTGGTTAATAATAATTTTAATATAAACAACCACATTTCTTAGCCCATTTGCCAAATGTATACTTTCTAAAACACCTTATTATTTGGTTAAAAATTTTAATATAAACAACCACATTTCTCAGCCCATTAACTTGTCAGTGTATATAACCTATTAAAACATGTATTATTCACGTATTTTACTTTACAATAATTTTAATTTCTATATTGAATAGTGCATGTGATCGGCGACACGTCGGAATATTCAATTCGTCCCGCCGACTGCCGGAATTACACAATTTGCTTTTATTGTGTGTTTTAAATTATCAAATCTACCCAATACCCTAATATTTACTTTAGTATAAATAATTACAAGGTATATTTATATTTATTTAAAGGTTAAGTTTTATTTTTATTTTTCACTTTCCTAAATTTACAAAAGTTAAGCTCGTTTCGTTGATCGTAGATCTGAAGCAAACCTACACGAATCCGCTATCGGATTGTAGATCTAGTTGCAGTTCAGCTGTTGTTAGATGCGGATTCAAGTAAGTATTACTTCAATTTGATGTTTATATACAGTATAATGTAGAAAAAAATTAATACTTTTTAGGGTTTTCGTAGTTTTTGAATTTGACATTTTGACTGATCGTAACTGAGATCTTACTGTTACGTTGGTGATTATGTTTGAATTTGGTTATTGTTTTTGTGTTTTGACTTGTTTTATCCGTTTTGATTATCAATTTGAGTTAAATTTGAAATCTTGTTGACCTAGACGACCTTTCCTGAACTGGTAATTGAATCAAATTTGGGGAATTTGGGCTGGAGGATTTTGTAATTAAGCTTTTAATTAAGTTGTTACTTAATTTGTTTTGTAGATTAAGCATACAAATGAGTATTATTTTAATCCAAGTTCCTATGATTATCAGCTTGATTTGGTAATCTGGGCAAATTTTAGTGACGCTGGTTAAAGTTATTTAACTCATGGATTCTTATGTTTTTATTTCCAATTGTATTATGCATTTGTAGTTTTTAGCTAGTAAATTTGAGGAAATTTCAAAACTTTTATTGTCGATTTTCTATATATGCATGTTTCGAGTTATTAACGAGAATCAATAAAATACCGTTATTATGCTTTCTTGTAGGGCTGAACTTTATAAATGGATCCAACAGTAGAAGAATCTCTTAGAGCTAAAGAAAATGCCGAAAAACTATTTTTATTAAAAGATTTCACAGGTGCAAAACAATATGCTTTAAGGGCTCAAACATTATGTCCTCAACTTGAGGGAATATCTCAAATGGTGGCTACATTTGAAATATATGCAGCAGCTACAGAAACAGCAAACGTAAACCGAGAAGTTGATTTCTATGCAGTTCTTGGATTAGATCCATCTGCAGACAAATCGGTTATTAAAAAACGTTACAAAAAAATGGCTGTTCTTCTTCACCCCGATAAAAACAAAACAGTTGGAGCTGACGAAGCTTTCAAACTCGTTTCTGAAGCATGGGCTGTATTATCAGATAACACAAAAAGGAATTCATATGATGCAAAAAGAAATAAACAATTATCTGCAGTTTATAATAATAACACTTCTGGTGTTTCGGGCTCAGAAAGTTCTAGACTTGATACATTTTGGACCGTTTGTACCTCATGCAGGGTTCAATATGAATATTTAAGAAAATATGTGAATAAAAGACTTTCGTGTAAGAATTGTCGGGGTGTTTTTGTGGCAGTTGAAACAGGTGCAGCACCAGTTACTTATACCCCTTGGGCTTATACATCTGAAAACAGTTATGCTAACCATACGTATAATACGGGCCCGAGCCCAGGCCCGTATATACCTAGCAGTTCAGTATGTTTTGCAGGAAACGGGCCCGCGGGTATTCATCCTACACATGGGTATGGATATGCAGGGACAGTTTCGTTTCAGTGTAACCCGTTGGATCCTAATGGTGTACCTAACAAGCCCGTTAACAACAGTAGATCAAAAGCAAACGGGAAACAACAAACGAGGTTAAATGCGGGCCAAAATGAGACCCACCCGGCTCCTAGAATGGGCCGACCTCCTAAGAAAAGAAAGATAGAAAATGGGGAAACGGGTTCAGGAAACGGGCCTGATTCGGTTACAAACAATATTAACGGAAACAGTGGAATTGATGTTTTGATGAGACAATACACGGTTGCACCTGCTTTTGATGCAAGAAAGTTGTTAATCGAAAAGGCTAGAACGGTAATTCGTGGTAAATTGAAAGAAATGAAACTAGCTCCTGTTTTGAAAACTGAAAAAACGGGGAAAACGGTTAAAAAGTCTAGTTCAATGGCGATAACGGTCCCTGATCCCGATTTCCATGATTTTGATACGGATCGATCTGAAGAAGTTTTTAAACCGAGACAAATTTGGGCTATTTATGATGAAGAAGACGGTATGCCTAGACTTTACTGTCTTATCCGCCAGGTCATCAGTGTGAAACCCTTTCAGCTTCATATAAGTTACTTAAACTCAAAACCCGATACTGAATTCGGGTTCAATAAATCATGTGGAAGTTTTAAGGTTTCTCATTCTGATTTCGTTGACCAAGTCAACATCTTTTCTCATCTTTTGGGTAGAGAAAAGGCTGGCAGAGTTGGGTCGGTTAATATTTACCCGAAAAGAGGCGATATTTGGGCGGTTTATAGAAATTGGTCTGAAAATTGGAGTAAGAAAATGAATAAAAAAGTTAGGCGACAATTTGAGATGGTGGAAATTCTTGATGATTATAGTGAAAAAGTTGGAGTTTGTGTGACACCTTTGGTGAAATTAGACGGTTATAAAACTGTTTATCAAAGAAACCCTAATAAAAATGCGGGTCGGGTAATACCCAGAAAAGAAATGGGTCGGTTTTCACATCAAGTTCCATCTTGTTTACTAAAAGGTCAAGCTTTGAATTTGCCAGATGGTTGTTGGGATCTTGATCCTGCTGCTACACCAGAACAACTTCTTCAGGCAGAAGAAGACGAAAAGAAGATTGAAGGGACAGGTGGTGAAGGGCATTTTAGTCATTTACTTTGACAAGTGTGTGAGTGTATAGATCCAAAAAACACGTAGTGATGGAGGGAGGGCAATTTAGGTGAAAGGGATCATAAGGTGGTCCTGCCGGCTGGAGCTTAATTACAAATTTGGTTTTTAAAATGTGATTCAAATGTTGGTTGAGAAACATGTGCTAATTACTTCTTATGAATTAATTAGGTTTGAGATGTACTAATTACTTCTATACCCCTGATGCATTGACGGGTTGTACTCTCGAGTCTTTCGTTTTAGTGTCTTGTCGATGTTATTGTCGAGTGATTGTATTGTTGGGTTGTACTCTCAAAACCTGCAATCTAGAATGATAGTTTACACGCATTTAGGGATTTTATAAGCATTACGAGTTTTGATACGTGATGTAGTCAAACTCTGTTTTCCTTGGAATAGATTTCTTTATTAATGTTTCAAGATTTCTTGATTATCACTTTGCTTTCTGCCATGATTTGTTCAAACACATGATTTTATACGTATACCCTTCTTGTTCACACTCAAAATATGGTTTTGAAATACTATTTTTTTTAAAACAGCAGAAAATGACCATATACACTTTGCAAAAATTTGGTGAGTAATTATGTTTCATGTGACTTTGAGCAGGGTGAATCTATATGGTCCGCTATGTTTGCATGTACAGTCAAAACCTTTACTAACCATTTAAATGACTCATTGACCTTCCTGTTAAACAAAGAACTGATGGTTCAAGTAGTCATGCATGTGTAAACCTTTTTTTAATGTTTCTTTCTAAATGATAGTGTAAATTTCTTTTGGCTTAAAAATCATCCAATTTTTTTTATAAACTAGACAAGGCTAACACATTTGATGTTTCATGTATACGTATTGGGGTTAACATAAATCATTGGGAAATCAATCTCAATTCACATGGAAAACACAATAAGCCCAACAGCGTATCAGGTGCTATATTAGGGTTTTTGGAAAAAAAATAAAACCCTACTCGATCTCTATTTAAACCACTTTGGTTTTAAATATTTCTTAAAGCTTTTCTTTTCAAGACATTAATCGTAGATTTTAGTGGTATGATTTTCATTTGGATTGTGAAGAAGAATATATGAACTGATCATATGATTGAATTTTATTTTAAATCATTTAAATTCTCTTTATCAGAGAGATCCAATCTAGAAATCCATGTCCGTTTTTAAAAGTGTTTCAACTTGATTTTTGTTAAGAATATATGCGGTGAAAATACCGGCCTAATTAGGGGTGAGCATAGCAGGGTACCACCGGAACCGGAACCTCTTGTACCGGTTCCTCAATTTTCGGAACCGGAACCGGAACCTCCGGTTCCGGTGCCGCTTCCGGTTACCCTGTCTCTAAAATCGTAAAGTTAAAATAAGATGCAAAGCTTAAATATTAATCATTTTTTTATCATTTTATCTACTAATCTTTGAATAATCATAAATTCCAAACACTTAGACATATGATTTTCTAAATATTATATAGTTAAAACGTTATATTCAGACTAATTAATTACTAAACTCATTCAAAATGACATAAAATATATCATATTGTTATATTTGGACATTAAATTTCTCAAATATATAAAATTTTAACAAAAATAGACCGAATAAACGCCGGTTTCGGTTATCCACCGGTTACCGGTTCCTAAATTTTGAGAACCGGAACCGGAACCTCTTAGGGCGGTTCCATAATTTTAGGAACCGGAACCGGCGGTTCCAAAGCGGTTCCGGTTCCAATTCCGGTTACCCGCTTTTTCTGCTCACACCTAGGCCTAATGATACACTTATTTTTTTTATCGCGTTATACGCGGCATTTTCTGTACGTACGCGTTTTCTTTAATACGCGGTGAAATACACGTGTTATGTATACGCGTCGATATACGCGTTTTATGTTTACGCATTACGAGGTGAATTACGTGTTTTATGTATACGCATTACGCGGTGAAATACGCAGTTATACACGCTAAAATACGCGCTGAAATACACGGTTAAATACGCGGATAATGCGCTGAAATACGCGGTTAAATACAGGATACACGCTGTAATACACGGTCAAATACGCGGTTATTTACACGCTGAAATACGCGGTGAAATACACGTATATGTGTTGAAATACATGGTACACGGTTATTTACACGCTGAAATACTCGGTGCCGGTTCGGTTCCGGTTTTCCAGTGTTTATACACACCCCTACCCTAATCATAAGAAAGCTAAGATATGTATTTGACATCAACAATATTAGGATTTCCTACAAATTTGAACAACCTAAAAAATGGAGTTGATAACATACCGAAATAATAAAATATTTTTTACAAATGACAATTAAATTTTATCGAAATATAATTAAGTATGGCCGTATGGGTGGTGTACTTGTACAGAGTATAATTTTGATTGTGAGAACGTATAAATAAGTTAATTCATATTTCGAAATTTAAATTGGATTGTCGAAATAGGGTTTGATAATGTATCTATGTTGGTTTTAAAAGAATTATGAATATGATTTTTGTTTATAGAATTTAGTCCTTAGGCAATAGTTAAAAACTAATTATGTTGTTTATGTACACATATTTAAATATAACCTGGTTTTTAGATTGGTGGTTTTTTTTTTTTAGTTATTATAGTCTCGATTTGTGTTCACTCTAGATGATCGTCGACAGGTTGAGGTGGGTTTTGAGGTTTTTTTATCTGCAAGCTGTAAGGCTTAACGTACAAGTGTTTGTAGTGTGAAGTAAATGAAAAGTAATTTAGAACCCACCGTCATTTGGTGTAAAAAGATAAAACTTCGGTAGTGATAGAATTACCCTAAAAAGGAGAAGGGTTTGCGGAATTGAGATCGGTTCCACACTATTTAATACTCCCTCCGTCTCACACAAAAATTTCATTTCTAATAGACACAAGCTTTTAGGAGATTAGTAGGGGTAGGGACATTGGTAATACTTTTGATTAAAATATAAGGTTAGATGAGAGTGAAATCATTGGTAATAATATTATTTTTATTAAGTGGACCCCTTAAATTTGAGAAATGAGAACTTTTTTGTGGGACCAAATTTGAAGAAGAAATGAGAACTTTTTTGTGGGACGGAGAGAATATTTGACTCCCTCCGTCCTATAAAAAAAATTTACATTTCATTTGGGCACAATCTTTTAGGAGATAGTTAGTGACGGAGTCATTTGTAATACTTTTGATTAGAATATAAGGTTAGATTGGAGGGAGAAAGTGTTTTATTGGTGAAATGATTGGTAATAGTATTATTTTATTAGGTGGGCCCCCAAATTTGAGAAATGTACTTTTTTATGGGACAAAATTTTAAGGAGAAATGTAAATTTTTCTGTGGGACGGAGGGAGTAATAAACTACTTTCACCTATACCACGCAAAGCATTTTCTTATACCAATTTTAAGTCTTTACCCTTATTTCAACCGATAGTTTTTAAGTGAACATAAAAAGTTCATCACATTATACAATACGTATAATATTGAAAACCAATATTTAACCAGTTTTTTTTTTTTTTTTTTGTCTTAGTACGTCATTTTCACTTTGAATAAACAGTGAGTGAATTTTGGGTGCGATCTTAGGCTTTCTCATATTTATTGTGTGTAGAAAGATGAATTTTGGTGTTGACATTCAATTCCAACAGAATCACATATGGTAAAAGGATAAAACTGCGAAAAGAATTAAATTTAAACCATAGAAATAAAATTGTTTTATAAAGTGGCTAAAGGAAGGTCAAGGTGGAACAAATTAAAATAGCAAAACAGGAGAATTTGCACGTCACTTAAAGCTAATTTCCGTCTACTTTGCTTTTCAAACTTCTTGTAACTGGCAATTTACTTAATGAAATTATACGGCTTAAATAAAGAAAATATGTTTATAAAATAACCTCAAGAGACTAGTAATAGCTCATTGCAGATTAATCAAAACCCAAGACTCACAACTAACAAGTAGCAAGTCTACATAATGCGTCAGACTGCCAAAAATAGAAGATTAATAAAATGTCTGCAGGCATTATTTCCAGGAACCGGTTTCAACCGAGTCAACTCATTTATGAGAACCAACCACCTCTCCTTCAAGGGTTGGTAAGGGCTCAGACACTATCTCAGCCTCTTGTGGTTGTTGAGAGGCCCATTTGTTTGCTAAAGCCATGTTCATCATCTCATATATCTTCCCACCAAGTTGTGATGGACTCTCGGGCTACATCAAAATTAAAAAAATAAATTATAATTAACTAGTAAATCATTAAATCCAAAATATTGCCAGGTGGCACTCACCGTGAAACCACTAGAAATCAATGCAGTATCATATAAAAGATCAATAGCTCTCAAAGCTTCTTCATCATCACCATTGCTTTTGCAAGCAGCCTGAATCATGCATCCAATGCACAGAACGGATTAAACAATATTAAAAAAAGATTTAAAAATTAAATATAAATTAAGAGAATCAATCGTACACTCAATGTTTGAATAATTGGATGTTCAGGATTAATCTCAAATACTCTTCTGCTTCTCATGAAATCCAGACTAGAAGAATCACCAACTGCTTGTGCCTTCATCAACCTAGGGTTTACAAAAACAAAATCTTCATTAAAAAATGAACAAAAATTAAGAAGAAAAAAAATAATATTCAGTTATTCACCTTTCCATGTTTGCAGACCAACCGAATTTCCCAGAAACGAGAACACAAGGTGATGTTTTTAGACGACTTGAAATTTGCACACTTGCAACTTTATCACCTAACCGCTTCTTCATCCAGTCACAAATATGTCCAAATTCCTGTTTCATTTCTTTATCCTTTTCCTCATTCTTGTCACCTGATAACAAAAAATATAGTTAATATAACTATTAACAGAAATAAGGATTAATTTTAAAGACTAACCAATATCTAAGTCTTCCTTGCTAATGTCAACAAAGTTCTTTTCCTTGTACGATTTTAGATTTGTGACAGCAACTTCATCAATTGGATCAACTAAGAACAGTACCTGTTGAAAAGTAGATAAATATATAATTATATAATTATAAATATAGAATAAAGAATATAATGCCAGCTGGAATTACTCACCTCAAGCTCTTTTTCATATAATCTCTCCAAGAAAGGTGTGTTTTTTGCACTTTTGACACTATCAGCAGCAATGTAATAAATATCTTTCTGGTCAGCTTTCATGTTTTCAACATATTCATCCAAACTGATCATTTCTTCTTCACTTTGTGAAGAGAAGAATCGAAGTAATGGTGCAAGACGTTTGTGGTTTTCACGGTCTTCAATACATCCTAATTTTATATGCTTCCCAAAATTCTCCCAAAACTTTTCATAATCCTAAAAAAATAATCAAAAAAATAAATAAATAGATAAATTTGGGAATTTTATGAGTAAGATCAAATGCTTACCTCTCGGTTCTCGCTCATGGATATGCCAAGAATCATGTCAAATGCTTTTCGAACCAGTCTTTTCCTCATTATACGAACCTTTTGGATATAAAAATAAAAAATTAAAATCAATATCCACTTTATCTCCAAACAAATTGTGATAAAAATAGAAAAAAGTAAAATTTACTTACAACGCGACTTTCTTGGAGAATTTCACGTGACACATTTAGGGGAAGATCGTTAGAGTCAACAACACCTTTGACAAAGCTTAGATAGCGTGGAAACTACTCAAAATAATAATAATAATAAAAAGTGGTTAATAAACTCAAAAGTTATAAACTTGTCGAGCATAAAATATTGGAATTTGTTTTATAATTTTACCAGTTCTCCATCAAAATCATCTGAAATGAAAACACGTTTGACATAAAGCCTTATATTCTTAGTTTTTGGATTAACAATATCTTCCTTCCCCATTGGAGTAACTGCAGGCACATACAAAATCGATCTGAATTCAACTTCTCCCTGCAAGTTTTGTCAAAAAATATTATTTAATTTTGCATAAAATATTTAAATCAAAAAATTGCATTTTACCTACCTCTGTTGTGAAGTGTGAAGATGCTAAAGGTTCTAAATACTCATTAAATGCCTTCTTGTAAAACTCATTATAATCCTCTGTAGTAACCTCCTTAGGGTTTCGAAGCTGCAAAAATAAAAAAATAATAATTTATAAAATGTTATAAACATAAGATTAATAAGATTAACTTACCCAAATTGGCTGTGTCTCATTGGTGAGTTCCCAATCCCAGTATTTCTCAACAATTTTCTTAGTTTTCTTCTTTTTCTGTTGCAACACACCAATAATATAGTTCAATATTTATCTTGTTTAACATTAACTCCAATTTATTTAAATATTAATCACTCACCTGAACATTGTCATCAGCACCATCCTTTGTAGCCTCAGCTGGATCTTCATCAACTTCAACCTGTTTCAAATAAATAAAATAAAATAATTGAGCTAGAAAAACATGAAATTAACATTAATTAAAACAAAATCTGGGAAATTCAGAATTACCTCTTTTGTGTATCCCTTTTCTTGCCATGTGTAAATTGGAAACGATACAAACTGCGAATAATTTTTAACGAGTCTCTCGATTCTCTCAGGATGAGCAAAACCTTTATCATCACGCTGAGTGAATAAAAATATATATATTAATACGATAGTTAAATTTAAAAAAAATAAAAAATAAAAGATAAAATGGTGACCTTGAGATGCAATTTGATTGAAGTTCCTCTAGGAATTAATTTCTCAGGATCAGTTTCCTCTCTGACTATATAAGAGCTAGAATTAGCTTCTCCTTCCCAGACAAATTGTTTATCAGATTTAGGACTTTTTGTTGTCACAACAACCTGTTAACAACATAAAAAATTAAACAAAGATAATAAATAATTAATAAAATTCAAAAAACATACCTTATCAGCAACCAAGAAGGCTGAATAAAAACCCACACCGAACTGACCAATCAAATTGCTGTCAGAACCAGAGTCTTTGCTATCCTGTAAAATGCAAACATTTTGCATAAGTATATCATATTTGATGATTATTTGATTAATATATAGAATAAATTTCTAACTTATAAAAAACAGCATTATCGATCGACCTTTAAAGCTTTTAAGAACTTTGCAGTTCCACTATGAGCAATTGTTCCTAGAGAATCAACTAGCTCTTGGTGGGTCATACCAATACCAGAGTCCCTGAATGAAGCATGCAAGTTAGAAAATGTTTAATTAAATTTTTAACAGATTGTTTTAGCAGTTATAAATCTTACGTGAGAGTAATTATTCCATTCTCTTGATCGGTTTGAATGCGTATGTCAAGTTCAGGAGCACCTTCCATAAGCTCTGGTTGAGTAACACTAAGAAATCGTAGTTTATCCAATGCATCACTTGCATTGCTGAAACATAAATACATATATTTACTTATATCAGCAATAGATACTAACCAAAAAAGTAACTACATTTAAGATTTGCTGAAAAAGTTAGAAAATTACCTGATAAGTTCACGAAGGAACACCTCTTTGTTGCTATATAAACTGTTAACAATAAGGTCCATGAGTCGACTCACCTGCAGCAGAAAATAAACATCTTGATATTGATTGGTTATGGTAGAAAACCAGATTAAAAAAATTATATTAAAAGAGTATTAAGCTATAGATAATATCAAATTGCAGACCTCTGCTTGATACTCATACTTCTCGACAGGTGAATCAGGTGTCTGAAAATCAGAAGCAGTTGATTCATACCGGATTCCGGAAGGAATCATACCCAATTTCAAAGGTTTTGTAGAAGCAGTGTAAGTCGAATTCGTTAGAACTGAATACCATCTGCCACTGGAATCCCGCTCTCCACCCTGTTTATGTCATATCATCAATTTTATTAACAAGCAAAATGATAACATAATTATCGGTTATGTATTAAGGCTTCTAATAGCTAACAAACAATCGTTCTAACAAGCTGATTTTGTAACAAAATGTTATACTGCTAAATAGAAATGACGAATACCAATACGATCGTAAACAAAGCTATTGGTGGTAGGAAATGTGAAATAGATTACGAAAAAATGAATAATCATACCGATTCGTTGAAATTGGGGGAACAAATTGAGGCCGCAGCCATGGCATCACGGCGGCGACGGCCTCCATATCGGAGGAGAGAGTTGACGGAACGCCTAGATAACCTGTGCATATTTGTGCGATCGAATCTAACGGAGACGGAGGAGAGTGATGGCCGCAGTGATATTGAAGGGTTTTGTTAGGGTTTGAACAAAAATAGGGGTTTAAGGAAGCTTCTGGAGATGAGAAATCTGTGACCAGTTTCTAATAAAGAAAAACCAATATCACAAATTCACAATAACAAATTAAAAATTCGTTTTTTTGTTAAAATTATCACCGGGTTAACCAGATTAATGTTTGCATAACCAAATTTGAAATTCGAGTATATTATTTAAGAATTTAAACTGTCTTTCCAAGTTTTACAAGAATATAAGAAAAAATAGAATATATTTTTGTACTATGATATACAGTATGTAAAATGAAAGAAAGAATATAATGAAAAATTAATATTTTAATATTTATATTTGTTCCTAGTATGAAAATATTTTTAGTATTTTATTTTGAATAAAAAATATAAGCAAAGTGTCATTTGATCACTTAAATTAAAATACAAACATTTTAATCTTCACAATTATTCGACTTATTTGACGAGGTATTTGTGTATTACATGAAAAATTATAACATTTCGTAATAGTTAAGGATAATATATTTGTAGTTGTCCATGGAGGTTAACTTGATCACAGTTTAATCAATTATGTTAAATTAGCGTCATATCAGTTTTCTTTATCATATTCAAGTACATGACAAATCGTGACTAAACTTACTTAATGGGTGGCCGACCCGCGGCCAAAATTTTATTAATAAATATATTAATATACTTCCTCTGTTTTCAAAATAAGTGATACACTTTCCATTTTGAGGTGTTTCAAAATAAGTGATACATTTTAAAACTTACCATATTTGGTAAAACTAGCAGGGTACCCGCGCAATGCGGCGGCGGGTACCCTGTGACTTTATTTTGTGGCATCAACTTGGTAAGCGGTGGTGGCGGTAGTGATGATGGTGAATGGTGGTGGTGGTGATGATGGTAACCGGTAAATTTGATATTAAGTATTCGAGTTAGTCACAGTTAACCACTAAATATAAAAACAAATTTAAATTCTGCATTCGTAAGGACTAATTATTAAACTAACATTTTGCTAATTTGATCCATTTGACTCACTTGGCCAGTTTAGGATAATACTAATTCGACCCGTATGTTGAATCTGACCCAATAAGCCAGTTTCAATTATTAAGATTTGAAATGCCAAATAATACCAATTCAAATTTATAAATATTGTATTACTTTTTCTTAATTCAAACAAGAAACAAAATTAGTAGAGGGCAAATATGCTAAATTTAAAGATACAGTAGTTTACAAACAAAAGACAAAATAATATCCATAAGAGATAGCCAACGGTTAAAACAGAATAAACTTACACAACAAACAACTTATAAAAACTGCAGCCCACCTCAGACCAATCTCACTACTTCCCGATGGTCTTTGACTAACGCACGGTGCACTTGAGATATGCATGTATCAGCAGTAGGCCGTTAATCAATAGACAAAAAACCATACATAAGAAATCAAAATACTAATCATAAATTTATAATATATTTCTGGTTGTGGGGAAGGAAACGCATGTCATGGAGCGGATTATATTCTTTTGAACACGTGAGGTAATTGTGGTCTGAAATTAAGATGCCATCAAGTATTACTGTGGTAATGTCTTAAAAACAGAAAGATTAAGAGAATTCGAAGAGGTTGTCTGAAACTCGAAACTGTAAGCTGCTTAATTGGTTACCAAGACACCATCCCAACTTTCCTTTCCTCATTTGTACGCCAATACCTACACAATCCCAACACACCATCACAATTTGCAACGGAAAACATCCATCACAAAAAATTTAATTCCGTCACTAATAATAAAGAATGATAATTTGTTAATTGCTTACTGTTCAGGTTCTTGTTCTTTAGTACAAACTTTTTCTTCCAATCCTTACTGTCTTCCGCATCTTCATCTACTTGAAAATAACAAAAATACCCATTTTGAGAACAATAAAAAGATTAGATATGATCCATGTGATTAGAACAAACCTTAATATATCAGTTTCAAAGATTAAGTGATAACCAATTTAACATCCAAGCAACTCAATCACAGATTCGTCGTTCTAATATATGATATCAATCATTATTGACAAAAATTATAAAACAGTACATTCAATGCCTTGACAAAAGCTATATAAATTAGGAATTAAACCTGGAGTCGATTACATAGTGAAAAAATATATTTACCCTTACTTTTACTCTTAAACATCATTAAATTCACTTTAATCAATACTAGCAGGGTACCCGCGCAATGCGGCGGCGGGTACCCTGGAACTATATTTTGCGTCAAATAAATGGTTTTTGGTTACATTCTTCTTCTAACAATAGAATGGTAGCACGCAAAACAGTGTCGGTTGAGAGAAAATATTGTCTTACGCAACATGCCATTGTAAATACAGCAAGAGTTCCATGTAGGTTCATGACTTTGTCATGCATTCAATAACCAAAAAATGGCATGAATTGTGTTAAAGCTTAGGAATATTCAGAATGACACATCGACTCATACATTACTATAATCATACAACATCCAGGTTATTTGTTGCCCATTAAGAAACCACTTTTACTTTAACAAATTTCTCAACATAACAGCAGTAATCGAAAGTTTAAAATAATAACCAAAAAATAGAACGAGCAAATTTTCATCTCATTGTCAAGTAGTATCATGAATCCACTTAGGCATTCAAAGTTGAGTTCTCACAGAATATCCATGTAGAATTGGCACTTGTTGATGTCATTTCCTGAGCTGTTAATGCACTGGACAACAACACGTGAAAAAACTGGTCAGATCCAATTGTAGCTCTCGGAAGGCAAAGAAACAAAACATCTGGATATTCATCTCACATATAGTATGTTTGTATAAGTATGTGCATATTGTGCAGAAGTGATACAACACAACAACCACTAACTATTTAATATAGTAAAGATAAAGATATGTGAGACTCATCATCCACTAACTATTTAATTTAATCTAATTAACTTTGATTATCATATTTTGTCTAAAAACCATGAACTAAAGTATATCACTTATTTTGAAACGGAGGAAGTATAAAAAATAAAATAAAATTAATAGGTATATTGATAATTATATTATAATATATAATATAATATATTAATATATAATATATTAGTTATGTATTTATATATAGAATAGAGAAGATCAAGAAATACAGAGAGGAGAAGATGCAAAAGAGAAGGCAAGAAGAAATGAAGAAGAAACAACGACCTAATCACGTTGTAGGATGCGTCGCAAACGATTCCCGTCACGGCAGGGATTGGTGACGACGATGGACAAATAATGCATCATGAAAATATACAACAGAGTGAAGTTAAAGAATTACGTGATAAACATACACATGAAACTCTTCAAAGAAATCTTATAAGACTTCTTTCGCAACGACATCAAAGAAACCTTATGCTATTAAATTAATATGTTTTAAATTTCCTATTTTCAGTTTTGATATTTTTTTGGTATATTTTTTTCCATGTTGTAATTTTGTTTTTAATATGTTCTAAAAAAATAAAAAATAAAATAAACTGATAAGTCTAAAAGGTTGTTTTAGTTTGAATTATAGGTGAATGAGTATTTGGGTGTGAATTTGAAATAAGGAATGTTGAGATGACACTCATATAAGTGTTTGACTCAAGTCACCATACTCGACTCTCTTACTAAGACTGGACGGAATGGGTCTTGGACCCGTGGTGTGGTGATGATGTGGACAAAGGGCCACCGTGTGGTGACAAATGGGCACACCACCCCCTACACGGCGTGGGGGTTGGTTGTGTTGTGGTGTGGCCACGACAACAACGAGTGTGGTGGCTGATTTCGAGGGGTATGCTATGTTTTGATTGGTTGAAAATTTTAGTTTTCTTTTCTTTTTCTTATATTTAAAATTAAATGGAATGGGTATGGTGTAGTTGGTGTGATGAGTATCTCCTAGATAAATGGTGTGGTTGCTGAGGTGGTAGAAAAATTTGGTGTGATGTAGTGCCCATATCCATAGTCTAAGGGACTTCTTACTCAAAGCATCTTTTACCATGTACTCGATTTCAAAAGAATGATCATGATGATGAAAATAACAATAACAAATTAATAATCATTTTCTTGCTCGTAAGGAGAGTACTCTTGACAAGCATATACTATATTATAGTATCTTGTTTGTTTGCCTACTAAGTTTTTTGTAGTCAAACAATCAACTTTGAAAAAGTGATGCAAATTTATTCAAATATTTGTTACATAATACTCTCTCCGTCCCACAAAAAAGTTCCCATTTCTAACAAAACTTTTGTCCCACAAAAAAGTTCTCATTTCTCACATTTGATGGGCTCCACATTGTAACATCCCGAGACCCGACCTTTAATATTTTATTACTTTTGGTAAGTAATATCTTATTGTTTATTATTTTATTAATTTATAGAATTTTATTTGATTTAATTGAATTAATTGTATTTTTAACCATGGGGTTAAAAATTAAGTAAAACTGAGATATTTAAATGTTAAAATGATTTTTACATATTTGGGTTCATTTCTGAACCGGGGTTCTAAAAATATCTTTGTTGTTAAAATTGGAGATAGTTAGGTCTAATTAAATTATCTGCGAACCTAATATCTTGTACTGTGTTTAACTGAAAATACCTGTGATGGTGAGTTGGGGTGTACGTGTAAGTTAAAGGGCAGATGTCATTTTTACTCCTCATTTTCTCTGGTCTTTCTCTCTGTCTCGACATCACACACACACTACACACACACTTGAGTTTTCTTCCAAATTGGTGTTAATTGCTTGAAGATCTTGTCTATTCCTTGTGATTTTCTGAATCTAGAAGCTAATCTAAGTAAGTTCCCTCCTTCCTTGAGCTAGGGTTCATGTTCTTGAGCTTTGTTGTGATAGGGTTCTTAAGTTAAGTGCGTTTTCTTGTAGTTATTGTTGAATCTTGATGGAAATCCGAAATTGATGCTTGATTTGGTGTTTATTCGAGTTCTTGCAAGTTATATGTGATGAATTGTTAGTGGTAGTGCATTTGGTGAAGCTTTCATAAAGCTCCATCAATGGTGGATTGGGGAAGAAGATGGAGATCTTCCCTAAATTGGTGAAATGTGAATTTTGATGTTCTTGATGTTGTGTTAGGTTAGTTATGCATGTTAGAATGGTAATTGTTAATCATGAAGATCACTAGTTAGCTATTGTGAAAATGCATAAAAGATGGTAGTGTTTGGCTAGATGGAAAAATTTGGTCATAACTAGTTAAAATTGTGAATTGTTGACTTTGGTCAAATCTGGGAATTGACTTTTAGTCTTGTATGGTTTGTAAACTTTAATTATCAAATTCATGCTAGAAATGTGTTAGTTGAATGAATTGTAAGCTCAAGTGTGTAGGTTTCATGTCTTGACCCGTTTGGTTGCTTAATTGTGAAATTGACTTAAGTAAAGTCAAAATTGGTAACACTTGCAATTGGATGCAAGAAGTATGTTGGTTATATAAATTGGATGTTGATCATGTAGTTTAACTCATTGGATTATGTTGTGTGAATGTCCGACATATGATTCTTGTTTTGACCCGTTTGGGCCTAAGGTGCAATGTGACCAATTGGCATAACGAATTGACTTGTTGAAGTTTAGACCTTAGTAGTTGTTATGTGTATAAATACAAGTAATTGGTTGTAAGTTGTGGTTGCAAGATGTGGCCTTAAGCTTGTATTACTTATTAATCATTTGGTGATTTCGGGTGACTAATTCGGTATTCATTTTGTACAGGAAAAGGGAAGGAGCCTCAGTGATATAAGATCATTGAGCTCGGCACAAAAAGGAAGCAAAGGTGAGTGGACTTAACCTTCTTTCTTGTGTGATGTTCAAAATTAGAGAATGGTAGAGTTTTGAGAAAAATGCAGGATTTTGACTGTCTGAAGGAAATCGCGACGCGATCCTCTGGTTCGCGACGCGATGCCGTTTCCGGCTAGAACAGAAAACCGAAATAGCGTTTGGGAAAAATAATAGCGTCGGGAGTTCGCGACGCGATCTTAAATAGCGACGCGATCTTTGCCTGGTGCAAATCCTTGTTGTGATTTTCTTGGTTTACTTCTTTGATGCCTAGTGGTTAGTGGTATTAGAAGTAAGTGGTTATGTGCACATGTTTTTTTTAGAGGTTAGCTATGGTGGTTTTCGGCTACGCTTCGTTACTCTTGGCAGGGGCGATCGGACTCCTTCGTATTCGTTATGTAAGGAGGGATCACCGTGCCTCTAGTAAAGAAGCCATCGGTTGACTGTTGTTGGCCGACAACAGTTGAAGGTCCTCGCCCGACCGCCGATCCTCTTTTAACGTCCAATTGCTTGTGGAAGTTTGGACGGGTTTCCCTATTGATTTCCCTCGTTGTTCTAATTTGTTGTAGTTATGCAAATTGATGTTTATTTCTATTCACTTAGCTTTGTGCTAATCCCTCATTTGTTGACTCTTTTCAGGTTGTGGATTAGGCTTGTTTAGAGTCGGGTTTTGGAAGTATGACCGCACTCTGATTTTGTATACCGGGTCGAGCTTGTTTTAGTAACACCTTAAAATATTTTAAATATTTAGTTAATATGTAAAGTTTTTATGTTGTGTAATAATTTAGGATGTGTGTCTTCTTAAATCGCTTCCGTATGTTTATTTATTTAAAAAAAAAAAAAAAAAAAAAGGCTCTAGATTGTGGTGTTACAATTTGGTATCAGAGCCCAGGTTTGGCGATGGTTGCACATTTAGGTGTACCATTCCCAAATCTTGGCTCGAGTTGGTCAAACTTCCATAATTTTGGGAGTGGATTAGTCGAGTGAATATGAATTGTGTGTTAGTAGTAGTTAGTAGATAGGTACTAACGATTTAAACTAATAGTTCGTGAGATGTTGTGCTTGTTACAGATATGACAGATAACGATTCCAATCCGCCGATAACCACGCCGAACCCCGAACAAGGAATCATTGGTACTTCTCGGGATACAAATGAAGACAGGGAAGATTACATTATAAGAATGGAAAGTCGTTTGGAACATCTTCAGAATCTGGTTGATAGCATGAGCCAGAACCAAAATAACCAACCACCAAATTTCCCTCCCGTGTTTACTCCATCAATGCCCGTTCCTACCATGCAGATTCCCACAACTCCCGCCTTTACCATGACGGTTCCCCTAATGTCAACCACACCCGAACCTAATCCAACAATGTCACAACCACAATACTATTATGTTAACCCAAGCCAAGGTTTACCTCAATACCAATTCACCAACCAACCCTACCCATTCGGCATGAAACCAGGTTGCACTTTCAAACAATTTCTAGACTGTAAACCCCCTGAATTCAGTGGGAGTAGAGATCCCAATGTCACTATGAACTGGTTAAGGGAAATGGAGAGAACTCTAGACGCTTGTGGGTGTGATGACCAACACCGGGTGATGTATGCCACGCGGAAATTAGTTGGTGGGGCTCTGAATTGGTGGGATACTTTAATTGAGCATCTACCCAAGGAAGTCAAAAACAGTATAACATGGGATCAATTTAAAGAACAGATGTGCAAACGTTATTGCAATTCGTTTGAGATGGATAGGATTCGGTCGGAATTCTTAAATTTGCGGATGACTGAAAGGATGACAGTTGATGATCTGATCGATCAATTTAATGAAAAACTGAGGTTTGTGCAACAATGGGTTCCCGATGAGCCATCGAAAATAAAGCATTTTATTGGTGCTTTGCGACCCGAGTACCGAACCACAGCAAGGCTTGCAACCACACTATCACAGGCTTTTGATTTGGCTAAAACTGTTGAAGGTGATTTAAATTCTCGTGATTGGGTGACCCAAGATAGACCCGGGTATCAAAAGTTCAAGTCCACACAATCGGGTTCTCAACAAAGCAAGAAAGGGAAAGGAAATCAAAGGTTTACTAGTCCGAATCGTAAACAGTCGGGTGGAAATTCGGGTCAAAGGACACAGTGGTGTGTTAGATGTAGATCTTCTCATAGTGGGGCTTGTACGGCCCAAACGATGCGGTGTGTCAGGTGCGGACAGTATGGGCACGAGATGAATGATTGTAAATTCCCAAGAAGTGTTTGCTGGAATTGTCATAAAGAAGGTCACAGAGTCGGTGATTGTCCTTCGGATAGAAGATCGGGTTCGGGTTCTGGGTCGGTTGGGGGATCGGTGGCATCATCTCCTCAAAAGAGGAAGAACCGTCCTACATCAGAGGGTCGAGCTTTCAAAATGACGGTCGAAGAGGCTACCACTACTGATGATGTCATCACTGGTATGTTTCCGATAAATAACATAGATGCTCGTGTGTTGTTTGATTCGGGAGCTAATCGCTCATTTATTTCTGTGGATTTCCATGCTAAGTTAAAATTGCCTACATCTGTGGTAACTACTCCATTGGAAGTGGAAGTAGATGATGGTTATGTGGTGCCAGTCACAACATCTGTGACTGGGGCAAATATTAATATTGATGGGGCGTGTTTTAATATGTTTTTACTTTTAATGCCAATATCTGGTTTCGATGTGGTCCTTGGAATGGATTGGCTTAGTTTAAATAAAGCACTAATAAATTGTGACAAGAAATTGATTTCATTTCCATTGCCTGACGGGACACACGTAGTGGCCCATGGGGATCGGGTTAATACATCTCTCCCTATTATTTTATTCATGAAAGCTAGAAAATCTCTAGCCAAAGGATGTGAATCGTTTCTTGCTTATGCTATTGATGTCAGAAAAGAAAAGCAGGTTGTTAGAGACATCCGGGTGGTATCGGAATACCCGGAGGTCTTTCCCGATGAGTTGCCTGGGTTACCTCCTATTCGGGAGGTAGAATTGAAAATTGATTTGGTTCCGGGAGCCAGTCCCGTAGCCAGGGCTCCGTACAGATTAGCACCGTCAGAAATTCGGGAAATGATGACACAGATACAAGAGTTATTGGATAAGGGTTTCATCAGACCGAGTTCTTCGCCTTGGGGTGCACCAGCTTTGTTTGTTAAAAAGAAAGACGGCACTATGAGAATGTGTATTAATTACCGTGAGTTGAATAAGAGAACAGTTAAGAATAAGTATCTGTTACCGCGTATTGATGACTTGTTTGATCAGTTGCAAGGGGCTTCATACTTTTCAAAGATCGATTTAAGGTCGGGTTATCACCAAGTCCGGGTTCATGAGACCGATATCCCAAAAACCGCGTTTCGAACGAGATACGGTCACTACGAATTTCTAGTCATGCCATTCGGTTTGACGAATGCTCCCGCTATATTCATGGATCTTATGAACCGGGTATGTCGACCGTATCTTGATAAATTTGTAATTGTTTTTATTGATGTATACTAATTTATTCCAAAACCGATTTGGATCATGAGAATCACCTAAGGCAAGTTTTAGACACTTTGAAACGGGAACAACTCTATGCTAAGTTTTCAAAGTGTGAGTTTTGGCTCCGGGAAGTTCAGTTTTTGGGGCATGTAATTTGTCAAGAAGGGGTGAAGGTGGACCCATCTAAGATAACCGCGGTGATGAATTGGAGTGCCCCGAAGACTCCATCCGAAATTAAAAGCTTTTTAGGTTTGGCCGGTTATTATAGAAGGTTCATCAAGAATTTCTCAAAGATTGCTAGTCCGTTGACAAAGTTGACACGAAAAGATGTTCCATATCGGTGGGGTGATGATCAAGAAAGGGCGTTTCAATTGTTAAAACAATTATTGTGTCAAGCTCCAATACTAGCCTTACCCGAAGGATCAGATGATTTTATAGTTTATTGTGATGCATCTTATTCGGGTTTGGGTTGTGTACTAATGCAAAGAGACCGGGTGATTGCTTATGCCTCTCGTCAATTGAAACCCCATGAAAATAATTACCCGACCCATGATTTAGAGCTCGCGGCGGTGATTTTCGCATTAAAGTTGTGGAGGCATTATCTTTATGGAACCAGATGTGTTATATGTACCGATCATAAAAGCCTTCAATATGTTTTCTCACAAAAAGATTTGAATGTAAGGCAACGAAGGTGGTTAGAGCTTATTAAAGACTATGATTGTGAAATTCGATACCACCCGGGGAAAGCTAATGTAGTTGCCGATGCCTTAAGTCGTAAGGGATCATCGGAGGTGGTTCAGTTTATGCGTATGGAAATTGTGTCCGATATTATTGACCGGTTGAGAATATGTCAAATAGAAGCCTTGAAAGACGAAAACTTGAAATCGGAGATTATGTATAAGCGAAAAGATGAGTTGATCGATGATACCCGAAGATTGAAAACGTTTCGGTCACGAATTTGGGTACCGTTACTCGGGGGATTACGGGAATTAATATTGGAAGAATCGCACAAATCACGTTTATCTATCCATCCGGGTTGTACAAAGATGTACAATGATTTGAAAGTTTTGTATTGGTGGCCCTCTATGAAGTTAGATATTGCCCGATTTGTTGAAAAATGCCATGTTTGTGCTCAAGTCAAGGCCGAACATCAAAAACCGTATGGGTCGTTAAAACAGTTAGATATTCCCGAGTGGAAATGGGAGAATATTACAATGGATTTCGTCACGAAATTACCTCGTACCCAAAAGAATCACGATATGATTTGGGTAATTGTCGATCGGTTAACCAAAAGTGCTCACTTTTTGGCCACAAACGAAACCGCGTCACTCGATAAATTGGCTAAGTTGTATATTGATGAGATTGTTTCCCGACATGGTATTCCGTTATCTATTGTATCTGATCGGGATCCTCGATTCGTTTCCAATTTTTGGAAGAGTTTGCAAAGAGAATTAGGTTCTCGGGTGAATTTGAGCACGGCGTATCACCCACAAACAGACGGTCAGACAGAAAGAACCATTCAGACTTTGGAAGATATGTTACGGACTTGTGTAATGGAATATGGTGGGTCGTGGGATTCTCATTTGCCTTTGATCGAGTTTGCTTATAACAACTCGTATCATTCGAGTATTAAAATGCCACCATATGAAATGTTGTATGGTAGACGGTGTAGAACTCCCACATGTTGGCTTGAAGCGGGAGAAAAACAGTTTGCGGGTCCCGAGATTGTTCAGTTAACGGCCGATAAGGTGGCAATTGCACGTGAAAAGTTAAAAGCCGCTCGGGATAGACAAAAAATGTATGCGGATCCACGGCGTAGACCTGTAACTTTTGTTGAGGGTGAACGGGTTTATTTGAAGGTTTCTCCGTGGAAAGGTGTTATCCGTTTCGGGAAACGGGGAAAATTAGCACCGAGGTTTATTGGCCCGTTTGTTATTCATCAAGTGGTGAACGACCAAACCGTTGCACTTAATCTTCCTCCTGAATTGTCAGGTATTCATGACACGTTTAACGTGTGTTATTTGAGGAAGTGTAATATTGATGAGGAAATCCCGGTGTTACCGACTACTGATTTAAAGGTGGATTCGAGAAAAAGGTTAGTAGAAGAGCCGGTGGAAATTTTGGATCGAAAGGTAACAAAGTTGAGAAAGAAACAGATACCGATGGTTTTGGTTAAATGGAAACATAGTTTGGGTGCCGATAAGACGTGGGAAACCGAATCAGATATGAAGAACCGTTATCCGAATTTATTTGATCAAGGTGAGATTCCGGGGACGGAATCTCTTTAAGGAGGGGAGATTTGTAACATCCCGAGACCCGACCTTTAATATTTTATTACTTTTGGTAAGTAATATCTTATTGTTTATTATTTTATTAATTTATAGAATTTTATTTGATTTAATTGAATTAATTGTATTTTTAACCATGGGGTTAAAAATTAAGTAAAACTGAGATATTTAAATGTTAAAATGATTTTTACATATTTGGGTTCATTTCTGAACCGGGGTTCTAAAAATATCTTTGTTGTTAAAATTGGAGATAGTTAGGTCTAATTAAATTATCTGCGAACCTAATATCTTGTACTGTGTTTAACTGAAAATACCTGTGATGGTGAGTTGGGGTGTACGTGTAAGTTAAAGGGCAGATGTCATTTTTACTCCTCATTTTCTCTGGTCTTTCTCTCTGTCTCGACATCACACACACACTACACACACACTTGAGTTTTCTTCCAAATTGGTGTTAATTGCTTGAAGATCTTGTCTATTCCTTGTGATTTTCTGAATCTAGAAGCTAATCTAAGTAAGTTCCCTCCTTCCTTGAGCTAGGGTTCATGTTCTTGAGCTTTGTTGTGATAGGGTTCTTAAGTTAAGTGGGTTTTCTTGTAGTTATTGTTGAATCTTGATGGAAATCCGAAATTGATGCTTGATTTGGTGTTTATTCGAGTTCTTGCAAGTTATATGTGATGAATTGTTAGTGGTAGTGCATTTGGTGAAGCTTTCATAAAGCTCCATCAATGGTGGATTGGGGAAGAAGATGGAGATCTTCCCTAAATTGGTGAAATGTGAATTTTGATGTTCTTGATGTTGTGTTAGGTTAGTTATGCATGTTAGAATGGTAATTGTTAATCATGAAGATCACTAGTTAGCTATTGTGAAAATGCATAAAAGATGGTAGTGTTTGGCTAGATGGAAATTTGGTCATAACTAGTTAAAATTGTGAATTGTTGACTTTGGTCAAATCTGGGAATTGACTTTTAGTCTTGTATGGTTTGTAAACTTTAATTATCAAATTCATGCTAGAAATGTGTTAGTTGAATGAATTGTAAGCTCAAGTGTGTAGGTTTCATGTCTTGACCCGTTTGGTTGCTTAATTGTGAAATTGACTTAAGTAAAGTCAAAATTGGTAACACTTGCAATTGGATGCAAGAAGTATGTTGGTTATATAAATTGGATGTTGATCATGTAGTTTAACTCATTGGATTATGTTGTGTGAATGTCCGACATATGATTCTTGTTTTGACCCGTTTGGGCCTAAGGTGCAATGTGACCAATTGGCATAACGAATTGACTTGTTGAAGTTTAGACCTTAGTAGTTGTTATGTGTATAAATACAAGTAATTGGTTGTAAGTTGTGGTTGCAAGATGTGGCCTTAAGCTTGTATTACTTATTAATCATTTGGTGATTTCGGGTGACTATTCATTTTGTACAGGAAAAGGGAAGGAGCCTCAGTGATATAAGATCATTGAGCTCGGCACAAAAAGGAAGCAAAGGTGAGTGTACTTAACCTTCTTTCTTGTGTGATGTTCAAAATTAGAGAATGGTAGAGTTTTGAGAAAAATGCAGGATTTTGACTGTCTGAAGGAAATCGCGACGCGATCCTCTGGTTCGCGACGCGATGCCGTTTCCGGCTAGAACAGAAAACCGAAATAGCGTTTGGGAAAAATAATAGCGTCGGGAGTTCGCGACGCGATCTTAAATAGCGACGCGATCTTTGCCTGGTGCAAATCCTTGTTGTGATTTTCTTGGTTTACTTCTTTGATGCCTAGTGGTTAGTGGTATTAGAAGTAAGTGGTTATGTGCACATGTTTTTTTTAGAGGTTAGCTATGGTGGTTTTCGGCTACGCTTCGTTACTCTTGGCAGGGGCGATCGGACTCCTTCGTATTCGTTATGTAAGGAGGGATCACCGTGCCTCTAGTAAAGAAGCCATCGGTTGACTGTTGTTGGCCGACAACAGTTGAAGGTCCTCGCCCGACCGCCGATCCTCTTTTAACGTCCAATTGCTTGTGGAAGTTTGGACGGGTTTCCCTATTGATTTCCCTCGTTGTTCTAATTTGTTGTAGTTATGCAAATTGATGTTTATTTCTATTCACTTAGCTTTGTGCTAATCCCTCATTTGTTGACTCTTTTCAGGTTGTGGATTAGGCTTGTTTAGAGTCGGGTTTTGGAAGTATGACCGCACTCTGATTTTGTATACCGGGTCGAGCCTGTTTTAGTAACACCTTAAAATATTTTAAATATTTAGTTAATATGTAAAGTTTTTATGTTGTGTAATAATTTAGGATGTATGTCTTCTTAAATCGCTTCCGTATGTTTATTTATTTAAAAAAAAAAAAAAAAAAATGGCTCTAGATTGTGGTGTTACACACATAATAAAATATTATTATTCTTAAGGACCCCACTACTAATATCCACTAACTATCATTCTCTCTCCAATCAAACCTTATATTTTAATCAAAATTAATACCAATGACCCCACCACTAAGACCGGTGCCAATGGGCGATCGGTTGGCCGCCGGTTGGCCACCGCCGGAACCGGCGCCGTTGGCACGGTCCGCCGGTTGGACCGCGGGTCGCTTAAGCGGCGAGAGAAGGGGAGCGTGATGTGGGGCCCAGCCGTACCCTCCAGCCAATGAAAAAAAAGCATTTTTTTTTCTTTTTTTCTTTTTTTTTTAAACGGTAATAAATTCGAATATAAACGGTAATAAATTAAAAAAAACGGTAATAATTCCAAAAAAATCCGAAAAAATTCAAAAAAAATCAAAAAAATTCAAAAAAAAAATTCCCCCTCATTTACATCTATAAATATCCACTCATTTCTTATATTTTTACACCACAATCACCTTCTTTCTATCTCAAAAAAATCATACCTCCTCCCAAACTTTTAAAAAATGTCCAAAAGACGTCAATCATCGGTATCCAACGACATGTGGGATTACCTTACTGGATCACCGGTTGACGCCCCACCCTCACCGGCCGGTTCTTCGTCGGGTCAAACAAACAACCCGACACCATCGCTAGGTTTTGGGGCTTTCTCCCAACCACAACCAAACTACCAATACCCTCAACCACCACCCAACTTTCACTACCAACAACCACCACCCAACTTCCATTACTCTCAACCACCACCAAACTTTCAATACCAACAACCACCACCCAACTTCCATTACTCTCAACCACCACCCAACTTTCAATACCAACAACCTCCTCCCACCACACCTATCTATTCACAAAATTTCCAAGAACCATCACCAACCGACACCCAAAATGTGGGGGACACCCAACCGGAACCGACACCCTCAAGAAAAGGGAAAGAAAAAAGGGTGGAAAAGGGGAAAGAAAAAAGGTTGGAAAAGGGGAAAGAAAAAGCGTTGCCAAAAAGGGCACAAAAAAAGTGGTCAACCCCTGACGAGGTGATTTTGGCCCAACGTTGGATTCATAACTCTGAAGATGGTGTGAAGGGGAATAGCAAAAAATGTTTCGTCCATTGGGCTCGAATTCTCGAGGACTTCAACTCGACTGCTTCTGTGAAGCGTAACATGAACCAACTCACGGGCAAATGGTCCAAAATAGCGCATGACGTGAAAAATTTCAGCGCTATATACAATTCGTTAAACGACGTGCGTGGAAGCGGTACGCGAGACGAGGACGTTCTAAAAGCTGCTCGTCAACAATTCCGTGAAAATGTCGGCCGTAATTTTGTATACGAAGACTGTTGGGAAGTGGTGAGAGATAGCCCAAAGTTCTATTTTTCAGTGGGCGTCATGGATACCGAGCCGATAAGCCTCGATGAAGACACCGAACCGGCGAGCATGGATCCAGGGACGGCGGCACCAAGGACGTCGACACCGGCTAACATGCATGCGTTGTTCCAAGATGACCCGTTGAGGCGCCCCCCGGCCGCAGTGTGAGCAAGAAAAGTCAAAAGACTTCGTCTTCGTCCGATGCCGCAAGTTCCCGAAGGTCCATTAAGCTGGACACTTTGGACCTCGTTAGGAAAACCTCCAATAAGCATACAGGCATTATCAAAAAGGTTGCAAAAATGGCACACAAAAAATTGATTTTGGAAACTTGGAAATTCCTAGCCATAAAAGTGCCAAACGACATTGACGAAAGTCGTAAGCAAATGCTTGAAAACGCTCAAGATGAAATTGCACATCAATTTGAAAATGATTTGGCGATTTTTAAAGACGTTGACGAGGAGGGTGACGGTGAGGGTTCGGGAGCACAAGGACCGGTTGGCGAAGACGAAGACGAAGACGACAATGAATCTCTTGATTAGTAGTTTTTTTAGTTTGAATGTCTTTTTTTTTATTTATTAATGGCTTTTTTTTTTAATTAATGTCTTTTTTTTAATTATTTTAATGTCTTTTTATGTATTTCTTTTTTAATTAATGAAATGTATTTTTATTAGTTATATGTTTTAATTAGTTTATATATTTTTATTAGATAAAGAAAAGTAAGTGGTGGGGCCCAAATTTGGTGAAGTGACGGAGTGCTGTTGGCATGGGTACGTCAGTTTAGTGTTAGTTAGTTTGTATGCTGACGTGGCGCTGAGTTGGCAGAAACTGACGGCGTCAGTTTGCGTCACCATTGGCACCGGTCTAACTACCACCTAAAAACTTGTGCCAAGATGAAATGGGAACTTTTTTGTGGGACGGGGGGAGTAATTATTAAGATAGTACAAATGGGAAAATTTTGGTGCCAAATTCAGAACCAAACGCATATCTGTGTAAAAGATGGAATATGTTTGAACTCTAAAGTCAAAATAACTTCATAACTGATCAAAATTGCAGGCATGTTTGAGCCTCAATCTATCTACCAAGACAATTCATGATATACTTGAATTAAAAAAAAAAAAATCAACTATCAATAAATATTCCTCATTCTACTATGTCCTGTAATGGTTTGCAGAGACGTATTAAAGAATGTGTCGGGAAGTATTTACTATGAGAAAGAACATGTCTCGCTTTTTAAAAAATGGCAAGCAAAATATCATCTTGCTGAAAAGATGGACTCATGCATAGATACTGATTCAATATGCTGTCAAATATTTGGTTCCTGCAAAAAAAAAAAAAAAAGATTTGAAAAAAATTAATCAACAGCCGTATAAAATTATAAATCTCATTAAAGAAATGACTTCACTATTTACCTGAAAATAATCTTGTTTTATAGGTGGCTCCTGCTTTCCAAAAATACATGTATGCTAAGTTGGTGTGCTTCATCCATGGATTTCTGCACCAAAGTTGACCACATTATCAACTTTTTTTATATTTTTATTTTTTATTCTTGTTATAAAAACAACCCAAATCGACAAATTAGTAAACAGGTCGAAAATACAATAATTAACCAAAATGCATACCTAAATAAACAGAGCATCTTTTACTCAATGTCCAAGAATTCACATGACTGGAAAGACGTTTTGCACCTCAATTTTATTTACAATTCGAATAAGTCCAGCCCATTTTATAACAACCACCACATTTCACATAATAATAATAATAATAATAATAATAATAATAATAATAATAATAATAATAATAATAATAATAATAACTTTAAACAACTTTATTCTCTCTGTAAAATTTTAATTTGTCAACAACCTCATGAATATCACAACCCTCATCAACTACCAACAATTCTTTTGCCAACATTGCATAAGTCTGAAAATTAGGAATTATATTTCTCGATTCCATTTTATGTATAAATTGTAAGCATATATCCACCTCACCATCTTTTAAAACCCCATCAATCAGAACCGTCCAAACAATCTCATCTGCATCAAATTCTCGGTGTAACATGTCCTCAAATAGCTCACAAGATTTACTCTTTTGCCCTTCTTTGCATAAACCACAAATAAGCGATTTATACAATTGAATTTCAGGTTCAAAACCTTTTAATTTCATCAAATTAAAGAATTTTAAAGCGGTTTCAACTTTTAAGTTATCACAATGAGTAATAATAAGAGACTCGAATATATGTCGATTAGGGTTTATATCATTTTCTTCCATTTTGTGTAATAACTCAACTGCTTCTGTTCTCTTCCCTTCTTTACATAAACCAACAATTATAGCACTGTAGGTATCAACCGTTGGTTCACACCCGTATTCCAACATTCTAACTAAAAGGTCAACAATAGTCAACTCTTTCTCGTTTGACCCAAAAAAGTCAACTGCTTTTTCATGTTGGCCTGCAGCTTTCTCAAAAAGTAACCGCCTTTCGTTTTCCAACCCTTTCATCAAGATTCGATAAGTTCGATAATTCGGTCTGCATCCTTTATCAACCATTTTTTTAAAATATAAAAATGCATGATCCACTCGATTTAATGATACAAATCCATTAATTAATGAAGTATATGTCACATGATCAGGATTAATTCCGTTTTTCTCCATTTTTTCAAGTAATATTTCTGCTTCATCTACACGAGCTTCCAGACATAACCCATAAATTAGTGAACTGTGAGTTAATAAATTTGGAATAATATTTTTATTTTCCATTTCATTAAAAATCTTGAAAGCAAGATGAACACTACCGTTTCGACACAACCCATGGATTAAAGTTGTGTAAGTAATCACATTTGGTACAACGTTTTTCTCCACCATTTTTTCACATAATTCTTGTGCTTCAATTAATTTATTACTTTTTGATAAATACGATATAATTGCATTATAAGTTTCAGTTTCGACCCTACAACCATTTTTTTCCATTTTTTCAAGCAACTTAAGTGCATCTTCTACATTTCCTTGTTTACAATAACTGTTAATTAAGGTGGTATAATGTACCTTATTTGGTATTAAACCTTGGTCAACCATTTCATGGAAGAAAGTCAAACCTCCATCAAGATCCCCTGTTTTACAAAACCCTAAAATTAGTTCACCATAAGTCCACTCATCTGGTTTGCATCCATTAGCCTTCATTAAATTAAATAATCTTAATGCATTATTTAAATCCATTTGTTTAATAAATCCAATAATTAAAGTGTTATACGAAACAACAGTCGGCAACGGGCCTACTTTCGTCATTTTGCTCAAAAGAACCATACCCTTTTGTAAATTTTTCATCAAACACAAAACTTTAATAATTTCATTATATGTTTCGATATTTGACAAATTACCATTTTGCCCCTGCATCCAATCAAATATCATAAAGGCAGCATCAAACCTCCCAATTGCACCTAACTCATATATTAAAGCATTAAGAGTAACCGTGTTTGGAATCAAACCATCTTTCAACATTTTATGGTAAAACCCGACAGCAACTTCGGGTTGACCCGTACGAAACAGCCCACTTATAAGAGCTGTGTAGGTCTGCACATTTGGCAAACAGCCCATATTTTTCATGATAATTACAAGATCCATAGCTTTTTTAACCAACCCACTTGCACATAATGAAGAAATAGGGACCGTAAATGTATAAACAGTTGGTTCAATGTTTTTTTCCATCATTTCCTTAAGCATATCCAATGCTTCATCGACCCGACCCACATTGCATAACCCGTTTATAAGATTGGTGTAAGTTGCAGAATTTGGATCAACCCCTTCTTTCACCATTTCATCAAAAACCCTAAAAGCAGATTTTAAATCTTTATTCCTACAATAACCAAGAATCATAGAACTGAAAGTGAATACATCTGGATACAAATCATACTGACCCATCTGATCTAAATACGATTCTGCTTCTTGAACTTTTCCCTTTTTACACAACATATTAATCATTGTATTAAAAGTCAACAAATTTGGCTTAATCCCATAATCTATCATCTGCATAAAAACCTCACGAGCAGCTTCAATCATTTGAAACTTTCCCATTTGAATTAACAAAGTGTTAGAGCTATACAAACTATAACCAACACCTTTAATCCTAATTTCATTTAAATAATCAATAACCCCTAAAAGTTCTTCCTTACTTTTACACTCTTTCACCATCAAAACCCTAATATGATCAGTATCCCCAAATCGTCCTTCACGAACTAACCTACTTAACATCGTTTTATAGCATTTCAAATCATGCTTATAAGAATAGGTTTTTGAAACCCAATAAAAGAATCTAACAACTACATCTATATCTGTATGTGAATTCACAATTTTGGCAACATGATCATGCTGGAGTTTATGACTAACATGCTTAAGTTCTTTGTTTTCAAACCAACGAGGATCAGACAACATTTTGGAAACATTAGTGACTAAATTAGGGTAATTAAAATTAGGTTGTGATGAGAATCTGAGAAATGTGTGAGAACCTAACAACGGGCAGTGTTTTCGGAGATCAAAAAGAGATTTAGGTTTAAAAGGTTTTACCATTTCGATTGAAAATTCATTCATTCGTGAGCTGATTGCTGCTGATGTTGAGAAATTATCAGCAATTGCATCGATGAAGAATCGGTTAGGGTACTGATTTTTGTAGTGAAATGTAATGGTGGCATGATTCGATGCGTGAACGTGGTCAATTGAAGACCATGTTATGAGAAATTGGGTGGTTGAAATATGAATTTGGGAATCGGTAAATGGGAATCGACCTTAGGTTTGATATTGTTTTTTTTTTTTCTTTTTTCTTTTTGTTCTTGGTATATTGTCCCTTCGGCTGTTAAACCCAAGTCCCCAACGACGTAGGGTTTATATTGAAATTAGGGCAGGGAATCTGGTTACTGCTCCTGTGGAATGGCTACTTAGCAGTTACACCTATTTTTAGCCTTAAATTTGATGATAGATCTATCGGTATAGATCTTTCGAATAACTTACTGTTTGATTTTTCATTTAATTAATATTTATCAGATGATAATAAGTATATTTTAAAATGGTTATAAAAATAATTAAATCGCGTACATCTTAAGTATAAATACGAACATACGTTGTAAGTGAGAATATTCTTTTATGTCCAAAGTAAAAATAGTAAATAAAGAAAAAAAAACAAATTATGAAACTAAAAGATAAATATTTGTTATGGTTTAAAACAATTCGGTCATAGACTAAACATTGATATGTGAATTGGGTTTTTACTAGAAAAGAATCTGCCTCACTTTTGGATGCATGAGATTTACTGTCGTTTTCTTTAGGCTAAAAACAAATTTAACCACCTCTAGTTATTATTCGATTCTTATAGAGTTGCATAAATTATTGTTAGAGTAGTTAATAATATGCAAGTAAAACGGTATTTAACCATGAAGTCCTCACGAGTCATTGTTATGAGTGGTCTATTCACATCTAATTATCTAAATGCATGGCAACTAAGTTAACAAAATCTTTTAACCAACATTACCACATCATTAATATCTCTAGTATATAGCCCAATTGGTAAGGATACGAGGAAACTTGCAAAATAACATATATATCACGGGGTCAAACACTGTCCCCATGATTCCCAACGCCTTGGTGAGTCAAAATTTACCCACTCATTGAGTACCCTTGGAAGTTGGATTCGATAGGCCGATCGGGTTTCCGGATTCCACCTTTTTTACAAGATATAACCATTAATTAAAATAAATTAATTTGTGGTTTTCTACTTTATTTTATTTTATTTGTATGTTAAAAGAGGGCCTCATTCAAATTTTTGTGTGTAGTGTTTTTTCTATGAAAGATTATATTATTTCTCATTAAATCTTCCATTTCATTCCATATTCATAAAATTATCCGTTATAATATACATCAATTCTCTTTAATAATCCTTTTTTTTTTTTTTTAATTTGAACACTTAATAAATACGAAAACAATACCTGTAAACAATATCCTTTAGTGCATAACCTCATTCATGTTCTTCCCGTACATTTCTTAATCATCCTGTAAAGTGTAAACAATCACTTGACGGTTTGTCAAGATGCTTCAAGTCGCAGCTTCTGGTTCTCTTCAATCAAACTCAAACCTGTATCCTTTCCAAATCTGTAGAAACCCAATTGAACCAGCTCAATTACACGCTATATCAATCAAAACTGCAACTTTTCATGACCCAATAATATCATCTCGCCTTATATCTCTCTATACCCACTCTAAAACCAACACCCTTGATCACGTCCGATCAGTGTTCAACCAAATTCAACAACCAACCTTGTTTTCATGGAACACCCTCATCAAATCCTACGTCGAGAATCAGCGATCACAAGAATCCCTCATTATTTTCATCGAATTCATGTCACGGTCTGGTTTAATACCTGATGTATTTACTTTACCCTGTGTGATCAAAGCGTGTGGAAGATTAATGGCAGTTAAAGAAGGTGAGCAGATTCATGGTTTGGGTATGAAGTTCGGGTTCGGGTCGGAAGTATTTGTTCAAAGCAGTTTAGTCAGTATGTATTCGAAATTTAAAGATATAGCATCTGCACGCAAGGTGTTCGATAAAATGTCTGAGAAAGAATTGGTTTCTTGGAACTCGTTAATGGATGGATACGTGAAGTCTGATAACATCGAGCTTGCAAAGGAGTTATTTGATGAGATGAAACAAAGAGATGTTGTTTCATGGACTGTAATGATTGATGGATTATCAAAATGTGGTAAAGTTGAAGATGCACGAAAGGTGTTCGATGAAATGCCCAGCAGAAACTTACCATCATGGAATGCGATGATTAATGGGTATATGAAAGCTGGTGATTTTGTTTCAGCACGTAGTTTATTCAATCAAATGGAAGATAAAGATATAATCACATTTAATTCAATGATAGCAGGGTATGAATTCAATGGACAGTTTTCAGAAGCTTTAAAGTTGTTTATCCAACTCTTAAATTTAGGATATACACCTACAGATAGTACTTTAGTTAGTACACTATCTGTTATATCATGGTTAGCTGTACTTAGTAAGGGAAAATGGGTTCATTCTTACATGGTTAAAAATGGACAAAAAATAGATGGTATAATCGGTACTTCACTAATCGAAATGTATTACAAATGTGGGAGCATCGAGTGTGCTTTAAAGGTTTTTGACAGTATACCCAAGAAAAAATTGGCCCACTGGAATTCTATAATAGTTGGATTAGGAACACATGGGCAAGCTAAACATGCACTTGAATTATTTAACAAAATTCTTAAACTTAAGTTCATCCCGAATGATATAACCTTCATAGGTGTATTAAATGCTTGTAACCATGCAGGTTTGGTTGAAGATGGTAAACGGTATTTTAATTTAATGATAAATGATTATAAAATAGAACCGACAGTTGAACATTACGGTTGTTTTGTTGATATTCTTTGTAGAGCAGGTAATCTTGAAGAAGCAAAGAATGTGATAGATAATATGCCCATGAAACCGAATAAAATCATTTGGATGAGTTTACTTAGTGCTTCAAGAATCTATAAAAACATAGAAATTGGGGAATACGCTGCTAATAATATAACGAAAATCGACCCAAAATATATAGAAAGTTACGTGCTTTTGTCTAACATGTATGCTGCAATTGGAAATTGGGAAAAAGTGTCGAATGTTAGAGAAATAATTAAAAAAACGGGCGTGAAAAAGGATCCAGGATGCAGTTTTATAGAGTATGCAAATATTGTTCATGAGTTTATTGTGGGTGATAAATCACATCCTCAAAGTGATGAGATTTATGATAAGTTGAGTGAAATAAGGGGAAAACTGAAATCTTTAGGGTATGTAGCGGATAAATCACAAGTTTTGTTGCATATTGAAGGGGATGATGAGAAAGAAATGGAATTAGAAAGCCACAGTGAGAGATTAGCTATTGCTTTTGGGTTAATTAATTTAAAACCCGGGATCCCGATTCGGGTTGTGAAGAATCTTCGTGTTTGTAATGATTGTCATTCGGTTACAAAGCTTTTGTCAAAGGTTTATGATCGTGAAATTGTTGTGAGGGATAATAGCCGTTATCACCATTTTAAAGATGGATTATGTTCTTGTATGGATTATTGGTGATGTGTTGAACTGTTAATAAGAGGTGGCAAAATAGCCCAAATGAGCCATTTTTTTTAACTTGTGATTTGTGAACACTTTTTGTACCTTTTTAAATAATTAATGCAGTAATTGTGATTACATTATAATCCAAATTTCAGAATTGGTTATAATCATTGAAAATAAGACTATAGATTGTGAGACTATATGAAAGCTTTTACTCTTGATATTTCATAACGATCATCAAAAGTTTACATATATTTAACTCACTTTCCGGGCACAAAGTTGGTAGCGTAAGCCCACGCGTTATTAGCTACGGGGTCACTAAGATGGTCAAACAAGTTCTCAATTGGACCCTTTCCTGTTACAATGGCTTGAACAAAGAACCCAAACATCGAGAACATCGCCAATCGGCCGTTCTTAAGCTCCTTAACCTTCAACTCAGCAAATGCTTCTGGGTCATCAGCCAATCCAAGTGGGTCAAACGACCCACCCGGATAAATCTTGTCTAGCCCTTCACCGAGTGGGCCCCCACCAACACGGTACCCTTCAATGAGGCCCATGAGAACCACTTGTGTAGCCCAAATAGCTAAAATGCTCTGGGCATGGACCAAGTTTGGGTTTCCTAGGTAATCGAGCCCACCTTCTGAGAAAATCTGGGATCCTGCCTTGAACCAGACTGCTTCACCGAACTTAACACCGTTCTTTGAAAGAACCTCGGGGAACACACACCCGAGTGCACCGAGCATGGCCCACCGAGAGTGGATCACTTCAAGCTCACGGTTCTTGGCGAATGTCTCGGGGTCAACAGATAACCCTGCGGTGTCCCACCCGTAGTCACCGGGGAATTCACCGGTTAGGTATGATGGGGTTTGCTCAGAGAACGGGCCCAAGTACTTGGGGCGGTCCGGGCCATACCTATTAAACGAATTTCAGTATCATATAAGTTAGTTTCTATTACTATAAATTAGGAAAATGAAAATTAAAAAACATGAATGTGTGAGTTTTTTTTACCAAATGCTTTGTGGTGCACTTTTGACAGTTCGGCGCATGGTGAAACGGCCGCCATTGAAGCTGCCGGTTTTCTTGATGAGCTCGTTTTGTGGCTTCAATGCTGCCTGACCGGCGAATGCTGACTGTTGGATTGTAGAGGTTGCCATTGGGAATGTTTAAGAGTTTGTAAGAGGGTGTGTGTAGATGGTGGAGAATTAGACAGTTATATAACGAGTTTAATGGATAGGATGATGTACAAGTCAGCATCATGTTATTGGTTCATCGGATTTGGTTTCTGATTATGAAGGATTCCATGGAGGTCCTCATTCTGCCATGTGGCTTTCATCTTGTGTTGATTCTAAGCCACACAAAAAAGAAAAAGAAAATTTTAATAGAAATAACAACTAAATTATTTTAATAAATTTTAAATGTATATTGAAAAAGGATCTATCAATCATGCATTTACAAAATTATTGTTACATAATCATATCAGTCCCTTCGGGGACATCCGATAAAACATAATCATATCATTTTAATCAAGTTACCAACCAAATATGAATTATGAATCACATTTGAGTTGTCAATACTTGATTTGTTGAAATGTATTATCCCTTATCTTCTTGTCCAAATTTACGGTCCATGATACTCTGATTCGATTAAAAATAAACAAAAACATTGTTTAACAAACACATTATTCAATAATTTTCCTAAACAAAATCATTTGCAAGGCCTTTATGAGTACAAAATTTGCATCGAGATTAAAATTTAATTTAAATTGGTTTTAATATCTTTTTTTGGAAAGATTTAAGGATTGATATTGAAACCACACAAATTAATTCGTATACCACATATTATGTTTTAGCATAGTTGTACAATCTGCTTTAAAATTGGTATCATAATCACCACTTTTTCCTGCCAATATATAAGAAATTCGGTTATCAAACCAATTAAGGTTCTAAATCAGTAACTAATTAGTTAACCAAAGAAGTGAAGTATACAGATAATAAACATTAATATGTAATTAAAAAAAAAAAACACAAACCTGCAACAGCAGCAATCTTAGAAAGATTCAAAAGCCGTCTTCTGTCAGCAAATGTTGGTATATCATAAGATGTGGGTCCCTCATCAGATAGTGCCAAAAGATGAAGACTTTCAGAAGAAGACGAAAACTGGTGCAAAAAGATCTCATGCAGCCATAACAGATCAGGGTGATCTTTTAAAAATATTCCTAAATCTTCTGGAAATTCTTCCCCAAGTCTCATAAGTTTGGAGAATTGTTTGTTGTTGTACATTTGTTTGAAAACAAAGTTACTAAATCCTCCTTTTGGACCCATGCTGTCATGCTGCATCCAATAATTAATAATAATTAAATAAATGTTAAAAATAATGAATGAAATTGAATAAATACTCCACATACATACCATTAAACTTCTGAGTAGTTCTAAATCATTGTAATCAGAGCACAAATTCCAAAGAGTTTGGTATCCTTCATGTCGTTTAGCAATTCCCAGCAAATTAGACGAAAGTTTTTCAGCAATTTCCCCATTTTGCCCTTCCACCACTTCACCAGAACCCTATAAAACATCAATAATATCACCAAATATGTCAATCAAGTTTCAAATATACAAAAGAAAAGTTTTTTTTACCTGATTAAAAGCTTTAACATGCAGATAAAGTGAATGAAGAAGTAAATCTCTCCTATTCCAATATTCCTCCAATAAACCACCATGATCTTCTTCACGTTCAATTTTAGTAGTTACAGCACCAGAATATGCTTCAAGAGATACTTTTACCAAAACTTCTACACAAGAATAAAATTCCAATTTTACCGATAAATCAGAATTCCCAATTTCATTCAACAAATTAATCATAAAAGAAGCAACATTCCAGATCCCGCTTCTAACCACAGTTTGACAATACCATGGTGTTAATCCTTCTGGTGAGGGGTACCACATGTGATTATCATCTCTATAACTAACTGCTGTATTTAATATAGTTACACACATTATCTCTGCATTATCTCTGTCCATTAAAAGAACCGTATTTTGGCGGGCTTTTTGGCCAACTAACTGAATTAGGTCCCAAATTGAGCCCGAAAGCCCGTTTTCTGTTGAGGTTTGGTTTCTAATTCTGTTGAGTTGAATCATGGAAGCAAGTTTTTCACCATGTTCCATTATGATTTGTAAAGATTTTCTCTGAGTTGATGAAAGTTCTTGATGACAGTTAGACAAAGCAAGAAACTGCAAAAACTTCTGATGTTTCTGTTGTTTATCTAAAAGCTGTGCAGAAACAGCAGATAAAGCCACAATTTCTGCACCTCTAGTAGTAGTCCAATGTTTAGCCAAACTGTCAACAATTGATTTACTAACCCTAGAAAACACGTTTATCTCTCCATCTCGTCCAAACGCCCCCGAATTCCTCATCTTATCAACTACCCCAGCCACCTCACCAGATTGAAGAAATTCATGGAAAAATTGAGTCAATAAAGCTTCAGATTCTTCATCTTGTGCAGTAATTCCAGTATAAACGGTTGTAAAAAATGTTTTTTTTCCTATCTCCAGAATCCCATAATTCTGAACTAGCTTTCCTAGGAGCAATATTTCCTGAAAATAAAAAATTACACGAAACATATCGAAATGATCTGAATAATCAACTGAGTTCAGTAATTTACCTAGCAAGAACAGACAACCGAGATGCCCAAGGAGCGGGGGTGCCGGTATTAGGTCGGTCCGGGATAATATTTTCCGTCACCGGTTTTCTAGTATCTGTAATTGGAGTCACCGGAGAACCATTACCAGCAGGAGGCGGGTGCGTTCGATCCTTTCGAGAACTGAAGTTGGTGGTGCCTGGAGAAAACATTGCTGAAGAAGAATGAAGAAAATGGAAGCAATTAGATCAAAATATTTGAATGAATATGGGTTTTAGAGAAATGGAGGTAAAAGTTGTTGGAGAAATTTCGAGAGTGAGATAGCAGAAGGTCTCCACTCCCCACCGATTTTAAGCAGAGAAGGTGAAGTAATTCGAATTTGGTTGTGCGCTTTTTACAAATCTTGTGATGAAAATATTTAAATATCATTAACCATAGAAAAACAACCCTTTAAAAATCATTAAACATCCAAGGATAATTTTGCTTCAATACTTATACATTAATTAATTAATTAACCGTTAATCATAATTCTCAGAGTGCAATGATTATGAATTTTTTTTTTATGTTCAACATTACTTTATGGCCACGTTTGATGTGGGGAGTATTTTTAGTCTACATTGTTATTTTACGATCCTTTATTTTACTTAGTTTAATTTAAATGTTGTATAATATAATACATAAAATAATTTTTATGGTGTATAAATACCTCTCATTTGGCATAGAGGATTTTGTTGGATCTCATGACACTTAGAATTGCAATTTCATAGTGTTTGGTTGGCAAAACAGTGAGATCTCAAATATTGAAGTCTGACATAAATCGCAAGGAAACATCTCTGCCTTCACTCTAACATATAAAGTGAATATGTGTTTTTATAAAGTTAACAAACAAACTCATTAAATAAGTTATGTTTAATTGAACTTACAATTATCCATTGATATCATCGGACCATGTCATCAATTTGGACATAATTAACACGGCAAATGGGATTCACATGTTATAATCTAAAGATCAATGCAGACAATATTAACAAATAACGGTTTCCACACTTTAAAAACAAGAGAAAACCCCAAAACTCATAAACCATGACTTAAAACTAGTTTAATATCGACAAATAATAACCAAGTTACCCTTGAGCATACTAAAATCACTCATATATACACTTGGTAAGAGCTCGATTTGTCTGTTATGCAGTACCATCATCATCATCATGAATATCCATAAGAAACGGATCCTTGAGAAGATCAGAAGCAGAAGGCCGTGCTCTTGGTTGACCAATACACTTTTCAATAAACGCTTTTAATTCTGAATCATTGACTTTACTCAAGGCTAAAGGCATCACTCCACTTGTCACTTTCTTGAATATTTCAGCAACACCATTGCATTCTGTGTACGGTATCTCCATTGTTGCCATTTCAACCAAACACATTCCAAATGAGTAAATATCCACCAACTCATTATAATCCTCTTCATAAAGCTCTGGTGCCATGTATTCTGGTGTTCCTATTAATGAACGAGCAATATGACTCTTCCCTACAACTGCTGCTAATCCCAAATCACCAATCTTCACTTTCCCAATATTCCCATTCATGAAGATGTTGCTGCAGTTCAGATCTCTGTGAATCACACATGGCTCGTGCGTGTGGAGATACTCCAATCCTCTTAGAATCTGTTTTGACCATTTCTTCAATGCTTTGACCGAGACACGCTTATGTTTTTTTCTGTAATCCCTTAAATTTCCTGATACACAAGCTTCAGTGATGAAGTTTAACGTGTTATGTTTAGTATCTCTCCAGAAACCGTAGAGAACTATGAGGTTTTCGTTGTTTAAGGTTTTTAGTAGTTTGACTTCTGAGAATAATCTTTTTAGCATACAAGGGTCTCCACTGAAGCTTCCTAATTTGACTTGATTCCAAGCAATGTCTCTGCCTTCTGTTTGGTCAAATCCTCTGTAGACTTTCTTGACTGCACCACAACCCAGTAAGTCACTGTATCGACCAAATCTTCCTGATGGATCCACCTCAACAAATGGTTCTCTGTCTTCTTCCGATTGCATCATGATTTATCCAGTAGAATTCAACTGATGTACCTAAGCACTGGAAAAAAAAAACGTAAATCAGTTAGATATATGATGATAGAATGGTTCACATGTAGAAGCAGAATAATGTAGCTAGGGTTACAGATTCAGTGGATACATTTATACAATTTGTGTTTATACGATGAACTTAAATTGGTGATTAAAGTTTTAAGCGTTATATATAATCAGAAGAAACGGATCCTATTAATGCACTCCTCATTAAGCAAAATTAAATTCTGGATTTTTGTAACGTAGCTTTTATCATCTGATACCTTATCAACAAACTAAAATACCTGATTTAGTAAATCAAATAATATGCATCGCAATTTAACAATTGCATGCTCAGCATTAACGATCGATCTATTACGCTATTAAGCACGAGAAATCACAGGTTTTACATATAAAAAACGTAGGAATCCAATAGAAACAGGAAGTTACAGTAGCGCGATATGAACTAGGGTTATAATTTAGCAAAATAACAATCAAATCGAATGCAGAGTTACACTAATCGAATCAAACTCGAAGTAGATGAATTACATTGGAAGAAAATTGGTTGTTAGGGCTACCTGAGTACAGTGGCGTGAGGAGCACGTCTTCGATTCGCTGCTAGTCGGTGATTTGTGAATGCGAATATGGGAGGCGCAGGGTATATATACGAGTTTGGGAAGAAGTCCGTACTTGAAAACTTGAAGTCGTACATTTTTTATTTTGGATATTTTTTGAAATTTGCCTTACTTGATAAATATTGATAGGACTCATGTGTACTAATTATCTCATATAATATAGTTATAATTTTCTCCTTTAATAAAGTGAAATAACGTATTTATCTCATTAATTTCATTTTAATTAAAATATGTTAGAATTATCATTTACTAACTATCCACTTTAATATAAATTAGTATTTATTACTAGTATAATTTTTTATCTCAAAAAATGTAAAACTCAAAATTTATTATTTATTTTGAAACGGAAGAAGTATTAATTTTTTTTGAACGGCTAGTTATTAAGTTAGTGGTTCGAGCCTAACCACTAACATCCACAAAGGGCATTATAACTTCCCTCAACCTTCCACTATATTATTCTATGGTGTTAGTTTTGACGTTGGCTTTAAGTTAAAGTAATCGCATGTCTTTTGCTTAAGCAGTTAAGTGGTTATGCCCATTTTGTGCTTAGTAACTTATGTTTTAAAGGTATGAAACACGAAGTATTAATTAAAATTTTAATTATTATTTATATTGAAAAAACCCGTATTTTAATAGTTATAAAAATTAGACTTTATTTTTTCTTTCACATTTGGCATAATTGGTTTCCTTTCACCTGAGCCAGTAGAACTCATCAACATAACTCAATGTTTTATATATAGTAATATTATAACATCTATAACCATAAATATTATTTTCAAAATAATTAGTTTTACAATAAAAAAGACTAGAGCGCAACATGTTGCTTATTTGCGTTCCTCTTTTGTGTAGAAATATATTTTATTTATGTCGAATTATATTGCGTATTTGATTTTCATTGCTAGTGTTAACTGTCTTACTTTTAAATGAATTGGCCGAGTTGATTGCAGTTAAAAATATATATATCTTAGGAAATAATTTATTTAGTTAATGTTTCTTATTTAATGTTTTTAAGGCATAAATTAGACAAATTCATATACTAGTGATAAAGATAAAAGTATGAAAAGATTGTGTGGCTACAAATTACACGATATGATATGTTTAACAATTATATATTTTTTTTGACGGTTATGTTAACAATGTTTAATCTATTATCAGCTAATATTAAATGTTAAAAACATAAAAGGGTGTGTTAGGGTTCACTAGAATTTGATAAAACTGGAATTCAAATTTCTGATTTTGGATGTTTGATGCACAAGAAATGAGATTCAAATTTATTTTACAATATTCCCATCAAATAAAGAAATTCATAGTTCTTAGCAAAGTAACTCGAACTTTTGAAAGAAAGGAAAAATCATTTGTAATTAAATGTTGAAGAGAGTGTAGCATTCTATATCTTATAGTCTTATACATTTGTTATAGTAAAAAATTAATTTAGTACTGTTCATTGAAGCCTAATTGGTTGATTATTTTATTTTTTAATGTGTACACGTGTTTGAATTGTGATCCAGCAGGAAAGCTCAACCAAAGGAAGTTTTAGAAAAAGTTGATTATTTTAATTTCTTAATACATAACTAAAACACAAAATACAATATCCAAGAGTCGAAGTGGCAGAGCTTGTTAAAGACAAAAGTTGTGGCTAGGTGTGAGCATAATAAGGTACCCGTCGGTTCTTACAGGAACCGAAATCACAGGTTCCTGAGATATAGGAACCAGAACCTGGAAGACAGGTTCCTAAATTTTCAGAACCGGAACTGAAACCGCCGGTTCCAGGGCAGGTTCTGGTTACCCCGTATCTAAATTAAAAAAAATTAACATTACTCACTAAATAAACAAGACAATAAAGCACACAAATTAACGATTACAAATATCGTTTAACGATTTAAATATCGTTTAATGATTTTAAATATAGTTCAACAATTACGAATATTGTTCAAAATAGAAATAAATGAATAAGAATGACAAAAACATAGTAAATGTGTGATTCATGCGAGAGTCAGTCATAAAGATACGAACTCACGACGAGTGAATGTCTCACTATCACCTAATTTCTGACTCAATTATAACGAGTAAAGTCAATTTTATATTTTTATTTGGACTAGTATTTTACATTTAGATAAATCATAAATCTATTTAATTTAATCATGTATAATATATTATATATTATATATTTTAATAAAAATATACCGTGTAACTGTCGGTTTCAGGTTATCCACCGGTTCCAGATTCCTTAATTTTGAGAACTGGAACTAGGGGTGTGCGTGGGACGGTTTGGGGCGGTTTTAGGCTCAAACCGAAACCAATCCGCTAATTTCGGTTTTAGGATTTTCAAACCCAATGATTTCGGTTTCTATTGGTTTCGGTTTTAGCGGTTTTTGGCCATTAATGGTTCGGTTTTAATTTTAAAACCGAACCCACCTCGTTTTGAACATAAATATAATATCTCATGCACTAATCTTCATTTTTCGAAAATTACTTACATATTTCAGCGAAAAATTCTAAACTATAATCGTATTTTGTAGCCTATAATAAGAATATAAACATTAATGAACCGTACTAGATGGACCTTAAATATTTAAATGGATCAACTTCTATTTAATAGCTATAAAATTAAAAATATATATAATATTAGCGGGGCGGTTTCTTAGTGGGGCGGTATCCGGTTAAAACCGAAACCGAACCGAATCCTTGGTTTTTTTAAAATCTAAAACCAAACCGTTGGTTTTAAAATGGTTTCTGTTTTATCGATTTGGTTTTGACGGTTTTAACGGATTGGTTTCGGTTTTTATGCTCACCCCTAACCGGAACCAAGACCTTTTAGGACGGTTCCATGATTTTAGGAACCGGAACCTCCTAACAGGTTCTTGGTCCAGAACCTCCGGTTCCAAGACGGTTCCGATTCCGATTACCCTATTTTTCTACTCACCCCTAGTTGTGACAAAAACAAATTATGAGCCACTTGTAGTTGTTAAGACTACAACTGCAGTAGGGCTGTCTAATCGTGCTATCGTTTCGTGTTTTTTGGATAACACGACACGACACGAAAACGTTCAACACGAAAACAACACGACACGAAGTCGTGTTTTAATTTGCTAACACGAACACGACACGAATAAAAAAAAAACGATAACACGATATACATGACAAACACGACAACAACAAATAAATAACAAATTTCTTACTTATTGCATGCTAAAAACACGATAAACACGACAAAATCATAACTATCGTGTCAATTTCGTGTTAATCTCTGAACACGAACACGACACGACACGACTTCGTGTTTGTTTTACACAACACGAAGACGATACGAACACGAATTCAGATTTCAGTTTCGTCCCAATTTCGTTTCGTTTCTTGTATTTTTGTCGTGTCGTGTCAGGTTTTGACAGCCCTAAACTGCAATTTATATTGTTATCATTGCGCAAATACATCAAAAGTTCATTAAAGGCAATCCGAATGTAGGTATGTTTATATTTAGGAAATTAATTCTTGCACACATGTTTTAATGCTTTTACCAAATTATATAAATATTACTGTAGATTGTACAAATACATAAAACACCTGTTATGATACAGTTAAATTATGTGGTATAAAAATTACTAGCTTTATATTTAACTGGTATTCACATATACTACAAAATTCACTAACTTTGATATGGATCATGATGCCCCATAGGTGCAAATTTGACTTATATTTTGTTATAAATTTATATTGATTTCGTTTACTCGAAAACTCTTAAGTCGTGTACGATCACTTACATATTAAAATATTTCATTCGTATTAACGAAATCTCTAATCGAATAAAATCAGAATGATTATCAACAACAGAGAAATTATGTTTACTATGAGATTTGTATCAATGAAGAGGATGACCCCAATAACCAGATGTTATCCACCATATGTGGAAACCGGAATGAACTGCACAAGGCAGTTTAAACTGCTCAAAACGCCAAAAGCGGGTGGGTCGGATCCGGGTCAGGTCCTTGGGGTCAAAAGCCAGGTTTGAATAAACTGCACAAGGCGGTTTAAACTGCTCAAAAACTGCCAAAATCCAAGGGCGCTACCCTTTGGACCCCGTTACCAGGAGCGCTGCCCCCGAACCCCCGTTAAGTCAGTGTATTTTAATCCTAATAAATTCAAACAATTGTGCACTCCACACCACCCTTACTTGTTCAATATTTGTTAAGACTATAATTGATTAACAAGTTTATCTTAGTATACTTAAATCATATTGGTGATATAAAATTACCAACATATAATTGTTCAATATTATGTTGTGTTTTTGGACCAAATGAATGGGGTAAAATTGAAAGAAAAGAAATCTAAATTAGGTTCGTGTAAACTCATATAAACTCTTTTTTATAAGATAACAAGAGTTTGCTTTATTCAAGCTTGAGTTTAATAACAAATGACATCTAAATGTTAACATCGAAACAAAAATCCCAAATTTGGCCTACTTGACTGTGACAAGTATTCAATTGGATATATCACATCACGATTTCAAGGTTTACAAAGAATTTAACAAGTGGCCCGTTATGGGATCCACAAATCTTTAAATAGATTTGCAAAGCCCACCATCCACCTCAAAGGCCAAATCTCAAATATTAATAATGACCATAATAAATATAGCAAATAAATTCATATGAAACAGACTGATAAACAAGATAAATTTCTAGGGGCAAATTATCCAAAAATCGATTCTCTTATTGGCTCGCATATTCCATTCTTCCTGGTAAACACAGTCCACACACTCTAAGTTCTTGGAGATATTTTTTTTAAAAACATAAAATATGAAGGTGGTAAAACGTGCATGTAGCATGAATTGAGTTTCTTCTGATTTAAAGGTAGTTTTATTAAACATTAACTATCTTCAAAAAATTATTATATGCAAAAAAATTTTATATATTCATTAACGAAGAGAGATAATTCCTAACATACAAAAGTTAGTTATTATTTGATATACAAGTTCCTGATATATGTTTTAACATTTTAATGATAGCTCATTACCATTTTATATTTTTATTTATAAGTGTGTAAAAATTGGTATCACATTATTATGTCGAGTTGCTTAAGAAAGTGTAACAATACTAAACTGTATCAAATCGATTAGTCCATATTCTACTAATATTTTTTTTATAATGGTGAAATTATTATCATACGAAACTTCGGCCGAAAAACATAATATTATCCATATAAGAACGAAATGACACCATATGTTTTATTTAAGAAATGTTATAAATATGATAAAGAAGATAAGATGCAACACAATGATGACAAATATAACCCCAAACTTGCAAAATTGGATTTTTCAAATTAAAGGATTATACTTTTGGCTGTGATTTACTGTAATAAACAAAAAGAGTTTTATACATTCATTCAAGGGTCCTACTAAAATTTTGTACAAAGAAGCCATAATTGTGTTTTCTAAATCATTAGTGCTTCATGCTTCACAGCTAATGACTTACAATTAATATTAATTAACAATGTTCAACACCTTCAATTTCAATTTTTATTGAATATAATATACTCCCAAGTCATTATTAAAGGATAGTGTTTCCTTTATAAAATTGTCAAAATGTAGCAACACTTACATTTGCATATGATGTACGCCATGTTTGACCTAATTCATGATCTTGATCGGGTCAATGGTACAACTACAATCTAACAAGCTATATATCTTTCTTGCTTAAAATGTCAAATTGTAACTTTTTTAAAAAAAATATTGCAAGTTTTTCTATACATTATATTCATTGCAACATGCTTTTTTCAATCTAAAAACGCTAAAAACCGAACCTTTTTGTTATGAACCTTGTTGAAGTATTTGACCATTTGCATTTCGAAATGGATTTTTTCATCTTCATCTATAGGTTTGCGCTTGTTTTTTTAATTTATTTATTTCAAATAAAAAAACTTATGTTGCTGTTGAAATTCCATTTCCTAGTGCTGATGCAAATGGACTATCAGGAAGATTTAGTCCCTGACTGCTGCAATATTAACCAAATAAATAATTTTTAGAGAAACTAAAAAACAATAATTTAAAACTAATGGGATGAAAATTAATAAAATATATTAACTTACGTTTCCTGATCGTTGTATTTGGTATTTATCTTCCTAATTCTTTTGTCGCTAGATGAACAATTGTTAAAAGCATCAAACAGATGACCAAATTGCTCTGTAGAAGAGAAATTCATCTGCCCTCTATTACCTACAAACATAATAAAAAATAAAAAATATTAAAAAATAATATTATAAGATTTCAGATTCGACAATTTATAGCTTTTAACCTTCTGGTAGCTGCTGCAATTCTTCAAGTGAGTACCCAAAACATGTCAATTGGTTTGTTGGTTTTGCTGTTAACTCAAGTGATGTTAAATTATCACAAATTCTTGACACTGCATCAATTTTAAAAAATGTCAACTTATATGAAATAAATAAATAAATAAATAAAAATATTTCAATGTCTCACTTGATTGAAGCTCATATTCAGCATCAAGATTATGCGCACCATAATACATATGCCGAATTTTTTCTCCAATTTTCCTATATTAAAAGGCATTAATTATTAATTGTTAGAAATAAAAATCCCAATATTGCCAAAAGAAGATTTTACCTATCGTCCCTTGACTTTTCGCGATACGGTTTGACCAAAACCCGTGCACCACACACAAAATGTGGGTTACCTTTATTCAAAATCTCTTTAACCGTTTCCATAAAAGCAAATGTTACAAAACCAAACATTCTCTTTTCCTGACATGGAATCCTCACATCATGAACAGGCCCGAATTTTCTACATCAATACAAGAAAATGCAAATCAATTTGGCCCGATTGTTATATATGTATAATTATTGTATGTAATTGACTTACTTGAAATAGTTTGAAACATCTTGTTCTGTAAAAGTAGTCTCAGCAGGAAATGTTAGATATATTTGTCTAGAACCTGCAACTATTCCACCTTGTTCATTTCTATCCCCAATATATTTATTAATTTCATCAGATAAAATCACCGAATGCTGCCCGTGAGGCCTGAAATTGAGTTCATTTGGGTTGTGTTAATGGGTCAAATAGGTCAAATTCAAATATTAGCTAAAATTTAGCCACTTTACCGTTGCCCAAAGTATTATCAAATTCTTAAAAACTTCTAGCTATCAATATTAAGAAAATGGCAAATTGCACAAAAAACATACCGAACTTTCTGAAAATAACCCATTTGAGCAGTTACCCAACCCATCCAATTTACCAATCCTAACATTAAGAAAGCAAGATTTATTAATAACATATTAAAATGCATAATAAATGGTTTAAAGATATAACCTATCAATGAGAGTTATTCTGTTGAGTCTTGCAAGAAGTTTAGTCAAACTATAACCAGCTTTCCCATGCCTTTGACTTTCGGTCAAATACCCTTCGGCTTGAATCGTTTTCCCAAATTTTTCATAATACAACATCGGTAAAGAAGCAATAGAAACAGGAAAACCTTTTCTTGATTTCAATAATTCAACAAGTTCAATCTCTAGTTTTTTAAGAGACCCATGTGAAAAGACGTTTTCGTCCTCATTTGAACCCGGGCTAAAGATTTCGGGCAGAGTATTTCCATGAGAATACCTACAACTATTCCCATGTCTACAACAACCTTTCAAGAAATAATGGCAAATCTTGATTCTTGGACTCAATGTAGGTTCAGAGTAATAATAATTATTGTTAATAAAATTTGGCCCGTTTGGCCCGTTTGCAGACTCGATTTGATTGTCTAATGATAAGAAATGAAGTTGGTTTTGAAAATGGTAATCTTCATGAAATGAAGTGGGAAAAACGTTTAAAGATTGACTGCTAGGTGAAAAAGGTGTGAACTTTATGGGCAAACCCGAAACAGAATTGAGCCCGTTTGGCGAAACTGGGGTTGAAACGGTTAAATTTGAGGGTAAATTGGGTAAATTGAGGTGGGTTTTGGCTTTATTGATTAAATTGTGGATTAAATTATCTGGCCCAAAAGCTAATCTTATCATTTCTCTTTCACCATGATCTTGTAACAAAAGATATCCAATAATCTTGGAAACTTTTTCGGGTTCCAGTTTTTGGATTCTGTCATAAACAACTTTTGTAGATTCTGAAAAGTCCATCTTAAGTTATAACCTACATATGAAATTATAAATATAATGTTAATTATATCTCAAAGAATGGTAAATTTAAAGTCTAATAAAGAAATAATTACTCTAAGCAAAAAAATAAAATAAAATATGGATAACAATACCAGAAACTGAACACTATTACCAAATTTGTTATTCTATGAGTTCTACCTTAATTTGAGCTAGTCACTTTTGCTTTTGCATAGTGGAAACTCTGAAATCCAGAGAAATGTACAATTTTCAATGCATGATGTACGAGTCTATGAACCACTATTGCTCTGGATTTGAGAGTTTCACTTTAGGGAAAAGGAGTTACCTGAATTGGGAACAAGAAAGAAGACATATTCTATATCCATAAATATCACTAAAAATAAAATAAAATAAAAAATTATAGTAAAAAAGGGTCTTCTTCAACATGGTTAATGTGTGCTCTTTTACCTTTTCAACAAACAATTGGTGTCTGAATTTATGTTCAAGCATGAAAAAGGAGGAACACAAGTTGGGTATGATTAACAATTTCACACAGAATTTCCATTTATCTTACATAACATCATGCACAAATTTTCAAAATTATCAATCTTTATGTAAATAAACAAATTACCCATATCAAAAGTCAACTCTTTTTGCATGCTAAAGGAGTGTAGAACAAGAACTTGATTAAAAAAAAAAAAAAATCAAGAAAATTAATGTGAAAAATAGAAACAGTTTAAAGGAAAGATTTTTAAGATACCCACCAAATCTATTGAGCTTCTGAAGAAAGAACAAAATTAGAACAAACTATTGATGGCCTCAAAAACTCCTCCATGATTGATTGAATATTGCATACATGATTTTCTCTCTCTAAAAAACATACTTCTATCTCTGTTTCTATATCTATATATGTATATATCTATATCACTTTCTCTCTTGCTCTTGTTAATTTTAAATAATCAATCTATATATATAAAAACTATGCACTCAATTCTCCACACAAACGACACCATTGTTAAAAGAATACCGAAAACGACAGCAAAGGCGCCCTTTTGTTTTTTGTTCATTGTTTCCATTATTATAAATTCAATATCAATTTTTTTATTAAAAAAATAATAGGGAAAACGACAGGTAAACTGGAATGGGTTTTTTGTTAAAACAAATGGGTTATGGCCACACTGTTTACAAACAGAATTGGATTGAAAAGGGGAGAGATATTAGGCGAAAGTTACAGCTTTGAATATACTATTTGAGGGAATTACATCTAAGATCCATGTGGTTTACTACTTATTGCAGTCACAGTCCCTAAACTTCATTAAGTATATTGGGAGTCCCTGATATTGCCACTTTGTTGCACCCGTAGTCCCTGAAGCAAACGGACGTTAATTAATGCCGTTAAGTCCCCCATGTGCACACCACATGATGGGTAGTATGGTAATTGTCCACCCCTTCCTCATATTTAAACCTGAGTAAATTACATGGAAGGTCCCTGTGGTATACTACTTATTACAGTCTTAGTCCTTGATCTTCATTTATTACACCGGAAGTCCCTTGTGTATACACTTTGTTACACGCATGTAGGCCTGTAAACGAACCGAACGTTCAACGAATCGTTTGTGAACCGTTCGGCGGGAGTTCATTTATGTTCGTTCGTTTAGCTAAATAAACGAACACAGACAAGATTTTGTGTTCGTTTAGTTAAACAAACGAACACGAACAAATGACCGTTCGTTCGTTCACGTTCGTGAACATCCGTTCGTGTTTGTTTGTTTACGTTCGTTTGTTAGTGTTCCTTTGAGTTTGTTTGTGTTCGTTTGTGTTTGTTTCGTGTTCGTTTGTGTTTGTTTCGTGTACTTTTGTGTTTTTTTATGTTCGTTTGTGTTCGTTTATGTTAAGAAAATTTAGTGTTCACGAACGGTTCATGAGCTAGGGTAACAAACATAAACGAACGGGCATTTGTTCGTGTTCGTTTGTTTAACTAAACGAACACAAAATCTTGTCTGTGTTCGTTTGTTTAGCTAAACGAACGAACATAAATGAACTCCCGCCGAACGGTTCGCAAACGATTCGTTGAACGTTCAGTTCGTTTACAGTCCTACATGCGTGTAACAAAGTGTATACACCAGTGACTTCCGGTGTAATAAATGAAGATCGGGGACTAACACTGTAATAAGTAGTATACCACAGGGACCTTCCATGTAATTTACTCAGGTTTAAATATGAGGAATGGGTGGACAATTACCATACTACCCATCATGTGGTGTGCACATAGGGGACTTAACGGCATTAATTAACGTCCGTTTGCTTCAGGGACTACGAGTGCAACAAAGTGGCAACACCAGGGACTCCCAGTGTACTTAATGAAGTTTAGGGACTGTGGCTGCAATAAGTAGTAAACCACAGGGACCTTAGATGTAATTCGCTCATACTATTTTGACTGTGTTTACTGGTTCAAAAAGAATTTGATTAATTCAAGAATTATGTGAAGGTGGTGATGTAGCAACGTAAGTAAGATTTCTTTGTATCTGAATCATGATTTATGACTATAAATTTTGCTTTTTACTTGGTGAATTTAGGAGTTTTACGTGCAATTGTTGAGATGTCCCGCATTGGATAAGAGATGAACCAGTAATGTGCTTATAAAAGTCCTGAACTACTCATCTTACAATCAATTGTTTTTAAGGGGAATAGCCCAGGACCCTTATAAGCACATTATAGGTTCATTATTTGTCCAATGTAGGATATTACTCAACACGCCCCTTCACGTGTTGAGATGTTACACATTGGACTAGTGATGAACTAGTAATGTGCTTATAAGAGTCCTGAGCTACTCCTCTTGTAATCAGTTAGTTTTAAGATGGAACTCATAAACTTATAGCATTTTGATTGACTTTTCTGAAAGTCAACTATATTAATTGGTAAATTACTAATATAGTAAATTATGCAGAATTCTATAATGGGTTACCATGTATTTATTTTCTATTTGATATGAAATAGCACTGAAGTTTGTTACTAAAGAATAACTAAATAAGATATATAATTACAAGTAAGGTTTTGATAATGACAGCCTTTAGGGCTATTATTAAACGCATAAAAGTTGTACATTAATCCATGGGGAGAAGTAGTTCCTAAGATTCAGGGGTAGTTATAAATTGATGTACAAGTATTTGATGCATGTCTATTAACAGCCCTTAGGACTATCATTATCAAAACCCTTAAAAGTAATTCTCTCTTAGGTGCTGTTTGTTTTTTGACAGAAGGTCTTTCTAAGGTCTTTTGTCTTCGCGGCGCACGCAGAAAAAGGCTTGCGCAGATGTTTGTTTTTCGGAAGCTCGCAGACCTTATATTGTCTGCCTAAGGTCTTCCCCGGGAAGACTTGGACATTAGCTTCTTGAGTCTTCCAAACTTTAAAAAAAAATCTCCAAACTTAATTAATATTATTATATATTGTTATATTAATATATATTAATATATATTATTATTATGTTAATATATAATATTATTATATTAATTATTATTATTATTATTATATTAATTAATATTATTATTATATATTAATTAATATTATTGCTATATTAATATATCTTATTATTATGTTAATATATAGTATTATTATATTAATTAATATTATTATTTTATTAATTATATATTGATTAATATTATATTAATATATAATATTATTATATTAATTAATATTATTATATTATTAGATAATAATATATATTATTAAATTTAAATTATATATATTAGTATTATATATAAATATAATATAATACTAATATATTAACTAATATTATTAATATATTAATTAATACAATTATTATTATATTAATATATAGTATTATATTAATGTATAATATTATTATCTTAATTAATATTTCAGTTTATTTGAGTAGTCTGCAGATTTTAAAAAACAAACAATAGTTTTCTTGCAGACTGCAGACCTTTGGTCCATCTCAGAAGCTGCAGCAGCTGGCAGATGTGCTCCGCAAACAGCAGATCTTTTTACTCTAAAAAAAACAAACTAACACCTTAGAAAACCATGGCATTTTTGTAGAATTTGTCCAATTTGATATTATATCCTCTGGACCAATTCGTTAAATATACCGTAAAAAGTTGCTTAGGTTTAATACTCCTTTTTTGATGACTCTGTCAAACATGTTTTATCTCGATTTGGTTGTTATATACACGTGGTTGATTATTTTTGTAAAATATATAATTATTTTTGTTTTTTGGGTGGTGGCGGGGCAAGAGAAGTGTGAAATTAAATAAATATTATTTAAATAGATCACTGCAGCCTGCATAGGGGTGTAATCGAGTCGAGACAGCTCGTGAGTTACTCGAGACCGACTCGGAAAATATTCGAAATCGACTCGTTGTGAACCGAGTGGAGCTACTCGAGCAGGGTTTCGAGTCGAGTTCGAGTTCCAAAATACACAGCTCATTAGGCTCGCGAGCCTTATCGAGTTTTTATTTAATTAGCATTTTACCCTTTTTCATATATATAATTACTTTTTTTACTCTTTTTCATATACATATTTACAACAAAATGGTGCACTTTAAAAAAAAATCAAACTTTTTCGAGTCGAGCCGAGTATCAAGTCGAGTTTCGAGCTTTCACCGAGTCGAGTTCGAGCTTAAAAATGGAAGCTCGTCGAGTATCGAGCTCGATTTTTAATTGGCTAGTCGAGCTCGAGCTTGCCAGAACTCGGCTCGACTCGTTTACACCCCTAAGCCTGCAGGTGGAGATCCGTCTATATAAATTAGTTGGATCATGGATCAATCCAGATCCATTAGCTAACTGGTTAATGTCATGGGCTAGTTCAAATTAGATCCGATCCTATCCGCCACATTGACAGGCTCGTTAGGTAACGGGCTCAGGTATAAACCCGCGCTTCGCGGCGGGTTAGAAAAATACACATTTTTTTTATAAACAACAATTTCGTTAGGGTAACTTATGCAATTATTATCACAGTTGACATTTGAAAAACATTCAAACATGTTGTATTATTTGCAAATTTACTTAATTAGTATACTACAACTATGTAAAATAATTTGAATTAGTTACAAATGTACTTAATCTGTACACTATAATTATACTTCCTCTGTATCAAAATAAGTGAATCACTTTCTTTAAGGGGTGTATCAAAATAAGTGAATCACTTTCCTTATTTGATAAGTTTTTATATTTAAAATTATCTCTTTACCCTTACCTATCATTCTTTAAACATCATTAAAGGTGTGTGGCCCCATATATTTTTGTCATCTTTCTATATTTGGGGTCCATTCTTTCTAATTATCCCATATAATTTCACAAATATGTTATTACCTTATTTTGCCTCAAAAACGTAAAATTCAAAGTGATTCACTTATTTTGATACGGAGGAAGTATTAAATAATCAAATAAAAAACACCACAAAAAATTATGGTTATTGTATAAAAAAGACAATATTAAAAAAAAAAAAAAAAATAATAGAGTCACGCTAAAGGTTCAAAAAGAAAGTCAATAACAATGAAACATAGCTTAAATGTAAAAAAAAAAAAAAAAAAAACTAAGACTATTCATCAACTATTGATGAATAGTCTTTGATAAATATTAGTTATATAATTTTCGGTTGGTTTAACGCTCAAACACTTGTCCATCTAAGCTTATTTTATTAGATGATTGAAGGGTATTTGGTCATGTATAAAAGAGTAACAAAGAGAGATAAATGAGAGATCTGAATAAACATCAAATGAAATGGTTGGGAATATAGATTTTACTAGGTTATAACCCGTGAAGAATCACGGGCTGTTACTCTTTATCATGATCGTTAAGAATATATAATACAAAGCTTTTTACCAGATTTAGTTTCACATATATTATAATTTTATCGTATATAAAAAATACTTCATATTTATAAGAGGACCAATTGGGTTGCAAAACACGTACATCATTTCAATGATAAAATATTGAAATAAAACTAAAAGGAAGTCCAACATCCAATGACAACATATTGATTCAAAATGTTTAATTATAAAAATCAAGATAAATTTCTAAATACTTCTTTAAACACAACGTTTGAAGTTTTATTCATCACACCTCAATCTTTATCTTCTATTAATATCTTCAGTCCTTTTCTGCTTTTTACTCTAGATAAAGCCACATACAATTGACCGTGTGAAAAAACAGGCTCTCTCAAATACAGACCCACCTTCGACAATGATTGACCTTGACTCTTATTTATTGTCATAGCAAAGCAAATAGAGAGTGGAAATTGCCTTCTTTTAAATTTAAATGGGATTTTGGCGTTTGATGGTGTCAGAGATAATCTTGATATAAAAGTACGATATCCAACATTGTTACCAGATATAACAAGTGCTTCTATAACACGGACACCCATAGCCACAATCTGAAGTCTTGTACCATTGCATAAACCATTTTTCTGGTCAATATTTCTTAATAACATAACGGGAACACCGACTTTTAGAACTAACTGATGATTTGGCAATCCATCTATTTTAATACCATTAAGCACATCTGGTGAGTACAAACTATCATCAAACCCTTCATTCAAAAATTCTTCAGGACAAATGCTATCTGAACTTAAATATTCCTTGGCTTCTCCGGGGAAAATTGATAAAAAACGATCATTAATATCTCTAACAACTTCGTTTTTAGGGGTTAGTATTGCTCTTTCTTGAAAATAGCCAGGAGTGTTTATGTTTTCTAGCAAAGAAGGATAAACAAAATCAATCAACGTACTTAACGGGTCTGCAGATGTAGAAATTATAAGATCTGGGTCAATATCAACAATTGCGTTACCATCGTTCGGCCCACCTATTTTTCCTTCGCCAATATCCAAAAGCCAATTTGCAAATGACGTGGTTTCTTCAATGTCAGCTATATCACTTCCTACTGTCAACCTCATATTTTTTGTTAACATTTTAACTTTGTAGCTTTGCCATATATATGAAGAACTCAACGATGCATTTACTATATCTTGTCTGCTCCCGTTTGGCACAACCGGTAGAATCTGTCTGAAATCTCCACCAAAAACAATAACTTTTCCTCCAAATGGTAGATCACTGTTCACATTATTACCAGCTCTTAAAATATCTCGAAGTGTTCTATCCAACGCTTCAAAAGCATGCTTATGAACCATTGGCGCCTCATCCCATATTATAAGCGATGTTTTTTTTATTAACATCGCCACATCGTTGTTTGGAGTTATAGAACACATTGAATCTTCATTAAGATAAAAAGGAATGTGAAACCGAGAGTGATCAATCCTACCTCCAGATAGTAATAAAGAAGCAATACCGCTGGAAGCAACATTTAATACAATTTCCCCTTTAGACCTTATGGCGGATGAAAGAGTTCTCCATAAAAATGTTTTACCAGTTCCGCCATAACCATAAACAAAGAACACACCCCCGTTATCATAATCAACAGATGTCATAATATCATCAAAAACACCCCTTTGTTCATCTGTTAATGACTGCAAATTTTGATGAAATTCGTTTTGCAAGGCTGTCTTATCATAAGATAGCTCGTCTGCAATCATACGATTGTTTGAAGATTCTAAAGAATTGTCATCAGGATATGGCATATGAGCAAAATTTTTCAGGCTAGAATTGTTAAGGTTTAAAAGAGATTCTATCTCGCACAACGTAATATTTTTGAGTTGATCATCTGTAAGAGATAAATCTGAAATGCAAAAAAAAATTTGTTAGCAAAAATATAACAAAAAAAAAAATAATACGGTAAAATAAAATTTTATTATAAGTGAGGAAAAAATTTCATATGTTACCTGGATTACTGAACCTTCGTTGTTGACGATACGAAATACCATCTGACAAATACTTCCATGTGGTTTCCCATACTACTTCTGGTCTAGACAAACTACTTGTAGTTAACATTATTGCAAATAAAGAACGTAAATAATAACCAGTGCCAGATAAGCTTGCTTCTTTAATAACATCTATGTATTCTCTATCATCATCTAATAGACCCCTTTCAAAACACGCATCTCTAAATGTTGGACATAAACGTTTGTTCACAGTACAAATATCTTCAAAAGATTTTGGGCATATGACTTTGTTTAATAAAATTCGTAAAAAATATGCTTCACCGAAATTAGGAGGAACGGAGTGAATTCTACCGATTGAAAATCCTTGCTTACGTGGCTCCCAATAACGTTTATCAGTTTTCCATACAAATTTTGTAAGGAATTGAATGTAGGTAAGGTGTTCAGCTTGTTTATATAAATGCGGTTACACTCCATCCAAGATAAGAACATCGAAGAAGCAACTGACGGTTTATTTAGAACATTGTCCATATGATCAGTTTGACCGTAAACAATACTCTGTTTACCAGGAAGATGGAAAGGAAGCCTGACAATAGAAGGAGTCCTGCAATGGACGTCGTACCCAAAAATTCTCCACGTAGCTTCACAAGCAGATAAATACCTACAATCGTAAAATTCTTTAATTTCATCTACCGGTTCTTTATTTACGCCTTCATTGTTTGTTTGTACAACTTCAAGAGTAGCTCTATCAGGACCTTTGTTAATATATTTAAACAAATATTTTATTGACCCGGATTGATTACACAACTCAACATTAATGTGTGCTTGGTATCGTTTAAGAAGATATGAGTTGTAAGCAACTACACTTCTGTTATCCAATTTCACTCCCGATTTCTCAACAAAAGCTCCATTTTCTCGCCTTCTATACAGAGGGTAACCGTTGCCATCAGCTGATGTTTGATTGTTGATTTTTTTGGAAAATTCTTTGAACATTTTTTGTCTACCATACACGGGCAATGTATGTTTTCACCACCACACGGGCCGTGAATCATATATTCGCTTACGAGAGAGTACAAATCCGGATGATCATGAACATTAGGAATCTCTGCCGAAATGAAAGGATCAATATTTTCAACAGTATGAAGCTTTGCATCAGAATGTAAAACAAACACATATATGACTATGAGGCAATCCACGTTTTTGAAACTCGATTGTATAAACAACTGCATTATAAATACATATTAACATTAATACAAAAATTATAAGGTGAATTTCAAAAGTGTTAACTAATAAAATATAAACATAGGCCTGAAATAGCGTACCAGCTTGAGTCTTTCCGAAACATTCCTTCTCTTTTATATCTTTAATTAAGGCGTCGAGCTTGATTTTAAATAATCTACATAGTATATCAGGCCTATCTTCTGGACGTAGTGTTGTGTGTCCTTAAGAAATCTCTTAACTTCTGGCCACTTTGGATTGCATGTTACCGTTATGAAAAAAATCAGGATACCCATACCAGCTACAGAGGGACATGGCATCTAAATAATTTTGTCTCATATAACTTGCACCACCAGTAAAAGAAGAAGGCAATATAACACGTTTACCGATGCTATCCATATTTTTATTACCTTGGTTGTTTTCATTTAATATATTTTCGAAAGTATCACACCTAAGATCATCTTGTTTATTCCTTATGTAATTTAATCTCTCGGTCTCAATCATAGAAAGGCCATCAACCAAAAATTGCTGTAACAATCTTCTTGAATTAAGAATTAATGAAAAAATGTGATCTCGGTCTTGAATTCTATACGCAAACCATTCACACATTGTACATTTAGCCCATGTTAATTTAGTGGTATCAGTAACATGTCTATGAGGAATGTCTATTCTGTATCCATCTTCACCAAAAGGAAGTATTAGTGGATATTGAAGTGCAATATAAGAAGCATGTGTCTCGTTAACACGTTGAAGAGACCCATCTTTTGTTTGTACAATAATGTCCAAACTTTTGTTTGCATCACCAATGTCACCTACAATTAAGGCCGCCACTTCGGAAGCGGTCGGTAAATTGTATGTTCTTCCATCTTGCACTCTGTTCCCTATAATTCTTAATTTGAGATCTAAGCCAGGGTAACATTTCAATGTTTCGCTTACCATCCTATAAACCTTAACTAGAATATTCTTTTCATTTAACATCTCTTTAACTTCTTGAATTATACATAGCTCCATTGATGAATCCTTTGCTGAATAACTGTTTTTATATCAAGCACATATGAAGTCAAGTCAATAATGATCATATAAATATGTAATAACAAATCAGTTTAATGTTTGATGTAAAAAATTTGTAATTAAATACTAAAAATTAATAACCATAATAATAATTAATTATCTATTACAAACCTGAAACATGACCACCTATTTGAATTCTCATTATCTGTATCATATATGTATAGCTGTGAGAATTTGGGTTTGACTCCATTTGTTGGTAGAAGACTTCCGATATTATGATCATTTTTGCCCGTCATTCTGAATGAGTATGGAGCATTGCCTTTATTGATGGAGTTATCAATTTGTCCTGTCATTGAGGTAAATGCAAACATTGAGTTAAATTTTCTTATATTATTAAGGAAATATTTGCTCTTTGGATCCATTGACCTAAACAATTTTTGGTAGCTTGGAGGTGGAATTTTTAAATCAGGCAACTCAAGTTTACCATAATTACAGCAGATTGAATAACTATTTTTTTTCTTATGTCTGCATCTATCGGCTTCAGCCTTCCAGAATTTGGCATGACACATTCCACACACAAATTTTTGATCACCGTGATCTAGATAATCTGTTAAAATGAAAAATTTTATAACGTAAATTCTTAATAATTTTGTCTGATTTTTAAAATAAGATTAAAATTTATATGTGAAAAATAATTTGTCATAAATGTATACCTTTTGACAAGCCTACATGATCACTTTGAATTACATCTTCAATAATATCATCTTCATCTACTTCCAAATTAAATACATGAATATCTGATATATTATGACCAACCTTTCTTTGTATAATTCTACCGTTGCTAAATGAGGTAGTAACTGCAAAGTTTTAAATGATATGTTATAATAAGTAGGTAATGAAATATTCGAATAAAATATTTTAAATACTCAAATAATATTTTGATTTGAAATTACCATCTGAAATGTTAGAAAATGGAGTTCTACCAATTCCTGATGAAGATGATGATGATAATATTTTGTTATAAACAGGTGTAGTACTTGAATATACTGCATAACACAAATTTCAAAAATTAGGTCTATTAAAAAAAAATTGAATTAAATTGTATATAATTCAAAAGGCTTACCATTTGTTATATTAGAAAATGGAGTTCTAACCCTTTTTGATGAAGATGAAGATGGTATATCTGTAATTCCATAACACGATTTTTTATGGACATTGTTACTTTTATTTCCATAAATAATATTATTTTTGTTGTTTAAGGGTGTAATCCAGGAGGATGACTTGACATAACTGCAAAAAACATATAGTAAAAGATATAAGTATTTACCAAATTCATATTATAAATAATGATAAAAATAATAATAAACTCATTACCATTTTGGTAGTTTTGATTAACATTTGGAGTTGATGGACATAGGATGCTTGACATTGTAGATAAATGTTTAGTCTTCTTATTATCCAAATATAGTTTTCGAAATTTCCGCCTCTCTTTTGCATCATTTAGTTCATTATCCTTAGCGCCATGTGTATTAGGATCTACGGTGTTTGATGTAGATGAAAATGCTTTTGATTTTAATATCCAAATATAATTTTCTAGCTTTTCTTCTATCACTACTTCCTTGAAGATCCATATTGTTTATGATAATGATGTATGTATTAAATACCAAAACCTGAAATAAACATCAGTGCATCATTTTAATATTTATATTTTTTTATATTGTTAAATTAAAAGTCAACAAATGATGAAATGCGGATACTGCAGATATCATGGTTATTCAATATAATTTTGACATTGGGCTATGACATTGGGCTATGACATTGGGCTTATTTTTGTAATTATATAAAAATAACATAGTTCGGTTAATTTAAGTGCCGGAAGAGGCCCAATTCTATCGTAAACCCTATTTCAAATAACAATCGAAGACTACAGATGATGTTCGACCAAAATGGCAGTTCTTACAAAAATGAACCTTAAAATCAAAACAAACACAACTTTATGGGAAGAGAATTACAGAGGATTTAAATGTTGAGTGTATGAAGGTATACCTATTCGGGTTAATCGAGATTAATTACCAGAGGACGTAATTTCTGTTCAAAAGAGATATTGAATTAGATGAGCTCCGTCAGTGTTTTCTTCGTTTCGACGATCTGTAAGCAAAAATAAAATTATATATGATCTACGTATTAATTTGTTATGAACAGGAATTTAATTTGCCAAATTCTTCACAAAACACAAACGTTTCGTACATATTATTAGAATAGGTATGTATTGGATGTTTTGTTACATTTTAACCATTGCCACCTGAATTGGCGTGACCTGTCTTAAAATTCTGCATCAGAGGCAAAAAAATTGAATTTTCTGTCAAAAAGTGAAAAAAAAACTGTACAAAAATGTTTAATATGTTTAGGGTTTGGCTGAAGTTTAATTTTGACCAAGAAGGTCAGTTTCTATGGTTTGGGTCCTGTTCAATTAGGTAGAAAGGCTAATTTTTTTTTTTCATAAATTTTAAAATTACTTATGTATTGTAAATTATAACACCAAACAATTAAAAGTTCATTGTTTCTGTTAGTAACAACTAACCATAACCAGTAAATACTTTTCTGTTTCATTTCTTTATGTTAATATTGACTATAAAAGTCAATTGTAAACAAAATATAAACAACCTGGAGGATCACAAAATACAAAGAAAATCACCTTTGTTAGTATTCTTTAAAACACTGACATGCAAAGAATAAATAAACAACAAAAAATACATAAAAATAAAATATAACAAAATATGATGCTGCAAAATACAGAAACAACAAAACACAAAAACGCTAACCTCTGTTCTTCATGATGCGAAAAATTATTAAAATAAAAACTAAAATGCATACAATACAGATGCGGTAAAAGAAAAATGAAACATAAACAGCAAAAGAATTGAAACACGCTAAAACTAACTTTAGGTAAACATGCTAGATAATGAAGAACGGCCCAAGTTTTTGATGAATACTTATCGTAAATAATGCATATAAATAGATAAAGAAAGAAATGAAAAGATTAACTTGCTCCCCGAAATTCAAGATGATAATTATAGATATAATTAGAATGTATACTAAATTAAAAATAACTAAGACAATCTGCTAATATAATAAGCCTTAAATCACGGTGGTAATTTGAAACTTACCATAACAATAGGTTACATAGTATTAAATTTAATTAAATTCATCAACTAAAATCAAGAAAGTAAATTTGCCAGAATTATGTAGAGATTTAAAACTTATGTAAAAGTTTTACGAAAAGTTTTTGTATTTATCATATCACCTCATTTCTGAAAATTTCAGTCCTTAATCTTAGATATAAGTTATGTAAATGCTACGTTAATTAAGGGGATACCGAAATTTATTTTAGTATATAAACATTTGCAATTTTTTTAGTATATAAACATTTGAAATATATTTCATTTTCGTTTAATACGGGATTCGTAAAAGTGTATTTGTTCAATGTAGTTAACCTGAAAATAGCATTAAAGTTATAGTATTTATATGTTTTATGCAGATATGTGATACCGATAAAGGTTTGTAAACGTGAATGATGACATAATGGGATTGGGGGAAAAACATTGTGCAGCAGATTCAATACTTAGGCACCTTGCAATTGACTTAAGGTAAGTAAAAAGATATAATTTTCTAAGTTTAACTGTTTGATTTTTTAATATCGACATATAAATGTTGTCATATATTGTATAAACTTTTAATATAAAACTATTAATTTTAAAAAGTTTCTATTTGGTTTAGGTTCATTAAAAAGAGAATTTATAAATAATTAACATAAAATAATAAAATCGGATAAAATTAATATCTTATTAAAATAACAAAAAATTAATTTGTAACTTTAAAGAATATAGAGTCTAAAAGTGAAGTCTTAAAATAAAACAAATAATATTCAGTATTAGCATACTGAATAAAGTGTTCCAAAATAAAAAGATCCACCTATTCAAAAAACGTATCGTACGAAAATAAAACTAACGCAGCAAAATGGAAAAAAGACATAAAATGTTTTTGAAATAAACCATCATTGCACGACAAAACGACCAATTCATCACTTCACGACTTTTGGAATCAAAAGTTTGCCATCATGTTCTTTAACTTCATCATTCCCATTTTTCTTATATTTTGAGCATGATCCGATTCCAGGTTCACCTTCATCAAAGCAATCTACTAATTTCCTTTTCAAAATGGATGGTGGGGAGATTTTTTTGTTCGGACTCGTTGCTGTTGATGTATCAACAGCTAACGGTGTTATGTTGTCACCGGTTTCAGAAAAACCATCCTGCATATAATATTATCAATTAAGTATTTTAGAAAAAGAATTCATTTTGTTTATTTTTAAAAATGTTAAAATATATATTACCCTAACAACGTTAGATCGATCAAAGGATTGAGCTGTTGGACCATCACAGAATGAATCTGATTTTTCAATCTGAATATAGGAAGAAATTAGCAATCGTTTTATAAATTATTTAAATATAAATAATAATATATTTTTAAAAAATGGTTTTTTACTCACCTGTTGAACATCTAATTTTTTTTCCCAATTCAGATATAATCCCTACATCTTCAGTTAATTGAGATATAGAATACAAATTATTTCCTGTGTCAACGTTGAATTTTCCAATAGTAACTTTAAAAGCTATTTTTCGATCTTTGATGACATTCAACTCCTCCGGAAATACTTCTAGACCAACACCCATCTGAATCATGTTGAAGTGATTAGTGATTTTAGTGATAATATTCATACATAGATAATAAGATAAAATTAACATTATATTTATCACCTTATTATTTCTATCAACAAAGAATTTGGCTGTCTTTCCCACAAAGTTATATGTATGGCCATCAAACAGTGTGATGGTGATAGATCCAGTACTATCCCTTACACGAAGTGGGATTCTATACCTATAAAAGAAATATTGTAATAAGTAAAATGTGTGCATCTATATATAATATTAAAAATAAATATATAGTATTTACCAAAAAACACTTGTTTACCTTGGGCCAATAGATTTTTTCTTACTTTTGCAGTTTTCATTCTTGCATTCATACATCTCAGTTGAGTCAACACCATCATTCACATCATTATGATCACTTATTAAATTTATCTTCACACAACCCTTGCGACAATGCCCACATGCATTGTAGAAAAACTTTGTATCTTTATCAGCTTTGAAAAATCCAATGACAGTAGCAACGATGATTACTTGTTTCTCCTGTTAATATGGTAAAATGTGTTAGCATTTTGGTATAGTCGACCTTATTTATTTATTAATTTTAAGGATTCATAAACGTTGTTTATGAATAAAATTACCTCAAAAGGGACCAAAATATCAGCAATGTTCAAACATTCACGATTTTTAAAAAAATCATCATTCATAGAGTACGATTTAGTCTGCACTTTGCTATACGTAATCGTGGGGCTCTGCAGTCCAAATTTTGCTATCATTCTGTAAAACAACGTAACGTAGTTAGTTCGAACAGTGGAATAAATAATATGTTTAATTGAATGAACATCTTACGTGGTTTTAAAATCTTTAATCTCATCAACTTCATCATCGATAAATAACCTAGACGTTTGATAGTAGCTTCCAACGCTGATAAAATCTACATAACAATATGTAATGTAAGTAAAAAAGTAAATATATATAGATTATAATTATGATTATATAATGTAAACTAAATTCACTTACTATGATAGTTGTTAATTTTTCCAAATTGAACAATCATAGTTATCTTTGTATTGCTCTTGTTATCATCCATGTATTTTGTCACACCCCGCCAAAACTGGTTTCGCGGAAGAGCGGGCGTGCGACTTACATCAGAAATCACAACAATCGATCAATAGTAAGACATAGCATTTAAAAATGGATTACCAGTTGTTACACGTTTATAAACCAAAAGTGAATGATTCACTACAAATACGTTGTATAAATAATCTTTAAGATTTTCAATCGATATCTAGACTCCATGCTTAGAAGTAAGGACGAAATCCTTTTCAAATATGGTAATCCGATACGTGCAAATGCTATGCTAAATGCTTCACTCTTAAAACCTGAGAAAACATATTAGAAAAAGTGTCAACACAAAGGTTGGTGAGTTCACAGGTTTAATGACTCTATAAATCCTTGATTAACATTAAAATGTTTGTTGGTACAATTTTTGTAGTAAAATAACCTTTAAATGTTGTTTCAAGACCATGAAACCAAATTCACACATGTTCAGTGCTTAAAATTCTTTTGTAAAATGTTTTAACTCAATAAAACATAATTTGCATATGGTCTGTGCGTAAAATCATTTCAACATGATTTTAGAAAGGTAAGTCGTTTAGTACAAATCTATGTACGTTCAAGTTCACTCGTTTCAAATCCATGAAAAATAGTTGTATAAGTTTAGTGCGTAATCCCTTATAGGCTAGCTAGGCATACAAGTTAAAGTATAAGTTCATGAGCCTGTAATCAAACCTAAATCCGCCTTTACCTAGGCATGTCGAGTCCACGACATTTTAATAGAATATATATCTCATATGTTACACGGCTAGAGCGACTAGCCATGAGCGGGGGATCAAGCCCGAATAGTACTACTCATATATTCGTTGGCTAACTATAGTTGATGATTACAGTAATGTTAGATCTAAACGATCTGGCGATAGGATACGTCATCTATCAACTCACGGTTATACAAAGATTAGTGTCGCAAAATATAGTGTTTCATACAAGTCTTAATTAAGACCTTTTCATAAAAATACTTGTTTGAGTGTGTCTTTTCAATGACCAGTTGTCTCAAAAGGATAGTTTATCCACGTTTTCACAAAGACTGATTGTACCAAAATGTTATAAAAACATTAATACGTTTCTCACCCCAAAACAGTTAAGGTATAGTAAAAAGGGGGGCTGTGAAAACTCACCTGATGCCAGCAGCAATGAATATAATATATATGGTGCCCTAATGGACACGCCTCAACAACCTATATACGTGGGGTGAAACAGTAAGTACGGCCTCCAAGCACGTCTATGCAAATGGTTCACTCAGTTGATGTTTTTAAATGTCGTTACACGCGAACGACTGGTTATAAAATATTAGTTATTTCACTAATAAATTCATGTTTTAAAGTAAGCTTACTTATATATTTATATAAGTCTAAAAATGTATACTAATTTATCCACCGTAAGTTTACGTATTTATTATAATATTTCGGTAAGATATGGATTTTTATATTGGTACTGTTTGAGACGAAAAATACCGTTACATATTTCATATATTTTTAAGTTGTCAAGATATCACATTTTATATATTGTTTTGGACGTGTGAAACATGAACAATAATATTAATCTTAGTAAGAAAGATATAAAACAGAAAATTTAATATGGATTTATAATAGTTACGTATGTGATAGGTTCCAAATGGAACATTTAATATGGATTAATTACGTATATTAATTGTACGCATATATGATATAATTTTAAATTTTATTAGATTTAATATAATATCTCAATACCTTATTACCCATGGAAAACAAATGAGTTTGTCATTATTGTGCATAAAAACCCCTTCACTTCTTATTCATATTACCTTTTATTTTATATCCATGGTATACCCTTTTCTTTTTTTATATATATACATAAATCTTATTTATTAATTATTTCCTTATCAATATAGTTAAATATATATGTCTGCATGTACTTCCTACTTTTAAGGCACCATAGCCCACATAGTTAATTAATTCAAGGCCACATGATATTTCATGGATTTTGTTTACCCACAATATGAAATGGGTTGAACTTCACTGTGCACAAAAAAAATTAAGTAGTCGTTCATGTGGGTGTTTGACGTCTATTTTTAGTGATTTCAAGCTACAACGTTATAAGTAATATATGTATCACTTAGTTAAAGAATTTTTGTTTTTGTCTTATAGTTTTAGATCTAAGCTTTTGTATTGGGAAATTTCGTTTCAAAACCCTGTTTTTGGTTCGTTAATTGGGTGTTTGACAACGCTTCTTTTTATAGAAAATATCTTATTTCATAAAAACATATTTCCTTTTGCCAGATTTAACATCATGAGTGAACACAAGTGCATGAACATAAGTGAAGAAAAATAATAGTTACAAGGAACGAAGGTCACCATACTTTTTCGGTGTAGGTTCTCTTGTTGTGGGATAAACCTTGTTGCTTCAAGTCTTCATAGATGTTTGTTTCACCTTAATTAGTTAACTCCTTTAGATCTACTAGAAGAGTTGTGTGAGTGGATGTTTTCAAAGTGTGGAGTGTTAAAAGATGGTGGTAGAAAGGAAAAGGGTTATAATTTAGTTACACCTTATCTTGGAGCTTCTAGGTCTTATAGGAACTCTATATTTCCTCCTAGCAGATCTCGAAATTTATGAAGGGAAGTAGGGAGGGAAAGTGCTTTTAGAAGGATTAGGGGTAATACCCAAGGGTTTGAGTTTCCTTTGTGAGTCTCAAGAAAAAGAGCAGATGGTGGTTGTAAAGATGATGTTGATTTCGACAAGGCAAGCAAAACAAAAGAGGGGTGGAAACAAGTAAAGTTGACTTTTGATCACTAGATGGGATGTGTACTTGTGTGCACTATGCAAGGAAATGAAAAGACAAGATGGAGTTTTGAATTGAATTATAAAATTTGTATAATTAGTTCATCTAATGTCGCTCATGCTAGACATGTAATGTCAAATTAACTCTTATTTGATATGTGTATTATTTTATAAAACGGTGCACGACAATAGGCTGTCGGGTAAAGTGACTTGTTTTCGAGGGTTGTCACATATTTCAACATGTTATACGCAGTTTCCCCCTAAAGAGTAAGCTCTAACGGTGTAGAGCTAACAATTGATAAGAAAATTACTAAATTAAAATTGATAAAAGTTAAATATTAATAAGATAATCTGGAATGAATTAAGATATAAGTACTCTATGTTGTGCAGAGTCATAGTAAATCTGTGTTTAGTTTCATTAGGGTTGGATTTATCCAAAGTTCCAACCTCAAATATCTCTCCGATGATATCTACAATTTGATATAAGATTTGTTAGTATGGTAAAGATTTAAATGAAAGTATTTATATTGAATAAAAAATGTTCAAGCAATGAAATTACCAACTGCTACATCAACCATCAATTGGTTGGAAATAATTTTTTCAAAATCTTCAAATTGAAAACCATGTTTCGATCCAATAAAGTCAGTACATTCCTTCAGTTTTGAGTTTGCTCCTAAATAAATTTTTTGATGGTGTTCGGTTATCTTGAATGACACTGGATTTGTACAAAGAGATGCACCAGTTATGTAGTAGTCTTTGTCTTGTTTGAGAGTAGTTTTCAAATAGCCTATATTTTTGATCAAAACATACGCCTGAATTTTCGATCCCTAAAATATTGAAAAATTATAGAAAAATACAGTAATGGTTAGTAAAAAAAATATATTGTAAAAGGTATCGTTTAATTAATTTGTTCAAAAGGGTACCTCCTCATCCATTAAAATCATCTCTGTTGCATAAATTTTTGTTTTTATGTAGCGGTCATATTGTAGCCATAACCGAATTACACGTACTTTGAGTGCAAAACAATCTTTGTTATCATGGAGTTGGTTGATCAGCACAAATTCGTTAGAAGACATAATTGTTCACGTACCCTAATAGACATAGATATAATGTTAGTACCAATTAATATTAAAGTGTAATTAATCTGTTAAATAAAACTGCTATGTAATCGAAAAATAAATTTTAATATTAAATCTGCACTCAAATATCAGAATTTTCCAGACTAAATAGAAAATTTAAATCCGGGCTGTCACATTTCCCCTTTAAAGTTAAATTATAAAATTGTAAGTCAATGAAACACATTCACATTTTCCTTTTATATAAAATTATAAGTCAATGTGTATGTACACGTTGACTTATAAAGTTAACTTATAAAATTGTTGACATATGTATTTCCAGATATATAAAGTATGTTTAATATTTTCAAAAGCTGTGAATATGACTCTGCACAGTTTTAAAAATATAAGTCAAATAGCAAATTTTGTCACATTTTGACTTTATAAGTCAACGTGTGCAGAAAGTAATATATAGAGTCAAATCACTGTTTATATAGAGACCATGACTGTAATCGAAAAATTAAAATTAAATCTGCACTCAAATATTAGAATTTTCCAGACTAATCACAAAATTTAAATCCGGGCTGTCACATTTTCCTTTTTAAAGTTAAATTATAAAATTGTAAGTCAATGTTACACATTCACATTTTCCTTTTATAGAAAATTATAAGTCAATGTGTATGTACACGTTGAGTTATAAAGTTAACTTATAAAATTGTTAAATATGTATTTTATGATATATAAAGTATTTATAATATTTTCAAAAGCTGTGATTATGACTCTGTACAGTTTTAAAAATATAAGTCAAATAGCAGTATTATTAGTTCCAGACATTCATGTAGTTTCACAGTATGTTTTTTTCTTAAATGTGAATATGAGTTGTAACAGTACTAAACTTATAAGTCAAATAGCATATATACATTCTGTCCTTTTAACAGTCAACATGTAAATAAAAAGTCATATATAAATCAAAAAACGTAACCAAAACCGCTAACAATATAAACCCTTATCAATAGCAACAGTTATGTGATTATAAAAAATTGACATTCATGAATAAATAGTCTAACATTCATATTTTTTAAAGGTTATAATAATTGATAAATTGTTGAAAACTCGTTTGTCCTTTCTAAATCATAATGGATAGAACATAAACATAAACATAACCAATTATTACGAATAAAATTGCAGTTAACTGTGGATTGCCGATCATGGATGCGGCAAAAGCGACAAAAAGGATTGATGAAGGGTGGATACATACCTGGTTATTCTGTGAAGAAGGTAAACCAAATTCCAAAGCTTATTGTAAACCTAATAAAAAACAAATAAAGTATATAGTGTTTATATATGATGGATTTCGGAAAATAATCTGCTGGAAAACATATTATTTTGGTTAGTTTGTATGCGATAATCATGGTAGGCGATAATTATGGTATTTAAAAATTTAATATGAAAATAGAAACAGTATTATAAAAAGGAAATAACAATATCTGATTTAATACGGGAATCGTTTATTCTTATTCCTTAATTTAAGGTGTAACAAAATATATATACTTCTAATTTGGAATATTTATTTTGTATTTCGTTTTTTTTTACATGTAATTTTATTAAATCAGATATTGTTATTTCCTTTTTATAATACTTCATAACTTCATCCGAAAAATAAGGATGAAGTTATTTATTTTCATATTTTATAGCTGAAATTTCGTATATATATGCCGTATTTTTAAATTATGGGGTAATGAGTCAATCATTCGTATCAATTAAGTTTTGCCGTTTTTTTTAAACATAGTTAAAGGTCAAACAAGATTCAATGGTGCAGATTTTTTTAAACATAGTTAAAGAATTTTATATTATGTATTTTTAAAAAGTAGGAAAACATATACAACATATAATTTGGAATATTTATTTTGTATTTCGTATGAGTCAATCATTCGTATCAATTAAGTTTTCCAGTTTTTTTTAAACATAGTAACTATGTCAAACAGGAATCAATGGTGCAGATTTTTTTAAACAGAGTTAAAGATTTTTTTAAACAGATTTTTTTAAACAGATTTTTTTTATTTATCACATCCGGAAAATAAGGAAGGAGTTATTTATTTCCATGTTTTAAAGATGAAATTTCGGTTATATATGTTGTAATTTTAAATTATAGGGTGATTTAATACCGAAATTAAAGGGTATTAAGAATTAAATATCGGGATTTAAAAAAATTGAAAATTACCAAAGCTTGCCACGTGTCATACTTGCTTCTAAGGGGGGCCACGTGGTCACTTCAAAAGCTTGTTTTATTATTATATAGATTAAATCCTTGCGATGAAGGTTTTTAAAAGCAACAAGTAGAGAGTAATCATCGTATATTTTATATTTTCATACGAAATATAAAAGATATTTTACATCAGTAAATGTTTACATTCATTAAAAGTGTGTATCACGCATCTTAAACTATATATGAGGCTACACATGACTTTTGCTTGCCACCTAATCACAACGGCTCACTCTGATTGGCTGAAAATGTCAGGTGTAAATCACCTATTCATCCACCTGTCCTTGATTTCGTCAACACCAAAGTCCAATTACGTCAACTGAATATTTATGACTTTCCGAAAAAAAATGCATGCAATATTCCACCCTTTAATTGCAGTTAACACATTCCTTATAAGTAGGCATGAACATTTACAATAAATGATTTACGTTATTAAATCCCGGTATTTTTGGCAACGATTGAAAACAATTATATATCATTCCTTTTTAAAATTCATCAATAGATTTATCTTTTTTTTTTTAAAAAAATAGCAGGCATAATCTTTTCTTTTTTTTACTCCAAAACAATTACCAATACCGGAATTATACAACTATAATACCCATCCACCCCTATATAAAGTGAGTATACCATACGAAAATACCTACAACTTTCACCCCTGCATTCAGAAACTGCCGTGGTCGAAGGTACAATGATCTTCTTTTCAATCTTTTATACGCAACCATAGGTGTAGATGGTGTCTTCATCCTTTATAATTCTGCTTAGCTCACATTACTCATCTGCAAATACAACGTTTTACATTTAAAAATAACTTCAAATAATCGTTTAATGCAACATTGTTTCGGACGAAATTAAAAGATGAAATAAGTTTACAAAATCAACAAAAAATCGATTTTTGCATATTCATCATTTTTATATAATTTTTTTTGCTTGCAGGTGCAGTTTCTTTCTGAAAGTCAATCAATTCTTCAATTAAAAGGTAATGTTTCTGCAATATCTTTATTGATTACTTAACAATCTTATTCGATTAGAAGTAAGATTATTCAATTTGTAAATACGTTCAGCATTGCCTGTTGTTACTTAACAATCTTATTCGATTAGAAGTAAGATTATTCAATTTGTAAATAAGTTCACATTGTCTGTTGTTATTTGATTTTATTACTTATACTTTAAGGTCAAACTATTATATAATTGTTAACTGCAATTTCACCTTTTTTTAAGTATTACAACTTTATTCATCTTTTAAATCGTAATGTTAGAAAACCATTAACTGTTTTGATAACAAAACAGTTCTTAATAATTAAAATTGTATAGGTAATTGTATTTAAAACAAAATAAAAAAACAGTTAAAGTAATAAAACTCTTTCTTTTATGCTTTAAGGTAATTAAACTATTTATTTTACACAGCACCATAAAGTTTACAAAATCAACAAAAAATTGTTTTTTCTAATTCATCTTTTTTATATAATTATTGTACTTGCAGGTGCAGTTTTTGCAGAAAGTCAATCGGTTATTCAATTAAAAGGTAATGTCTAAACGATATCTTCATTCATTACCTTAACAGTGTTATTCGATTAGAAGTATTATTATTTAATTTGTAAATACGTTTAAGGTACTCTGTAATTGCAGATTTTATTACCTATTTTAATTACAATGCGGTTTTTAATAATTAAAACTGTATTTTTTTATTTAAAAAATTGTAATACAAACTGTAAGGTGATTCAACTCTTTCTTTTACTATGTATTTACTGTATTCATGATTCAATATGTATTGTTATTAAATTAATTCGAATACAGTTTTTAATTACCTAGCGTGTATTTAGTTTTATTAATAATAATACAGATTTTAATTATTATGTCTGTATTTAGTTTTTAAAAAAATACAAACTTTAAGGTAATTAAACTCTTTCTTTAAATCTGTATTTACTGAGTAAATAATTAAAACTTTATTTACTGCTTTAATAATAATACATTTTTTTATTAATTTAGCATGTATTTATTGTTTTAATTAGAATACAGTGTCGTATAATTAAAACTGTGTTTTCATTGTATAAATAAAAAAATACAAACTTAAAGGTAATTAAACTCTTTCTTTAAATCTGTATTGCATGTATTAATAATTAAAAATTTATTTACTGCTTTAATAATAATACAGATTTTAATAATTTAGCATGTATTTACTGTTTTAATTATAATACACTTTTTAATAATTAAAACTGTATTTTTATTTTATTTAAAAATGAATAATACAAACTGTAAGGTAATTCAACTCTATATTTAAATCTGTATTTAGTGTATTAATAATTCGAATACAGTTTTTAATAATTTTCCATGTATTTATTTTTATTTACTTTTATTACTAAAAAAACAGTTTTTAATTATTAATATTGTATTTAGTTTTAAAAAAATATGCACTGTCAAACTTTCAAGATAATTCGATTTTTTCCGGCCAATCAGAAAACATACGTTTTTTAAGATTATACTGTATTTTCAATAAAACGACAGTTTGACTTTTTCTATACAATTTTTGCTTTTTTTACTAAAAATTATCGAAATGTACTGATGTGGTTTTACTTTATTATATAAAATGTTGAAAACCATTTAAATTTATACTCAAGCATAAACTAACCGCAATTTACTTTGTATAAGCAGTATGAATACCAACACTGACAAAGGGAAAGCAAATTTGAACTACCAGAAAACACCAAATTCTTCTGGCCGCAATATGAGGCGTTTGGCAAGTTCCGGTATAGCAATAGGGTCCCGAAGATTCCGTCCCACTGAAAATTCAACACAAAGTCCGGTTAACATGGAAACAACCCACGGTTAATAAATTACATACGTACATTGTTTAATTATTATTTAGTATATAATATTAATTACTTCTAAATGTTTATTTCTGAAACCTTCAAACAGAAAACCATTACACCGATAGGTAAAATAGATGCGGGGTTACGGAACATATCTGTTCGGGGGAGATGTCTTTCAATCTGGCATTCCCACCGTAAGAACGAACCGCATAACCCATATTCTCTAGACTTAGTTCTACATGATGATCAGGTATTTGCTGTCAATACATCATAGAACTTTTTGCATAATTGATTTAACTAAAATATGCTTCATTTTTAAAATTTAACAGAATGATCGAATCCAAATTTGGATTAAAAAAGAGTTCATGCATAAGTTTGAGCCGCTTTTTGAGGAAGGAAAGTGTTATGAGATTTCAAACTTCACTATTTATCAGAATACTGGAATTTACCCTTTGTTGCCACATAAGTATAAACTTGCATTTGGATTCAACACAACTGTTACGCGAATTGATCAGATTGATGAAAATTTGTATAGTTTACTGCTCGAACCTTATACTGAGATTAAGTCGGCCATTCGTACTTATGCTGAACAAGAAGCTGTTGGTACGTACTATTTATATTTTAAATATAACTTCTATATAATATTTTTATCACATGGATATATTTAATTTATACATGCTGCTTTGAAATATTTTTCTCTGTTTCAGATGTTATTGGCTCTGTTGTGGGGATTATGGAGATTGTAAAGGTACCCACGCAAAGTGGTATGAAATTTCGTCGTACTGTTGTGCTCGAGGATAACATGTACGTACTACTTACATACATATTTATATACAATATGAATTATTATCGTACGTATATAAATAATTAATTAAAAAATAAAAACAGGGGATAACAACTTGATTTAACTTTTTGGGAGGAGTGGGCCACGATGTGGAATGATTATGCAACCGATCCATAAAAATTAGGACATTTTGTCCTTTTACTTCAGCTTGGCAAGGTTAAGTACTTTAAAGGTATGATTTAAATCCCTAATATATATCATTTTTTATTTTGCATAATCATTTTTGTTACACACACAATGCAGAGGCATCGGCGGTCCATAATGCTTTGTTCGGCACAAAGATAATTATTGATCAGAATCACCCCGCTATACTTGCATTTAAATCAGTGTTAGTAACATTTAGTATTGTCAAATAATTAATCAGCTGATAACCATAATTATGTTAACATTTTGAGGTTGGTTCATTGTTGTATATCAGGGCCGAAAATCAAGAGGATTATGATCCTAACCAATTCAAAATTGAGTTCTTCACTCCTGATGCTAAAGTGGTATCTGTATCCGATTTCTTTAATGGCTCGGTTAAAAGCATGGTGGGTCATATTCGTCAGGTTCAACAGGTGTGTAAACCATAGTCCAATGACTAATAAAATTATACCTTTACCTACTTATGATTTTATTAAATTTACTCTGAAATCAAAATATACAGGATTCCCACTGCATCGTCTTTGCAACCATTCATTGTGTACACGAACAAATGGGTTGGGCTTATATAGCATGCAAGGAGTGCAGCAAAAAAGTCAAAGTAAAATCAGCAAATAATCGCCTTACTACTTATCCATGTGACGATTGTGGGGGAGTACAAACCGTGACAAGGTACGATTTCAGATAAGTTAACGAATATTAGAAAACCGTTTTATAATGACACGTTTTCCCCCTTTTTTTACTGTGCATAATTTTTTTTAAAAACAGGTTTAGGGTGGTTGTAACAGTCATCGATGAGACTGGTACGACACAAGTTGTGTTTTTCAACAGCTCTATTCACAAGTTGACCGGCCTTACCGTGTGGGACTAAATTGACAAATACGGTAAGGATCCGTCCAAGTACTACCCTGATTAGTTGAATATGATACTCGGTAAAAAATTATTGTTCAAGTTGTGGTATTCTAAAGAAAACCATGGCATGAATAACCACACCTACCGATGTGATGGTATGTCTGAGGATCCTAAACTCATCAAGCATTTCAAAGAAATTTTTATTGAAGACCGTGTAGTTGCTGATGTTGTGGATGAGGTCAAATTTTTCTACTATATATTTTACGCAAAAAAAAAATATATAATTCCAATTTGTATTATTTTAATAATTATTTGAGTATACTTTTTCAGCCGGAGGATGAGCCGTTGGAGGATTTCAACACGCCTTCAAACTTGATAAAGAAGGTTAACATGACTGATGATAGTGTGAAACGTGTGCTCGACATGCACATACCTCCAACATGTGATGGGGCTTCTGGCAGCGGAACTTCGAGTCAAAAGAAACGCCGTGTCTTTATAAATCTAGATGATCTTGACACAGATTCTGAAGATGAAACTGCTAAAAAAAGCTCGGAGGGTTTGGTTCAAGTGAAGATCGAACCCGAAGATTGATAGGAATCAAATTTGTCTTGGGGTTTATTTGTTTTTTTAGACATTTTGCATCTTTTTTTCGTCTTTATATTTTGTTGACTTTGTAGACTCGGTTGGTTATTATTTTTTAAGAATTTTTGCAATGTCCGAATTTTAAGGGTTTTCATACTTGGTTATTGAATGAATTTTGGGTTTTCATACCTTCTTCATGTGATGGGGCTTCTGGCAGCGGCACTTCGAGACAAAAGAAACGCCGTGTGTTTATAGATCTAGACGATCTTGACACCGATTCTGAAGATGAAAATGCTAAAAAAAGCTCTGAGGGTTTGGTTCAGGTGAAGATCGAACCGGAAGATTAATAAGCACTACCATAGATTTGGGTTTATCTGTTTTTTAGACATTTTATATGTTTTCTTATCTTTTTAGTTTTGTGGCTTTTTAGACGCGGTTTATTTTTATTTTTTTATAATTTTTCGTAATATCCAGATTTTTTGAATTGTTTTTTAGACTTGCGAATTTTATGAATATTGGTTTTTAAAAGACACACATACTTATGAGAATCGAAAAATGCAGATGTTTATCAAATATGAAGTTATATAACCAGAATTTTATACATTAACAGTAATATTCGTTTTTAATTAAAACGTATGTTGTAGTACATTGACAGTAATAATATTTTTTAATTTTAATTTTTTAATTACAACATGAAGTTATATAACCAGAATTTTAAAAGAAAAAAGATTTTTTTATTTTTGTTATCGGAATTTCGAAATTACTGTTTAATGGTCATTTTCGAAAACTTTTGATTTATCCATATACTTACTTCTATAACAGTATTATCCGAAAACATTCTCCCCTATATTTTAGCAATTTCTTAGTAAAAATTAAATGGATTTATAAATTTACCATAACAAACTTCAAAATATTAAGGAAATATTAGGTAATTAAGTTTTCGGATTTTTCTTAAAATTTCAAAGATATATTGTGAGGTGCAATAGTACGTTTCCTCTAATAAAATTCGTGCACACATAAATAAATGTAGACATAAATCGGCCAAAAATATTTGTGTGTAAAATACATATATGAAAATCAGCCACTATAGCAATCTACACCCATTATAGCACAATATTTAGTAAATCAAACATTACATGAGAAGATTTGTGTCAAAATAATCTACACCCATTATAGCACAATATTTACTTAATTTTGGAAAAATTTTATACTTAAAAGTAAACATATTCCATTAATTGAAAATCAGCCTTAAAAACAGCCTAAATATCAGTTAAGTTTCGAAAAAAATCATCCCAAATTAACTGCCTAAAAATCAGCATATAATTCGTATGTCTTAACTATAAATAAGACATATGTTAATCCGTATAATTATTTCATACGCAAAAGATTATAAAATTTAGGCTGATATACCTTATACGTAATCTTCGGTTATGTTCAACATTCTTCCATCATCAACATCATCATCATCTTCAAGTTAGTTTATTTCCTCTGCAAAATCAGTCCTGTATGCGTCTTCCATCATCATCAAACAGTTCAAGATAAGTAACTATTCTTCAATTAATTATATTTACTACATTTAATATATCTCGCAGATGATTAATCATAAAGAAATCACATTTTCTAACATTTTAATTGCATTTTACTTTTAAAAGGTTCCAGCAGATAACATATTCAGTATTAGCTAAAAGACGAACAAATCTTCATCGACCTACAAACAACTGTTCAATAAAAAGGTACTTTATAAATCCGAACTATGATTTTTATTTATTTTTAGATTTAACCTAATTTATGTTAAATCCAAACTGTATTATGTTAAATCCGAACTAGGAATTATTTTTATTTATACTAATAGTCAAAATGCACAACAATTTCAATAATTAACTATTGTTTAAAAACTGTATTAAATTTTAGGTTATATAATAACATAATTATTGTAAAAACTTTATTATATTTTCGTAAAAGTTTTTAACAAATAAAATTACAATGAAAGTATTTTGAATGTTTGACTTAGAACAGTCAAACTGTTTTTAACAGTATAACCTATTTTCTGCAATTTAGAAACGATAATATGACTATTAATAGTAAAACATTATTACCTAATTCGTTATACTGATTGTTTAAAAAGTGTAAAACAGTTTGACTGTTATAATAAAAAGTTCAATTTTATGACGGATTAAGGAGTGAAAGTTTAATATTTTGCTAATATTTTGACAAATTTAGGGACCCAAATTTGGGATCTTGGTTACCCTTTCTAGACAGTTTTCCCTAAAATTGCCCTAAATTTTTTAAAATTATAATACTCACTAATTTTTATGAGCCTGTCACTTTTTTATACCCAGCATTGTCGAGTGTGTTATTTTTAGTTAAGTTTCTTTATAATTCCCCTTTATTTTATTACAATTTATATGTAAATACAGTTTAGAACCAAGGATTTCACTCAATCACACTCTAAATTAGGTAGGGAATTTCAGTATTATAGATCTAAATTTTATTTTATTTGTCAAAAGTATTATTACTTCAAACATAACAACCATTTTATCATCTTCAAATGTTCGAAACCCATCAGATAAAATATGCTGAACAAACAACTGCAATATAAGTATTTTAAATTTTAGATTTGTACAGTAAAATCAACTAACTAATTGCTTCCGATTTCAACCTTACAATGAAATTATTGATAACAGTAATAAAAATTTTAACAACTAACATGCACTGATAGCTAGATTATTAACCCTAATTCAGAAACCCACTTTCAAAGATTGAAATCTTACCTGTCTAGGGTTTGCGATTAACGCAGAATAAAGAACTGAACGAATTACTCTGGTATGCTTCCATTTTCATTTCCGCGATTCAATCTCTGTTTGAACGGTCGTAATACGCTCCTCTGCCTTATGTTTTTTGTATGACTGTGTTTTTGCACAATTCATACGCCACATATCTAATTTTTGTTAAAATGCCGGATTCATTATTTTGACAAATGGGCTACTCGGACAAAAGGCCCAAGTCTTTGGGCCAAAATGCAATACAGTTATTATGACAGTGTGATAAATTTGTATTCGAATAATTGTAATTTTTTTTGAGTAAATTTATATATGTCGTGTAATTGTAATTTTAATACCATCTTTTTATAGATATTATATAAGGATAGATTATATAGTATATTTACATAAAAAATTCCACAACTTATCAAGCAATGGTAGATAATAAAGAAAAAAAAAGGAGGAAAAAGAAAAATCACGGTAGAAACAAACGAGAATCATCCAGAAAACATTAAACGCATCGTAGTACATGGTCAATTACATGGTAATTGCTCTTCGTCCAACACACCATTAGAATTTTTATGCAAAAGACCCCTTGAAAAGCCAGAAATAGAATGTAAGTATTGTACTACTTTAGTCAAGTTAATTATATATTTAACCAATTAAATACTTTATTACACAATTTTACTAATTTTTACTTATTTTGTACTATAAGCTTTGCCAAATGAGATCCCAAATGCGGTTAGGAAATGTGGAAGACCAATTGGAAGAAAACCACTTATGCCACTTAATGAAAGTATGTCATTCTTTTTATCTCTAAAAACATTTATGTTTAGTAATTTAGTTTTTTTACAACTTCATACAACTAAGCGTACTCGCTTTTTTTTTCATAATTATCTATAACATATTTGCTAGGTGATATCACTAAACGGCGTCCTGGAAGGCCGACGAAAAATTTGTCACCCCCCATCAACAAAGAATCAAAAGGTATCAAAATATTAACTTGTGTTATAAAAATTTGCAACTAATTATTAAATTAGTTTTGATATTTTTGATATTGAGTATGTCCATCATTTACATCACCAAGGCCTATGATAGCTCCGCGTATTAGTCAATTAGCATGTAAGTATATTGAATTTAATCTATACTTTTAATAATATTTAGTTGAATTTTATTATAAGAAACATGTTAACTTTCATATCAAACTAAATTGTTTGTTATTATTTAATTTAATTAGGTCCACCGTTAAATAACTTTTATCGAAGTACCGCTTCAATAAATGGACTATTCGCAACACCACCACCAACCAAAACACCATTTGTACAGTTTGCGACCCATACAACTACAACACAACCTTGCTCATATCCCCTTACTTCAAACAGTCCCTTAATCAACACAAACGATATATTTGTTTTTTTTGTAAAGAATTTAAAAATTATTTTTATATTTTGTATTGATATTTAATTAAACTTTCTATTTTTAATTAGTAAGTGCAGTGTTCACAAACAAGACTTCAAGGTTCAACATCAATACACCCATAAATTTTAATTTAAATGAAAAAGGTTTGCAAATCTTACTATCAAATGTAACCTTTACCAAATAGATTAAATCATATATGTTAATATCTATGTTCTTTGAATAATTGTTTGCCCCTCATGATGTCTAATAGGGGATTCTTCAAATGCAAAGGATAAAGAGATTAACAAAAAAGGAAAAACGGTGCGTCCGAGAATCTCACGTGGTTTGAAATTTACCACCCCTCAACAGGAAGATGATTCTGAGATACCAACACATGCATTTGTTGGAATTTCAAACAGTAAAAAATATTATCATTAAAAATTCCGTTAAGAATTACATTTATAAATTGGTTTTTTACATCATTAGTTTTTGTTACATAAATACCTTGACCATGGAGATCCTGATTTCGAATGCGCGTCTTGTGGCGCTATGGTTTGGAAAGATGAGAAGGACCGCGGACGTTCCCCTACAAACCCCCACTCATACTCAATTTGCTGTATGAGGGGTAAAGTTAAGCTACCTGTTGATTTGATCGAACCACCAAAATTGTTGAAAGACCTTATTACCAAACAACACCCAAAGAGCGCTTCTTTTTTTTATCAATATAAGGCGATATAACATGATGTTCACTTTCACTTCTATGGGTGCTAAGCAAGACGAGTCCGTTAACAATGGACGTGGCCCTTACTGTTTCAGGATAAATGGGAAAAATCCACATAGATTAGGAGATTTGATGCCCGAACCTGGGAACCGTCCTAAATTCTGTCAACTTTATATATATGACACGGAAAACGAGATTCAAAACCGGATACAAGATGTTAGGTAAACAATCTCAATTATTTAACGATGTCGTTGCATTTTCTAATTTAAGGTTTACATTTTCGTTAACTTATACATATATTTTGTTACAACAACCACAGATGCGCATCAACATCTAATAATGAGATAGATGTTGAGCTTACGACCCAGATACGAGACATGCTTGATTCAATCAATCCATTGGTAGAGAAGTTCCGGATGGCTGCCCGATCGATAAGGTCTTCAAATGACAGTAATATTAAGCTCAGACTTATTGGCAGCAGATCACGAGACGGTAGGAACTACAATCTACCAACTTCATCCGAAGTAGCAGCTTTGATTGTTGGTGATTTCGAAGATACAGCAAATCCTAGGGATATCGTACTCCACAGGCAAAACAGAAAACTAAAAAAAATCAGCGAGCTGCACGTACTGTACCTAGCATTGCATTACCCTTTGTTTTTTCCCCTATGCAAAAGATGGGTACCGTACTGATGTCTACCACCAAGGCGTGACTGATTTTAATGAAAAAAAATAAAGGCACGCGAGTATCAATGAGGGAGTGGTTCGCTTAACGATTGCAAGACAGGAGAAACCAGTTTTCCATGATACTCAGTGGTAGGCGATTGTTACAGCAATTTGTTACCGACGGATACTCAATGGTTGAGGCTGAGAGGATGAGATACATAATTACGCAGCAAAAAGATCTAAGAACCGAGACCTATGCGAAATTGGCGAACTTGGCCCAAAATAATGATAATGGTAATGTATTACGTGGTAAGAAGTACGTGCTACCGTCGTCATTTACCGGAAGTCCAAGGTATATGATGCAGAACTATTTAGACGCCATGACGATATGTAAGTTTCACGGTTATCCTGATTTATTCATAACCTTCACGTGTAACCCTAATTGGCCTGAGATTGCACGTGAAATGGCCAAGAAGGGTTTGAAATCTGAAGATCGTCCTGATATTATATCTAGAGTCTTTAAAATCAAGCTAGACTGCCTCCTAAAGGATTTCAAAGAAAATCATACTTTTGGCCACGTAAAACGAGGTAAAAATCCATCACATATACTTATAGTTTATATTTAATACTATAAACTTTTAGTTATATAATTATTTGAAATATTTTATTTTCTAAATCGCAGTTGTTTACACCATTGAGTTCCAGAAGAGGGGTCTTCCACACTGCCACATATTATTGTGGCTTGAGGCACAAGACAAGATAACTGCTGCATCAAAAATAGATGAATTTATATCAGCAGAAATACCCGACAAAGAACAGGATCCGGAATTGTACCAGATAGTCACCGATCAGATGATTCATGGCCCGTGCGGTGCTGAAAATCCAAGATGCCCTTGCACTGTCAATTTCAAATGTACGAAAAAATTCCCAAAACAGTTCAACGAGTCAACTGTCATCGATGACAAGGGATACGCAATCTATAAGAGGAGAAATGACGGAAATACTGTAACGAAAAGTGGAATAGATTTTCACAATGGTTATGTCGTGCCCTACAATCCAGGTTTGCTGAGGAAATACGAGTCTCATATTAACGTAGAATGGTGCAACCAAATTGGTTCCATAAAATATCTGTTTAAGTATGTGAACAAAGGACCAGACAGGGTTACTGTTGCTGTGGAGGGCGAAGAGATCGACGAAATAAAAGATTATTATGATTGTAGGTATCTTTCAGCGTGTGAGGCAACCTGGCGTATATTTCAGTTTGATATTCATAAAAGGTCACCTTCAGTCGAACGGTTGCCGTTCCATTTAGAGAATGAACAGCCTGTAATCTTTGATGCAAGGGAAAGTATTGATTACACGTTAGATAAGTCATATGTAAACGAAACCAAGTTTATAGCATGGATGGAACTAAACGAGAGAGATCTAGACGCCCGTAAACTCCTGTATGTTGAGATCCCCCAGTTTTACGTTTGGAATCAAAAGCAACGTATTTGGCAGTCAAGACAAAGAGGAAACACACTTAGGCGTATACATCATGTCCCGCCCTCATGGGGTGAACTTTATTATTTACATGTATTACTAAACAAGGTAACAGGACCGAGGAGCTGGGATCAACTCAGAGAATGGCGCGGTGTTATTTATCCTTCATATCGAGATGCGTGTTTTGCCCGTGGGCTTCTACAGGACGACAAGGAGTACATTGATGGGTTGTTAGAAGCAAGTTTTTGGGGAATGGGTGATTATCTGCGTTCTTTTTTTGTCATGCTACTCATGATTGATAGTATGTCTCGTCCCGAGTTTGTCTGGGAAAAAACTTGGCATGTTTTGGCAGAGGATGTGTTAACCGTTGAACGAAGGAAGCGTAACGATCCAGGTAATACTGAAAAACAACTCACTCAATTTAATCACTACTTTTTGTTTCATAATTTATTTATATTGTTTGATAATCTTATCGTTTATTAATGCAGATTTACAACTTTCTGACACACAGAGGATGAATATATGTCTTACGTATATTGAACACACGCTGCTTTGTAATAACAAGAGTTTGAAGTGTTTTTCAAACATGCCATATCCGGATGAAGAATACACGATGGAAAATTACAACCGGTTGATATATGACGAGGAATCGTACAACAGAGATGAACTCCGCGAGCAGCATCAAACTCTTTATGCCAGCCTTACATCAGAGCAGAAACGTATCTACAAAACAGTCACGGACGCCGTTAATAATGAAAAGGGCGGAATGTTCTTTGTATATGGTTATGGTGGTACTGGGAAGACTTACCTGTACAAAACTATGTCTGATGCATTACGTTCGCAAGGGTAAATAGTATTGAATGTTGCATCAAGTGGTATTGCGGCCCTTTTGTTGGACGGTGGTAGGATGGCTCATTCAAGGTTTGCACGTACTTATTATACTCCAAATAAACATTATAATATTGAAGTTTTATACGTTTTATATAATTTGCTAATTTTGATATTTGTCCAGGTTTGCAATTCCTATTAATGTGGTGGAAGATTCGTTGTGCCACATATCAGCTGACGGTGACCTTGCTGAGTTGATACGAAAAGCCAAGCTAATTATCTGGGATGAGGCACCAATGATTAACAGATATTGTTTCGAGGCCTTTGATAGAACCCTGAGAGACATATGCAGGCTGGACCCTTCGACACCGTCAAAATCTGTATTCGGTGGAAAAGTTGTTTTGTTTGGTGGTGATTTTCGGCAGATACTTCCTGCTATTCCAAACGGCTGTAGGCAAGACGTGGTTCATGCGACAATCAATGCGTCATATCTTTGGGACCACTGCACTGTCTTGAATTTAACATTAAACATGAGGCTGGGTTCGGGATCATCTGAAGTTGAAAGAAAAGAAATAAAGGAGTTTGCAGATTGGATACTCGATATTGGCAACAGCACTATAGGTTTGTATTTATATTATTTATAATTTTTAATAAACCCTTCCAGTATATTTTTTACTGATATCAAATTTTTTTATAAATTATCTAAAAACAGGTGGTGAAAATGATGGTGAGTCATCAGTAGACTTCCCGGACAACATGCTGATTCCAGCGTCTGATGATAAAGTTGGGGCTATTATTGCAGAAACATACCCTCATTTAGTGGATAATTTATGGCAACCTAGCTTTTTTCAAGATAGAGCAATCCTTGCTCCCACGCACGAAATGGTTGACCTCATAAACGAACGTATGATGTCATTAATTCCGGGAGAAGAAAAGACGTACGAGTCATCAGACTCGGTTTCCGCTGCAGATGAAGATGACACTATGTTTAACTTTGATCTTTACACCACTGGCTTCTTGAACAGCATAAAAATGTCAGGTGTCCTGCAGCATATCCTGAAGTTAAAGATCGGCACTCCGGTAATGTGTATGCGCAATATTGATCAGAAAGCTGGATTGTGCAACGGAACCAGACTTCAGATATTACGAATGGGGGTAAATATAATCGAGGGTAAAATCATATCTGGCGGCAAGGTGGGCACAATTTGCGATATCCCTAGAATGGTTATTAGCCCTTCCGACAATAAGATGCCTTTCAAATTGAATCGGAGGCAATTTCCTGTTCAGGTATGCTTTGCTATGACCATTAATAAAAGTCAAGGCCAGACGTTGTCTCAGGTTGGTTTGTTTCTGCAAAAACCGGTATTCTCACATGGCCAGCTTTATGTGGCTGTATCACGAGTTAAGAACAAGAAGGGATTGAAGGTAATTTGTTGTGACATCGATGGGAATTACACTAATTCAACAGCAAATGTAGTTTACAAAGAAGTATTATTTCGTTTGTAAATTTTATATATGTAACATTTTTTAATGTATCGATTTTTCTATCAATTCTTCATTATAACTACAGCCTTATTATGTCATTTTTATAATTATTAAGCTTTTGTTGGGATTTTTCTACATAAAAAATTTTGAAGCATACCCGCCCATCGGGCGGGTTATGTAGCTAGTTACATTATATTACGTGATATTTCTTAAAATTTAGGTTACTTCAAATCTTAATTCATTCAAAAGTAAATTTTAATTAAAGTATTTAATAAAAACAATAATCCACAACAATTATGAAAGTATTTAATAAGATTCTCAATAAATTTTAATAGCGGTTGTGATACTAAATTTTATATTGAATTATTATTTAGTTTATTGGGAAAGGAGGTGGGGTGAGAGTAGGGATGGAATCGGGTCCGGAACCGACCCGGATGGACCCGGACCCGAAATACCCGAGACCCGATTTAGGTAGATTAGTAGACCCGAGAACCGAACCGTTTTACATAATACGGTTCCGGTTCGGTTCCGGGTTCGGTTCGGGTAAATCGGTTATATACCCGATTGGAACCGAAGTAGTTTTTGTAGCCGTTTTTTGGTGTGTTTATCATGTTCATTAGTTTTACATGTAATATTATAATGATTTACAAATAACAATTGTTTAATTAATATGAACCAAATACTATTAATAGTATTATACCACGATAAATTCCAAATACATAGTTAATTTCGGTTCCGGGTCTTAGACCCGATTTGTTCCATACCCGATGTACCCGGACCCGATTTACCCGGACCCGAAATACCCGATACCCGATTTCTCGAAAATCTGGGACCCGATACCCGAACCGATTTTTAGTAATCCGGTTCCAAACGGTTCCGGTTCCGGTTCAGTACGGGTACGGTTCCGGGTTTTCGGTTCTATATCCTATCCCTAGGTGAGAGACACCAACTTTCTTGTTTGCTTAACACTTGAAATAACATATACAAAGGAAAATAGTTGTGCACGATCCACTGGAACCATCTCCATGTTTTTGAGCGCACAAGGCATTACATTTATCCGAGTTACACACAGTTGTTTTGTTTGAATCCTTACAAATTTTTACAACATTGCGCGACTCCAATCCTGTAAATATACAATACAACATGATTCTCGTTAGTAAAATTAATTATATGATTAGTTAAATAGTATTTACGTAATATGGCAAAAAAGAATTTAGAAAGGCTTCCCCAAATTAGTTACCATACTTCCTTTAGCTTTTCCTACTAATATAACAACACAGCTAATGGATTTTATGCAATGTTTTAAAACCCGGATTTTGAACCGGACCGGCCGATGTCTTAAAAACGGTCGGACCGGTCAGACCGGTTGAACCGGCCGGTCGAACCGTATTAAAATATTATTATGTATTTATGATAATGGGAATAGTGAATGTGTGGCTGTCACGTACTTAATGTTAGGTGTGGAACCACCTATAACTATATAGTTTTGGTTTAAAAAAAAACTCAAAACGGTTATTTTTATAATATCTTGTCACTTTCTCATCATATTAGAACACTTAGATAATAAAAAGAATTCAATTCAATACCATCTTAAGAATATGACATGTGTTCAATTTAAACACCATTTCAAGAATATGAAACTTGAAACACCAATTCAACAAAAAACATAATTAAGATTTAAGATAATTGATGAATTTTAGACGAGTTTTGATATAATAATGAGTTTATGTAATGAGTTATAAGATTATTTAAACAAAATTGTGTAGTTTTAAGTGGTTCCACACCTAAACTTAGGTATGTGACAGCCACATACTCACTTTTCCCTATGATAATTTAACAACATAAGATGTATATAAGTAGCAAAATACAATTTCGTGTTAAAATTTTTGAAAATTTTAATTTTAATATTAAAATTTACAGCCTTAAATATATTTAATTTTCGGTTTTTCAAACCAGGAGACTATTAAAAATATTAAGTTTGCGTTTCACGAATATATGTTGGAAAGAAATGGAAAGATTCCCACATCGCCCTGATTACTTATGCTAGCTAAATCCCTTCCACTATAAGAAAACAAGTACCATCTATCAATTTTTTCCTAAAAATAACATCCCACATTGGACCATGGATCTTTCTTGGTTCCCTTAGCTTCACTATAAAGCTAGATAATGGGCAATCTTGTTAACAGGCTTGTTGTTCCAAGAGTCCGGTTCGTCGGTTGAACCGTGTTGTTGACCAAACCGGCCGAGATTGACTGGTTAGGTTTTCATGGTTTGACTGCTCTAGTTGAACCGGTGTTTGATCCAAGTCCCGGTTGAACCAGTCGGACCGGCCGGTTCGACCCGGTTCTTAAAACACTGATTTTATGTAAATTTAGCGATTAGTGTCTCCATATATAGAAATCAAAACCTCTCTTAAAAAAATTTAATCAAGAAAAATCGATCCAGAGATTACCAGTCATTATAAGAAACATAAAAAATATGCTCACAACCAAAGACTTTGTCATGTTAATTTGCTTTTGTGATTGTTTATAGATTATTTGACTTGTGTTTTGCGATACTTATATACGAGAGATTAACTTGACATAAAAGAATTTAGAAAAGAAGTTTCAATGTGCATATTGATTATACAGTTGCATTAACTATTTACTATATATAAACATGATAATGAATATGATTATGGTGTACATGCATATTATGTGAATCTTTAACGTCACATATGTTAAAATTATGCAATGCCTTGTATTGCACGCTAATTTAGTAATTTATTGAAACTACTCAAATATTTTTATTGTAAGTTAAATTTTTTTGGGTGTTATGGTGCTACTATTAGATTGAAAATTTACCAAACAGCCAAAACAATCTTAAAATAAACCCCAAAGTTTAGTAAATAGTCTAAAACCAAAGCTAAACCCATAATGTAGAAAGAAATATATATACGTCAAAACTATGAAAGTCAGTTTTCATAAAAGGGTTTTGTTAATGACAACCCTTAGGGTTGTCACTAACATGCATAAAAAGCTTATACATTGATTAAAAAAGTAATATTCCTAAAATTCAGGGGGATTATCTTTTGTTATTTTGCCTTCTTAATGACAGCCCTGAGGGCTGTCATTACCATTTTCCTTCATAAAATTAGTTGTAAAGGAAAAGTTAGTTTTCTCTGTTTTATTAAATGTTTTCTTAATATAATTAGAACATGTTTTCTATTTTCTTTGAAAACTATATATATTGTGAAAGTAGCACAATCCTTTACTGTCATTTATCTGAAGAGATTGAGGAACATAAGAAGTGACGAGTTTATAACAAAGGAAAAGAACAAAAGAGAAAAGTGATGAGCCGTTAACACGAATCTTAGTGACACTTTTTTGCAAGTGTCACTAAATAACAATATTCTTGTAGTGATCAAGACTAGATAGTAGAATTTACTTGAAAATGAGAAAATTGATTTTTATTCCTCTAATGATCGGTCAAAGTTGTAGTAGTGTCTAATGAATATTTTTATCCAATTATTTCGGATAATTTTCAGATATCGAATATTTAAAAATCTTAAAAATACTATCCGGATCCAATATCCGGATTTTCAGATACACAAAGTTTCAGTTATCTGGATTTCGGATACCAGATATTTTTTCGGTGCCATATTTTCGGCTATTTTTAAACGCCCCTTACCAACACCTACACGAGATACGACCGCCGAAAAACCCGGATAAAGGGGAAAAACCGGGCCAAAACACAACCGAATCAACTGCTGGACCGCTAGGGTTATGTGTCGGTGGAGTCTGGATCAATAAATATTATTAGCCGAGGATAGACAAACTGGAAATGATCAACCCGATGACTCATTTTGGTACCGAGTCATATTTGTTTTGGAAACGGCAAATGAAATAACGGAAGCCTACTCGCAATTTTTCAGCGAGCACCCCGAGTTCGAGCTCCGCATAAGCGGGCAAACCCAGCCCCCAAAGGGATTTTCAAGGAAAATTCCCCATATGTGCCCGTGTGAGGTATGAGTTAAATTACGCTAATGCAACGCTCCCAAAGGGATTCGAACTCACGACCTACAGCCCAAATGTGTATAAACCCAGTGCCTCAGACCAGCTAGGCTGGCCTCAGACCAGCTACTGCGTTTGAAATTTGGAAGGACTTATCACAACGATTTGAGCAGTCTGATGGTGCTCTGTTATACAACATACAGCAACAATTGTTTTCTCTATCACAAGGTACTGATGATTTCTCATCTTATTTCACCAAATTAACAAAAATATGGGATGAACTTCGCATAGTTCAAGGTATTCCACCTTGTTCTTGTGGTACCGCTACTGTTATTCACAAATTTCTCGAAGATCAACGATTAATTCAATTGTTGATGGGACTAAATGACTCATATAAAATGATTCGAGGCCAAATCATCATGATGAAACCGTTGCCAACTGTCTCTGCAGCATATTCTATGATAATTTAAGAAGAGAGACAACGAACTATTTCTATTCCTACTTCCATCAATACTGATGCAATTGTTATGCATGTTACTTGTGACAGAGAGACCTTGGTTTGTACTCACTGTAAGAAATCAGGTCACACCAAAAGTCAATGTTACAGACTCATTGGTTTTCCTTCTTCATTCAAATTTACAAAACCTAAGAAGGAATTCTACAAACAGGAACCTAAATCTAGTGCTCAAAATGTGACTGTTACAACAACTACTCCATCTATCTCTGTTGATCAATATGAACATATTTTGGAGTTGTTTAACAAACATAATCCTTCTATTGCATCTCAAGTTCATTGTTCTATTACCGATGGTGCTATGCATGGAGAATGTAAACCATTTTCTTTTAAACATTTTGCTGCAAATGTTAGCGATCAGCCTCTCTATTACATGTTAATTTTTCATGGATTGTTGATACTGGAGCAACAGATCATATGTGCTCTAACAGAGATTTGTTTTTGTCTCAGACTGAACTTCCTCAGCCTCATTACATTGGGCTTCCTAACGGAAGTCAAGCAAATGTTTCTTTAGTTGGAGATGTTCAAATACATGAATCTATTATCCTTCATGCTGTCCTTTATGTACCTTCTTTTCACTATAATCTTGTTTCTATTCCAAGATTAACACAACATCAGAAAACTTTTGTCATCTTTACTACTGATAATTGTCTCATGCAGGACCCTTCCTCAAAGCATGAACTCGCTCTTGGTGTGTTTGGAAAAAGAGTTAATGATCTATATGTCTTTGATCATAGAGAGATAAAAACTTCTTTGTCATTTCGTTGTTCTGTTTTTCCTCTTAATTCTGTTTGTAATAATGTTCGTAAAATTTCTGATGTTGTATTGTGGCATCAACGATTGGGTCATATTACTTTTCCAAAGTTAAAACTGCTTTCTGTATTACCTATTGTTAACAGTGATTCTTCCACTTTTGATTCTTGTATCACTTGTTCTCAAGCTAAGCAAACCAAGTTACCTTTTCCAAAGAGTTATAGTACCTCAAAAGCTTGTTTTGACTTGATTCATGTTGATGTTTGGGGTCCGTATAAGCATGCCACTCATGATGGTTACAAGTATTTTCTAACAATTGTTGATGATTTTTCAAGGAATACATGGATACATTTACTCTCAAACAAGAGTTCTGCTTTTTCATTACTAAAAGCATTTATCACTTTAGTTCAAACTCAATTTAATAAGCATATCAAGGTGATTCGAACTGAAAATGCTTATGAGCTTGGAACTAGTAATGAAGGCATAGAATTTTTTCAAAAGATGGGCATTTTACACCAGAAGTCTACTCCCTATAACCCTCAACAAAATGGTCTAGTTGAAAGGAAACATCGTCACATTTTAAATGTTTCAAGGGCATTATACTTTCAATCTGGTTTAGGCCATAGTTATTGGGGTGAGTGTGTCAAGACAACAGTACATCTCATTAACCGAATGCCTTATAAAATTTTACAAAACAAGACTCCTTTTGAAGTCTTACATAATGAATTCACATCGTTTGATCATCTCAAATCTTTTGGTTGTCTTTGCTTTGTAAGCACTCTTCCTGTTGGCAGAGACAAATTTATGCCTAGATCACAACCATGTGTTTTCATTGGTTATCCGTATGGACAAAAGGCATATAAAGTGATGAATTTGGTTACTCGTGTTATTACTACCAGTAGAGATGTGAAATTTTTTGAAGATATATTTCCACTACATTCATTGTCTTCTTCAAGCCTATCTTCTCCCAACAGTTGTCTTCCATCTTCCTCTCCTGAACAGTTTGTTGAACCATCTTCAACATCATCTAATCCAGATTTGGTGAGCACTGATGTTCCTCTTAGAAGATCAACCAGAATCTCTCATAAACCTTCACACTTACAGGGTTTTGTTTGTAATCACGTTTCCTTACATGATGAACATCATTATTGTGATCATACAATCACTAATCTTTGCATTGGTGCGTCTAATATTTTTGAGGATGTTAGTCTTTGTGCTTTTGTGTCTTCTGAACACACTAATAATTCTGCCCATCATCCTTTTGAACCTGCCTTTTATAATGATGCAAAGGGAGATCCTCAACGGGAAGAAGCAATGGCTAAAGAATTACATGCTTTAGCATTAAACAATACATGGGATATTATTAAACTTTCTAAAGGCAAAAAACCAATATCTTGTAGATGGGTCTTCAAAGTAAAATACAAAGCTGATGGCTCAATTGAAAGATATAAGGCACGGTTAGTGGCCAAAGGTTTTACACAAAAAGCTGGTATAGATTATCATGAAACCTTTTCTCCTGTATTCAAATTCAATACTGTCAGATGTTTAGTTGCTCTTTATGTTAAGAAGAATTGGCAGATCCAACAGTTTGATGTCAACAATGCATTTCTTCATGGAGATCTTCATGAAGAGGTCTACATGCATGAAGGTTCCCCCTGGTACTGAAGTTCCTTCTTCATCTTATGTTTGCAAGCTCAAGAAATCTCTTTATGGACTAAACAGGCTTCTAGACAATGGTACTCCAAACTGTCTTCTTTCTTGAATCAAAGAGGTTATCTGATGGCGATGGCGTGGGTTAAGACAGACCAACCCGACCCGAGCTGCGTGTTGGACCCAGCCGACTCAGCAAGGGATTAAAACTTATCTTTATTAGTTTTAAATTTAAACCATTATCTTGTTTAATAGATTTGGTCTTATCTTAGGAATTTATTTTCGTTTTTTTAGGAAAGTCTTTTATTAATACGTAGCAATTGTAATTGGAAAAAAAGCAGTTTTGATTTTTGAATACAATTGTTTTCTGGGAAAACTTGGATCGAGTTCTTGGTATTTTCCGATTCATGCAAGAAAATTGCATCAGTTGGTATCAGAGCTCAGTATCAAATCAATGGCGAACAATGGTCGAGGCCCTCATCAACAACCCCGTAGAGACGCCGAAAGAGGCAACGAGGAAGGATGGCGGGATCCCCGTGACATTGCTGAAATCGCTAGGTTGCAACAACGGGTCCGGGACCTTGAATTGCAACAAGAGGATCGTGAGGAAGAGACCGAAACCGACACCGCCGCCTGGGGCGACCGTGATGGTTACCGGAATCCTTTTGGACAACACAGTCCACGACGAGAGCCATACGTAGCAGATCCACTTCGCAACATGGGAGTAAAAATTGATGTTCCCGAATTCGATGGTAAAGTACAACCAGATGACTTTATCGACTGGCTAAGCACGGTTGAACGAGTCTTCGATCTGAAAGACATTCCTGATCATTATAAGGTAAAACTCATTGCTATTAAATTACGTAAATATGCATCATTGTGGTGGGATCATATTAAGAAACAGCGAGCTAAAGAGGGGCGTTCCAAAATTGAAACGTGGTCAAAGATGAAGAAACTTTTGTGTAAAAAATTCTTACCGGCAAACCACCGACAAGAATCTTTTTTGGAATACCATAGTTTATCTCAACGGAACAGTACCGTTGAGGAATTTATAGCTGAATTTGATCGATTAAGGATGCGGTGCGAGTTTGAAGAACCGGAAGAACAGATCATCGCCCGATTCTTGGGCGCGTTACGTCCCGAAATCTCTGATATTGTTCAACTTCAACCCTACTGGACCCTCAATGATGTTTGTGGTCTAGCCCTAAAAGTCGAAAAACAGGGTAAGTCAAAATCCAAAAGTGGCCAGTATAAACCGAACATAAATCGAACCGATAGTTCCCCGACACCAAATAATTATCCACCGAATAATGGACACAAGTCAAGCCCAATCAAATCTGCGGGATCACGAGGGGCGAACACTTCAGCACCCACTCCCATTAAATTGACTCGATGTTTCAAATGTCAAGGAATAGGCCACTTTGCACGGGATTGCCCAAACCAACAGCTTGTCACTCTCACCGAAGATATGAGCCCAGTGTATGACACCGATAATGACGACACCGAGAATCCTGAAGGTGAACTCATTTATCCCGACAAGGGTGAAGCATTGGTGCCACAACGTGTTCTCAGCATTACACCAAACCCTAACACTGACGATACATTATGGCTCCGAAATAATATTTTTCGTACTAAATGCACGGCGAAGGGCAAAGTTTGTTCCCTCATCATTGACGGGGGCAGCTGTGAGAACATGGTAGCCTCCAGTATGGTGGAAAAGTTAGCATTAGTGGTCGAACCACATCCGGAACCATACCAGTTAACTTGGTTAAAAAAAGGGAATGTTGTTAAGGTTAACCAGCGGTGCTTAGTAAAGTTTTCTATCGGGAACCGATACGCTGATGAAGTATGGTGCGAAGTAATTCCAATGGATGCGTGTCATGTATTATTGGGAAGGCCGTGGCAATATGATAGACGTACAAAACATGATGGGTTTAAAAATACGTACTCGTTTAGAAAAGATGGAGTTAATATCACCTTAGCACCCCTTGATTCACGAGGCTCGGGGACCGAGGCCCTAATTCTCACAAAATCAGCCTTTCTCGATTTTAATCGACACACATCCCCACCATTTATGTTAGCTCTTATGATTGCCGAACAAAATCAGATTCACACGGCTACCCCGGTCGAGGTTCAACCACTCCTTGACGAGTTTCAAAACATATTCCCCGATGACATACCGCCCGGCTTACCTCTCATGAGGGAAATCCAACATTGCATAGACTTTGTTCCCGGGTCGATGATACCAAATAAACCAGCATATCGGATGAACCCGAAGGAATTTGAAGAACTACACAGGCAAGTCAACGAACTCCTAGCGAAAGGTCTTATTCGGGAAAGTATGAGCCCATGTGTCGTTCCCGCCTTGTTAGTTCCAAAACAGGGTGGTGCTTACAGAATGTGCATTGATAGTCGTTCTGTCAACAAAATAACTATCAAATATCGTTTCCCTATACCACGATTTGAAGATCTACTCGATCAATTACATGGTGCATCGATATTTTCAAAAATTGACCTTCGTAGTGGGTATCATCAAATTCGAATGCGCCCCGGGGATGAATGGAAAACCGCTTTTAAAACACGCGATGGCCTTTACGAGTGGATGGTCATGCCGTTTGGGCTATCAAACGCCCCGAGTATGTTCATGCGGTTGATGAACCACGTCTTCAAGGACCTCATCGGACGTTGTGTGGTTGTGTATTTCGATGACATCCTTGTTTTTAGTCATGACATGACCCAACACATCCGCCACCTGCGAGACGTGTTCTCCATTTTACAAACCCAAAAATTATTTGCAAACCGATCCAAGTGCCACTTTTTATCACGTGAGGTGTTGTTTTTGGGTTATATTGTCTCGAGAAATGGAATCCGCATGGACGAATCCAAGGTGGAAGCAATTACTACATGGCCCACACCGACGTCGGTTCATGACGTACGAAGTTTTCATGGTTTAGCTTCGTTTTATCGCCGTTTTATTCGACATTTTAGCTCTATTGTTGCTCCTATCACGGATTGTATCAAGGGTAATCATTTTGTTTGGACCCTTGCCGCTAACAAAGCTTTTGAAGAATTAAAGGCAAAGGTGACCCAAGCCCCGGTGTTAGCGTTACCTAATTTTCATGCTGCCTTTCAAGTCTAGTGTGACGCGTCCGGGGTGGGGATCGGTGGTGTCCTTAGCCAAAACGGACGTCCCATCGCCTTCTTTAGTGAGAAACTAAGCGATGCGAGACGGAAATATAGCACCTATGACAAAGAGTTTTATGCAATAATCAGGAGTTTGGAGTATTGGCGACACTATTTGTTACCAGGAGAATTTGTGTTATACTCGGAGCACCAGGCCCTTCGGTTCATTAATGGACAACATAAACTCAACCCGAGACACGCTAAATGAGTCGAGTATCTCCAAGACTTCTCCTTTGTCATCCATCATAAAGCAGGCACGAGCAACACTGTCGCGGATGCCCTCAGCCGCCGACGGGCCCTACTTACGTCACTACAGGTACAAATTGAAGGGTTTGAAATTTTTCGCAGCCTGTACATTGATGATCCCGATTTTTCGGACGTGTGGAAGTTGTGTCAATCACCGACTGGGTTACCCGGTAAACCATACTCAATTCACGATAGGTTCCTGTTCAAACACCATCGACTATGTGTACCACGGTGTTCCTTAAGGGACGCCATCATTTTAGAAAGTCACCAAGGGGGGTTAGCTGGTCATTTTGGACGGGAAAAAACTGTGAAGTTAGTACAGGAACGTTTCTTTTGGCCTAAATTGATAACTGATGTATCGCGGATTATTGACCGGTGTCGGAATTGTCATATCGCCAAGTCACAACATTCGAACGCAGGCCTATATACCCCACTCCCGGTATCAGATGGCCCTTGGGAAGATGTTAGTCTTGACTTTGTTGTTGGCCTTCCACGTACCCAACGCCAAAAAGACTCTATTATGGTTGTGGTTGACCGATTTTCTAAGATGGCCCACTTTATCCCATGCGCCAAAACGTATGACGCGAGCCAGGTTGCACGGCTTTATTTTGCTGAGATTGTCAAGTTACATGGCATACCCAAAACGATAACTTCTGACAGGGACGTCAAATTTGTGGGTCATTTTTGGCGCACGTTGTGGAAACGCTTGGGGTCTCGCCTGCATTTTAGTAGTGCACACCACCCACAAAGTGATGGTCAGACGGAAGTAACAAACCGTAGTCTCGGGAATCTGCTCCGTAGTCTCGTTGGTAATAATCCCCGGCAATGGGATATGATACTCCCACAAGCTGAATTTGCTTATAATCGGTCTTCCCATCGTTCTACGGGACATAGTCCATTTTTTATAGTCTATGGCCGAAATCCGTTCACCCCGTTGGATCTCTCTCCTTTGACTGCTACGGAATGTTTTTGTGCACAAGGGGAGGAGAGGGTGGAACAAATCAAGCAATACATCAGCAGGTGAAAGACCAAATTATAAACAATAATATTGTTTATCAACGACGTGCTAATGTACATCGTAAGAGGGTGGTTTTCAAGGAAAGATATCTGGTATGGATTCATTTAAGCAAAGAGAGATTTCCCAAAGGACGGGCGGGAAAACTTCAACCTCGTGCCGATGGTCCGTTTAAGGTGTTGGAACGTATAAATGACAATGCGTATAAGATTGAGTTACCAAGTCACTACAACGTGTCCGCCACATTCAATGTTGCAGATTTGAAGCCGTTTGTTGCTGAGGATGATGAACCGTTTGACTCGAGGTCGAGTCCTTTCGAAGAGGAGGAGAATGATGGCGATGGCGTGGGTTAAGACGGACCAACCCGACCCGAGCTGCGTGTTGGACCCAGCCGACTCAGCAAGGGTTTAAACTTATCTTTATTAGCTTTAAATTTAAACCATTATCTTGTTTAATAGATTTGGTCTTATCTTAGGAATTTATTTTCGTTTTTTTAGGAAAGTCTTTTATTAATACGTAGCAATTGTAATTGGAAAAAAGCAGTGTGATTTTTTAATACAATTGTTTTCTGGGAAAACTTGGATCGAGTTCTTGGTATTTTCCGATTTAAGCAAGAAAATTGCATCATTATCATCATTCCCCAAATGACTATTCATTATTTTTGAAATCTCAAAATTCTCTCATCACTATAGTTGCAGTTTATGTGGATGATATACTCGTTACAGGAGATGATTCTGATGAGATTTCTTCATTGAAACATGCCTTAGATGATAGGTTTAAAATAAAGGATTTGGGTTCAATTCATCTGTTTCTTGGTCTGGAATTTAATTCCATTCCTACTGGTATGATTGTACATCAACACAAATATGTTAAATATCTACTTCATACTTACTCTATGACAGATTGTTCTTCAGTTGCTTCTCCTTTACCTCATAAGGTTAAGCTCCTTCCTATTATGGGTGAACCTCTTTCTGATCCCACTTTGTTTAGACAACTGATAGGGAAGCTAAATGTCTTGGTTCATACTTGACCAGATTTAGCTTTTTCTGTTCAATACTTAAGTCAGTTTAATCAAACTCCTTGTCAAGCACACTATGAGGCTGCACTACATGTTCTGCAATATATCAAAGGTACAGCTTCACAAGGTCTTTATTTCAACAAAGATTCCTCATTAAACATTGAAGCATATTGTGATTCAGATTGGGCTGCATGCCCTATTACCAGAAGATCAGTTAGTGGTTATTTTTTCCTTTTTGGTAACAGTCCAATTGCTTGGAAATCTAAGAAACAACTTACTGTTTCTTTATCTTCTGCTGAGGCAGAATATCGTTCAATGAGACGACTTTGTGCAGAACTTGCTTGGTTGACTCGACTTCTTCATGAATTGCAAGTTCCTGACGTCACACCGATTCAGCTAAAGTGTGATAATCAGGCAGCTTTACATATTGCTTCGAACCCAGTTTTTCATGAACGAACCAAGCATATTCATTTAGATTGCCATTTTGTTCGAGAAAAGCTCCAAAGTGGTTTGATTTCTTTGTCACATGTTCCAACAGATTTACAAGTTGCTGACATACTTACTGTTGGAATATATTAATGTCTATCAGTTATGTGCATTGATGTGCAATTATATTGCACTTATGTGGGAACCCTTTCACTTCATTTGAATCCCTATATATATGGGGTTTCACTCTTCTTGTAAAGATATACAAATACAATACAGTAAGCTATCCATCTGAGTTTTATTCTTCATTACATGGTATCAGAGCCTACCCTGTGAGTACGGCAAAGCCCTAGTGTGCTGATAAGTGTTATACCGTGTGCTTACCAATTTGTACCCTGTGTGTACTTGTACCCTGTGAGTCGAACCTCTGTTCTGTGAAATCGCCCAAGTTCGAGTGATTTCCTCCGCTCACCTCCGCCACCAGTAGTTTCGCCTTGCTCCGGCGACCTCAAACAAACTTTTTCCGCTGCCATACGGCTCTCCACACGCCGCCCACGCGCCGCCAGTCACCGCCGTCGGAATTCCACGCGCCGGCGCGTGACGTCTTTACCGGTGAGTTTTTGCCGGCATTTTTCTCGTACAACTTATTCCTTCAAATCCGACCGGATCCCTAGTGAGATCTGATCTATTCGGGAATATTTGATTATGTCAATTTCGACTAGGTTGGCTTTCTGTTTTGAGTTGGTATTTCTATCTGAAGTATTTAAGAAATTTCATTCAGTTTCACGGAGATTTTTGATGAAGATTTCTAACATGATTTTGACTTCGGGAATCTGTATGGTGTCGGGTTTTGATTTATTAACGAGACTTTGGTTACAAATGTTTTGTCATTTGGATTTTATTATACCAAAACCATTTGTGGTGATTATCATATATATGGCTAGTGTAACAAGACTACAATTTATGACATTCTGCTCTTATATGGTCGTGAAGAAACGAGGGGTCTCATTTGCGTATGTTGCTAACCTTGTTGATTCTGGAAATTGTTTATTTACATCAGCAAACAAATGGGTTATCGATTCTGGAGCTTCAGATCACATGACAGGTAACTCACATATATTCTCTGATTTTACTACACGTGCGTCCACATCCCATGTCACTATTGCTGATGGGTCTGCTTCACAAGTACTTGGGTCCGGAACTGTTAATCTTAGCCCTTCTATTTCATTATCTTCGGTGTTAAGTCTTCCTCAATTTTCATTTAATTTGTTGTCTGTTGGTAAAATTACAAGCAATTTACAATGTACTGTCAAATTTTACCCTGATCATTGTGTCTTCAAAGATCTTAAGACAAAGAAGGTTATTGGTAGAGGGCGAAAATCTGATGGCCTTTATGTGTTTGAACCAGAGATATCCAAATCATTAGTTGGACAGAGCTCACCATCTCCATTTGAAGCACATTGTCGTCTAGGTCACCCATCTATTCAGAATTTGAAGAGATTGTGTCCTGAATTTTCACATTTGACATCTCTTAATTGTGATTCTTGTGAGTTTGCTAAACACAAACGTACCCATTTCAGCACTCGAATAAATAAACGGGCTAGTTCCCCATTTGAGTTAGTTCATTCGGATGTTTGGGGACCATGCCCTGTTACTTCTAAAACGGGTTTTCGGTATTTTGTTACCTTTATTGACGATTATTCTCGTGTTACATGGCTTTATATAATGAAAAGCCGTTCTGAAGTATTTACTCACTTTTTTTCGTTTGTTGCTGAAGTGAAAACTCAATTTAATGTTCCTGTTCAAGTTTTACGCAGTGATAACGCCAAGGAATTTGTTTCTGAGTCATTTCAGTCCTATATGCTTCAGAATGGTATTCTTCACGAATCATCTTGTGTTGATACACCAGCTCAAAACGGTGTTGCAGAGCGAAAGAATCGTCATCTTCTTGAAGTGGCTCGTGCACTAATGTTTCAAATGAATGTTCCAAAACCTTTTTGGGCTGATGCAGTGTCAACGGCTTGCTTTCTTATAAATCGTATCCCTTCAGCAATTCTCGGTGGTAAGATTCCGTATTCTGCTTTGTTTCCAAGAAATTCGTTATTTCCAATTGAGCCTAATATTTTTGGTAGTACATGCTTTGTTCGGGACACTCGACCTACCAACACCAAATTAGACCCTAAGTCTCTCAAATGTGTTTTTCTTGGATACTCTCGTCTTCAGAAAGGATATCGATGTTTTTCACCTACTCTCTAACGTTATGTGGTTTCCCGGGATGTCACTTTTCATGAAGACTTACCTTTCTTTCCGATGTCCACATCCCGCACTAATGAGGAAAATGATGATTTGTTAATCTATACAACCATATACACACCTGCCACAATCGTTTCCGAGCAACCAAGCCAACCTGACCGCTTTGAACATGTTTATAGTAGACGACCTCGTTCTACAGCAAATGTCGATCCAATACCACCATCTTCGTCGACAGATCCTCATAGCGAGTCACCGAGTGATGCTCCTCATGATACTCCTGAACCCAACACCTCTGATTCAGATCTTCCTATTGCTCTTCGGAAGGGTAAACGTACATGCACTTACCCTGTTGCTTCTTATGTGTCTTATGACAACTTGTCGGAATCCTCTCGTGCTTTTGTTACTACACTAGATTCTGTCTCAGTTCCGAAAACTGTTGGTGAAGCATTGGCTCACTCTGGATGGCGTGCCGCTATGATTGAGGAAATGAACGCTCTTGAACATAATGGCACTTGGGCATTAGTTGATTTACCCGTTCATAAAAAGGCCATTGGTTGTAAATGGATATTCACGATCAAGGTTAATCCCGATGGATCATTGGCTCATCTAAAAGCTCGGTTAGTGGCTAAGGGTTATGCTCAGACATACGGTGTCGATTATTCTGAGACCTTTTCCCCTGTTGCTAAACTTACTTCTGTTCGGTTATTTGTTTCTTTGGGTGCAACCTATGAATGGGCTCTACATCAACTTGATGTCAAGAATGCTTTCTTACATGGTGATTTGCAAGAAGAAGTTTACATGGAGCAATTAACCACCTGGGTTTGTTGCTCAGGGGGAGTATGGGAAAGTATGCAAACTACAGAAAGCCTTGTATGGCTTAAAGCAATCCCATCGTGCCTGGTTTGGAAAATTTCATGCTGTTGTAACCGAATTTGGTATGCGAAGAAGTGCATATGATCACTCAGTATTTTATACTTCATCAACATCTGGATGTATTTTACTCGTCGTTTATGTAGATGATATTGTAATTACTGGAAGTGATGAAGCAGGAATTAACAAATTAAAATCATTTCTTGGAACTCGGTTTCAGACAAAGGATTTAGGTCCTTTAAAATATTTCTTGGGTATTGAAGTTTCTCGTAGTAAAAAAGGCATATGTTTATCTCAAAGAAAGTATTGCTTGGATGTGCTGAGTGAGTCTGGTATGATTGAAGCAAAGACGTGTACTGCACCGATGGTTCCAAATGTAAAGTTACGATCAGATGAAGGAGATCTTCTTAAAGATCCAGAAAAATATAGAAGGATTGTTGGAAAATTAAATTATCTCACTCTTACTAGACCTGATATTGCTTTCCCGGTTAGTGTTATCAGTCAATTTATGTCATCTCCAAGAACTTCACATTGGGATGCTGTGAGTCACATTCTGAAATACTTAAAGAATACCCCAGGCCGTGGTATTTTGTACGAAAATCATGGTCATCACACCATCAAGGGTTTTACTGATGCCGACTATAATGGTGATCCTAATAATAGACGCTCTACAACTGGATATTGTGTCTTTGTTGGTGGAAACCTAGTATCCTGGAAAAGCAAGAAACAGAACGTGGTTTCCCGATCAAGTGCTGAATCTGAATATAGAGCCATGGCACAGACCACTTGTGAACTTGTATGGATTCGTAATCTACTTAGTGAACTTGGTTTTGCTCAGTCTGGACCCATGGACCTAATGTGTGACAACAAGGCATCTATTTATATTGCGAGCAATCCGGTATTCCATGAACGCACTAAACACATAGAAGTTGATTGTCACTTTACTCGTGAAAAATTAGAAGATGGAACTATCAAAACGCCACATGTGATGAGTGAAGATCAGTTGGCTGATGTCTTTACTAAGGCGTTACCAGGAAGTCGTGTTCGCCACTTTTGTAACAAGCTGGGCATGATCAATATCTATGATCCAGCTTGAGGGGGAGTGTTGGAATATATTAATGTCTATCAGTTATGTGCATTGATGTGCAATTATATTGCACTTATGTGGGAACCGTTTCACTTCATTTGAATCCCTATATATATGGGGTTTCACTCTTCTTGTAAAGATATACAAATACAATACAGTAAGCTATCCATCTGAGTTTTATTCTTCATTACACTAAATCTCTCCCTGGACCAAAACATAAAGAGTCTGCTTTCAAGCTGGGTCTTCAACCTTATCCTCCAGCTTGAGGGGGGGTGTTACATTTAATTAACTAAATATAATTAGTTACAAGTTTGTTACATTTCTGTTAGAAAGTGCTTAGTTGAATATGTGTATATAATAGCTTTTCCTCATTGTATCTGTAATCAATTGAATGAGAATTTTACATTCAATCAAATCATCTCTGATCTCTCTCTCGTTTTCACATCACAACATTCCCCAAATTAGTTACCGTACTTCCTTTAGCTTTTCCTACTAATATAACAACACAGCTAATGGATTTTATGTAAATTTAGCGATCAGTGTCTCCATATATAGAAATCAAAACCTCTCTTAGAAAAATTTAATCAAGAAAATCGATCCAGAGATTACCTGTCATTATAAGAAACATAAAAAATATGCTCACAACCAAAAGACTTTGTCATGTTAATTTGCTTTTGTGATTGTTTATAGATTATTTTACTTGTGTTTTGCGATACTTATATACGAGAGATTAACTTAACATAAAAGAATTTAGAAAAGAAGTTTCAATGTGCATATTGATTATACAGTTGCATTAACTATTTACTATATATAAACATGATAATGAATATGATTATGGTGTACATGCATATTATGTGAATCTTTAACGTCACATATGTTAAAATTATGCAATGCCTTGTATTGCACGCTAATTTAGTAATTTATTGAAACTACTCAAATATTTTTATTGTAAGTTAAATTTTTTTGGTTGTTATGGTGCTACTATTAGATTAAAAATTTACCAAACAGCCAAAACAATCTTAAAATAAACCCCAAGTTTAGTAAATAGTCTAAAACCAAAGCTAAACCCATAATGTAGAAAGAAATATATATACGTCAAAACTATGAAAGTCAGTTTTCATAAAATTAGTTGTAAAGAAAAAGTTAGTTTTCTCTGTTTTATTAAATGTTTTCTTAATATAATTTGAACATGTTTTCTATTTTCTTTGAAAACTATATATATTGTGAAAGTAGCACAATCCTCTACTGTCATTTATCTGAAGAGATTGAGGAACATAAGAAGTGACGAGTTTATAACAAAGGAAAAGAACAAAAGAGAAAAGTGATGAGCCGTTTAACACGAATCTTAGTGACACTTTTTTGCAAGTGTCACTAAATAACAATTTTCTTGTAGTGATCAAGACTAGATAGTAGAATTTACTTGAAAATGAGAAAATTGATTTTTATTCCTCTAATGATCGGTCAAAGTTGTAGTAGTGTCTAATGAATATTTTTATCTAATTATTTCGGATAATTTTCAGATATCGAATATTTAAAAATCTTAAAAATACTATCCGGATCCAATATCCAGATTTTCAGATACACAAAGTTTCAGTTATCTGGATTTCGGATACCAGGTATTTTTTCGGTGCCATATTTTCGGCTATTTTTAAACGCCCCTAACCAACACCTACACGAGATACGACCGCCGAAAAACCCAGATAAAGGGGAAAAACCGGGCCAAAACACAACCGAATCAACTGCTGGACCGCTAGGGTTATGTGTCGGTGGAGTCTGGATCAATAAATATTATTAGCCGAGGATAGCCAAACTGGAAATGATCAACCTGATGACTCATTTTGGTACCGAGTCATATTTTTTTTAGAAACGGCAAATGAAATAACGGAAGCCTACTCGCAATTTTTCAGCGAGCACCCCGAGTTCGAGCTCCGCATAAGCAGGCAAACCCAGCCCCCAAAGGGATTTTCAAGTAAAATTCCCCATATGTGCCCGTGTGAGGTATGAGTTAAATTACGCTAATGCAACGCTCCCAAAGGGATTCAAACTCACGACCTGCAACCCACATGGGTATAAACCCAGTGCCTCAGACCAGCTAGGCTGGCCATCATTGGCTGGTACCGAGTCATATGAGCACAACAAAAATATGTCGAGCCCACAAACCAAAGAATGTTGACGGGGAACCGGTCATCGCTAAACACTAATTGACAAAGGTTCAACGCTATTTACAAACGCTTAAAACGTATTAGTAGAAGCGAGGAAAATGAGCTTGCGCTTGAGCTTTTGGCCTATGTGAGGCAAACATATCGTGACAAGTTGGCTTCAAAAAAATATTTTCGAATGGCGGTAATTTAGGAAATCTTGCGAAAATATCCAAAATGGAACGTCCTTGAACCCGTTTATCCGGTTGATTTCAAGGGAAATAAAGAACTATCCATACAAGATTTGTATTCGAGACCATGTCCTGCCAGACAATCTCATATGGAAACAAAAATTAAATCCGAAATCTCGTCCGGCAGTGGGAAAAGTAACTCGGCCGATTTTGGCAAAGCTATTCAAAATGAGTTTAAACTAAAAAGGGAAGTCGCTTAAGCAGCATACGAGATGTCAAAGGAGAGAGACCGTATCATAATACGGTTGAAAGAAATAAAGTTTCTTTCCACTAGCACCGTTGGGTTGTAGGAAGTTGATGACGAGTTGATCAACAAGCAAAAACAAGAAATCCGTCAAAAATATTTAAGTGACAATTAGACGTATCTTTAGTTTCCATATATATGTAAGTGTGTATGTGAAATGGTGAATGCTGAAAAAAAAACACTGATATAAAATTAGGGTGAGTGTTTGGCTCAAACTACCAAACCATACTCTCTAAGTTAATAGATCGATCCTTATTTACTTTTTGTAGTTTGCAGAACCTAATAAACGAGCAGAAAATTGGAAGATCTACAAAAAGTATAATCCGAACTAGGGATGGCAATGGATCGGATATGGATCGGGTGATGCCATATCCACATCCATATCCATTTAGATTTGCATCGTCCACATCCATATCCATATCCATTTAAAATTGTTTCATCCATCCATATCCATATCCATTGGATTAGAGCGGGTAAATAGATATCCGTTTGATGTCGAAAGAATTTTGTTTCTTAAAGGAAATACGATAATTTTATACATAATTTACGATTTTTATTTTATATATTTCTTCAAAAGAAGAGACAAATGAAAACATAACTATGAATCTACAATCGATTAATAGAGCATAGTTAATTTGTAGCTAATCTTCAAAAGTGATAGATACTAAAAAATATGACTTTATTTAATTAAAAGCTTAGAGCATCACTTATAATGTTTACAAATTTAGTTATCTTTGATATTGTGTATGTATAAATTTTATAAATCTAGAAAATGTGTAGATAAATATTATTAATTATGTAAAATTATAATATAGAAAATTTAATTTCGGGTTAAGAGGGCTCGGTGTGGGGGGTTAAAACCCCCGTTATTGACCCAAAAAAAGCAATGGCGTCGCCAATGCCAAACCGCCCCCTCCGTTAAAAATGTGTTCGCCAAAGCTACAACGGCTCGCCAAAGGGAAACCAGCGGGGGTGGGGGGTGGGGGTGGGGTGTACAACCAATCAAAATACACCAAATAACAAATGTGGGACCCCTATAACACCACTTTAACTATAACACCAGGACACCACTTTTTCATCCCCAAGTTATAGCCAAGTTATAGGACAAAAAATGCTATAACATGCCAATAACTACCCTTCCACACCTTGTGCTCTAAGTAGATTCATCCATGGATTGAAAATCAAACATCCATATCCACTCCACATCCGATATTCACCCATTTAACTTCATCCATATCCACCACCGATGGATCGAATCGGATGGATGATCATCGGGCGGATGTTGATTGGCATCCGTAATCCGAACCATATCCCTAAAATACCCGAAATACTAACATGGGTGATGGCCCGACTGGCAGGGACATCCGGGTCGTGCAGTTGAAAACGGATATCTAAATCCAAGAACAACACAACAAATACGACATCTCTGTTTACCTTTTTATTTTTTTCCGATTTAATTTATTTTTATTTTCCGCCAGTGATCGATCGCAAATTCTTCAACTATTGCGAATCGGCATCTATAGATTGAGATGATTATAACTGGGTAGAATAATTTGTACATCGAATCGATTTGAATCCGCTGAAGAAACATGTATCAATGGAGGAAATTCGAGTTCTTCGAGGAGAAATACGCCGGAAATTGTTTGGTCCCCGATGAAGTCGCTGGAAAAATTGAGTGTTGCTCTAGCGGAAGGGGGAAAATCGCTGTTGGATGTGAAGATGGAACTGTTAGTTTACTGGATCGAGGTTTTAAGTTCAGTTATGGATTCCAAGCTCATACGTCCTCTGTTCTTTTCCTTCAACAGCTCAAGGTTTTTTCGTAATTCTCAATTAAATATCTAATTACTGATTTTTACCGCAATTCGTTTGATATTTGTGGTATTATGCCAATGTTATGACAAACTGTACTTCAATTTAGCAATACAGATTACTAAACACAAATTTGTGCAGAAAAACAGTTTTAAATTTGCTATACAGAATTGCATCAAATTAGGTTTTCTAAATCAAATGGGTGGAATTGAGTTCTAGATCAAATAAGAAGATAGAAAATTGTAATATTTAGAGTAATTTCCAGTTATGCATATACACTTGTTGTTGATCTTTTTATCTTATAGCTGATCATGCACTTTAAACATGCGGATAGTATTTTAGGAAAACTGAAGAAAAACATAAACTTGAATCCAGAATTGTATCATGTATATTTTATGTAATTTATGATATAAGGTTTTAATTTATGTTTTAAATTGAGCAGCAACGCAACTTTTTATTAACTGTTGGAGAAGATGAACAAATATCTCCACAATTATCATCTGTTTGCCTTAAAGTATTTGACCTAGATAAAACACAACCCGAGGGTCCAAGCACACCAATTCCAGATTGTATCCAAATATTACGAATATTCACCAATCAATTTCCAGAAGCAAAGGTTTGAAATTAAATTTAATCCTTTCACTCTTGTAAATGTTTAAACTTTTAATATAAGTTTTTATTCTGCAGATAACATCATTTGTAGTTCTAGAAGAAGCTCCACCGATATTACTTATAGCTATTGGACTAGATAATGGTTGCATTTATTGCATTCAAGGAGATATTGCACGTGAACGTATCAAACGATTTATGCTTCAAGTGGAAAAAAGTCAAGATAAAAGTCAATGTTCTATAACTGGAATGGGATTTCGTGTTGATGGGAAAGCTTTTCAGTTATTTGCAGTTACTCCAACTTCTATAAGTTTGTTTAATTTGCAGACTCAACCAGCTACCAGACAAACCCTAGATCAAATTGGATCTAATGCCAACAGTGTTGCAATGAATGACCGTTTGGTATAATTATTCTCCCTTTTAGCTACTTTATATTTGCTACTTTTTGTTTTTTATTTGACCCGTTTGACCGGTTTGACCCGTGCAATGTTGGTTTTGTGAGCAGGAGCTAATTATTGGTCGACCCGAAGCTGTATATTTTTATGAAGTTGATGGAAGAGGCCCGTGTTGGGCTTTTGAAGGAGAAAAGAAGTTTGTTGGTTGGTTTCGTGGATACTTATTATGTGTTATTGCAGACCAAAGAAATGGTAACAATACATTTAATATTTATGATTTAAAAAACCGTTTAATTGCACACAGTATAGTGGTTAAATCAGTTGCTCACATGTTATGTGAATGGGGAAGTATAATATTAATAATGAACGATAAATCAGCAATTTGTATTGGAGAAAAAGATATGGAAAGCAAATTAGATATGCTTTTTAAGAAAAATCTGTATACTGTTGCAATTAATCTTGTTCAAAGTCAACAAGCTGATGCAGCTGCAACTGCTGAAGTTTTAAGAAAATATGGTGATCATTTATATAGTAAACAAGATTTTGATGAAGCTATGAATCAGTATATTCATACAATCGGTCATCTAGAACCTTCTTATGTGATCCAGAAGTTTCTAGATGCTCAAAGGATTCATAATCTTACGAATTATTTGGAAAATTTGCACGAAAAAGGCCTCGGGTCAAAAGACCATACTACCCTTCTGTTAAACTGTTATACAAAACAGAAAGATGTTGATAAACTGAATGTTTTCATCAAAAGTGAAGATGAACTTAAATTTGATGTTGAAACTGCAATTAGGGTTTGTAGATCTGCTAATTATCATGAACATGCAATGTATGTTGCTAAAAAATCTGGAAAACATGAATGGTATTTGAAGATTTTGCTTGAAGATTTGGGGAATTATGATGAAGCTCTACAGTATATTTCTAGCCTTGACCAAAGTCAATCTGGTGTGACGGTTAAAGAATATGGTAAAATATTAATAGAACATAAGCCCGTTGAAACAATTGAGATTTTAATGAAACTTTGTACTGCTGAAGAAACTGGTAATTATGGTTATATGTTACCATCACCTGTTGATTTTATAAATATTTTTATTCATCATCCAAGATCACTCATGAATTTTTTTGAAAAATATATAACAAAAGTCAAAGACTCGCCAGCTCAAGTTGAAATTCACAACACGTTATTGGAGTTATATTTATCTACCGATTTAAATTTCCCATTAATGTCACAAACAAATATAACCGAAAATGGGAAATTAAATCCTCAAAAAAAAGATTCAAAACCCGAAAACGATCATGAACAAAGACTTCAAAAAGGGCTTGAATTACTTAAAAACGGATGGCCTTCAGATCAAGAACAACCGCTATATGACGTTGATTTGGCCATAATTTTATGTGAAATGAACTCTTTTAAACAAGGATTATTATATCTTTATGAAAAATTGAAGCTTTATAAAGAAGTAATTGCTTGTTACATGCGGGCACATGATCATGACGGGCTGATTGCTTGTTGTAAAAGGCTTGGGGATTCAGGGACAGGTGGCGACCCGACACTTTGGGCTGATTTGTTGAAGTATTTTGGTGAAATTGGGGAAGATTGTTCAAAAGAAGTTAAAGAAGTGTTGAATTATATTGAAAGAGATGATATTTTGCCTCCAATTATGGTTTTGCAAACATTATCTTCAAATCCTTGCCTTAGTCTTTCGGTTATTAAAGATTATATTGCTCGAAAATTGGAATATGAGTCAAAACTTATTGAAGAGGACCGAAGAATGATCGATAAGTACCAGGTTTGACTTTAAATTTTTATTATTGTTACATTTAAATGATTAAATTGTGGTTGAAAAGTATTTGACACACTAATTATTACAGGAAGAAACATCAACAATGAGAAAAGAAATTCAAGATTTAAGAACAAATGCTAGAATCTTTCAGCTAAGCAAATGTACTGCTTGTACATTCACACTTGATCTGCCAGCTGTCCATTTTATGTGCATGCATTCATTTCATCAACGTTGTCTTGGTGACAATGAAAAAGAATGTCCAGAATGTGCTCCTGAATACAAATCTGTTCTTGAAATGAAAAGAAATTTGGAACAAAATTCCAAGAATCAAGTTCAGTTTTTTAACCAACTTAAATCTTCAAAAGATGGGTTTTCGGTAATTGCTGAGTATTTTGGAAAGGGGATTATTAGCAAAACCAGTAAAGGATTGAATGGATCTTAGAATACTTCAACAACTGGATTTTGAGGATTCAATATTTTTCAAACTTTTGTGTGTTTGTGTTTGTGACATTTGAAAAGTTTTGGTGCTGTTTTCATAATGAAATTTTATGTCGTATGCTTTGATTTTATACACGGATTTTGTGTTGTATCTTACAGATTATTTTATTTATCAGTTGTGGATTTTGGTTGATTTTCAAGTGGTCACGAGTTTAAATCTCATTTATTAACAAGACTCATACATGTTATAAGATTGTCATGTGGTTAGAATGATGCATCTTCTCTTACAATAGAGCTTCACTATGGTTAAATATTGACCCATTTATCTTACCCTTGTAATATAACGGTTGAAAATCGATGAATATTACCAAATACATGACATACTTGACATTTGAATTGAGATTGACCACAAAACATTCGACAACGTATAAATTGTGTAACTACTGAGAATATTAAGGTTATTTTGTTATTTTATGTTTACCCCAATCTCAATATGAGATCTTAAATCTATAGAAATAGGGTGCATAAAGGCATTGTTGCATTCTTCTATTTACTTTTGTGCATAGTGAATAAAAAATGAAGAAACAAAGAGAGAGCCCTTGCTTGAAGGACCATGTCTACTTGCACCATGTGTTGGTCAAATCCATATTAAATCTCCTTTTTTAATTGATCAGACAATTTTGTTACTCGTATTATTATTAATTATTCTTATAAATTTTGTTAATGATAATATATAAACGTTTTTCAACAAAAAATAGTATAATTAAAATCTTGTGAATGATTGTTAGTATGAAAAGACAATGGGTCCTTTTTTGCTGTCTCTCGCCTTTTGTTTAATAATCACACGGATAACAAAATGCTTTCTTTCTCTATTAAAGATATTTAGGTTAGGCATGTGTAAACTGAATCAAGAATTAAAAAATCAGATTAGACCCAACTGAGCTACATTGATTCGGTTCTCGGTTCTAATTTTTATGAAAAATAAGTTATCGGTTTCGAGCGGTTCGTTTCGGTTCAAAACCGAGAAAACCCCGAAAAAAATTCGAATAAATTACCTCAGTTCTCGGTTCTGGCCGGTTCTCGATCTGGTCCGGTTCCGAACATCATCGGTTCGGTCCTCGGTCCGGCCAAAACCATATGTTCAATTCTCAGTTCTAAACGCTCGAATCTGGTTCCGTCCGATTCTTAAACCATGCACATGCCTAATTTAGGTTCTAACATTCTCTGACTCTTCAATTTCACTACATCTCCTTTTTTTTTTACTAACAAAAAATCAATACACATATGTCAACATCGTATCTTCCTTATTTCTTCAATTTTGTCATATAATTAAATATATATCTTAATATACTATTAAAATTTGTAAGAAAAAATTAAAAGAGAAAATAAAAGAAAATAAATCTCTAAATATTATTAAAAAAAGAAAACAAAATATATAATTCCCTCTCTATCCTCGGTCCTCACCCTTCTTTCCTTACACCCTCTCTTTCTACATTTTTAACTAGAATAGGGAAAGAAGATGCAAAGAAAAGTTGGTGCAAACTGTGAGAAGTACGAATAAGAGAAGTGATCAAAAACCGACAAGCTATTAGGATGAATCTTATGATCAATTAGAGGTCTGTATAATTTTTTAAAAATATATATAATATAAACTAACTGTTAAAACCATGTCTCAAGCTAATGAGATGTGAGATGGCACTAATAACCTTCTTAAGAGTTTCACATGATAATTGTCTAATTTAACAATATATCCAGATTTTGTAAACTTAATTTAACAATATTTTGATATTATATTTGACCAACATAAAGCACTAATAATAGGTGTAGGGCCAAATTCAAACCTACACTTGTACCGATTTGAGACATGGTGTAGTGGTTGGGCGTGTTTTCATGTGACGATTTCTTCCGAGTATTAACTCCGTTTCATTATAAATATAATAAGTTTCAAAGATATTAAAGCAAATACTCACTTTATTTCTAATAATAATATCTATATCCCATTATTGATGTGTAGTTAGAATATATAATTATTAACTTTCTCATAGATTCTGCATCAAAAGACATTGTATTTACGATACAAAACAAAACATATGTTTAATTTAAATAAATCACTTTAAATATAAAACCAACTAACTTCTTAAATTACAATACATGAGTTATCATGCAAAACAACATTTTATTATTATCTTTTATTTTATTATATAAACAATTTAAATTAAGTTTATAGAAATTTGTAATATTGTGTTTTATTTATATGATTGTATGTATATAATTATAATTTTATAAAAAATATTATCGTTTTACACTTTATAAATGATATGACATTGTCATAAGTATAACGTCTCATGTTATTTAGAAACCTTGATTTTAATCATTAATATTTAAACTTTAAATAAAAGTTTTATACATCATTTAATAATTTTCCTAAAATTAAAAATTATTTTAAAAATAAAATAATAAATAACACTTTATTATCAACTAAAATTCACGTAAAAAGGTTGTTATTTTCTTAATTAATATGGAAATAATTTGATTAAAGGGATAAAAAGAAAAGAAAAGAAAAGAAAAGAGGAGGGAGGGCCCACATATCAATGCTGACAAACAAAAGAGACTTTGGGTCACACACTACAAACTTGGGTACAAACTACAAACAAGCAACTTGCAATCCGTCTTTCTTCTTTTTCTCTCTCACACACAAAACACACACTCTCAAAAAGGTATCACACACCATTACGTTCTCTCTCGCTATCATATGAATTGATCCAATATCCTAATCCAAACACCTTTTCCTCGGTAAATCGAATCGATTCTTTTGTTTTTTCTTTCAAGATTCATCCAATTCCTGATTCAATTGCGGTTTTGACTTTGAGAAATGTTATTTTTTTTGTAGGGTTTGAGCTGTTTTGGGTTTTTGTTTCAGAAAGTGGAGATTTCGTGAGATGAGCAAAGAACGGCCACCGGAGCCGCTTGATTTCTTCATTTGGACGGTTGAGGTATGCTTGATTAAATCTATTTTTACATCTACAGATCTTGTTGCTCAATTGTGTTTCTTCAGTTAGAAATCAGTGTTTTTTTTATCACGGATACCGTTGTTCTGATCGAGGAATGCGGGAGCGAAATTTTACGCATTTCTACTCTACTGTAAACAATTACAGCTTTATTGACAAAATCCTATGTTAATTTTCATTTGTTGGGAGATTTATGTTAAATTCAAGCATCAAATTACATTATCATGTCTAGGGCTTTTATGGATATTTGCTATTTGTATGTGTTTGGGAGCAAATGATCAACATAGCCACATCATCAAACCAACCAAATTTGTTCTAAATCCTATTTAGTTCGTTTCGTTTTTTGGTGGTGATATGATTAAGGAGCTCAATTTAGCTGACTAAGATTTGTAAAATAAGAGAACACTTGTCTGTGCAACCAAAACCAACATTTGTGGGGTGTTTGGGACTGCATATTTTAGTGTTTGGGTAAAAGTGCGTTTTTGTTTATTTTAAAACGAAAAGCACCATCTTTTAAGCAGCTGAGTTTGTGCTTATTTTCAAAGAAGTTAAACAATATGCAAGCCCAAATAATCCTTTATTGAGGTAATCATAATTATGGTAGCTACACTGATCATAATTATTTTTGGAATCATGGTCATGGATCTTTCAACTCCAGAAGAAAATGTGTGTGCATTGACCAATTGTTTTTCAAATTATTACAATGTTTATGGATGACCATTGCAGAGTGGTTGACAGTTGAGACATTATTTGTTTAAATGTTTTGTGTTTTAGGATGTTGGACTTTGGTTGGAAGAAATAAATCTGGGGGGTTACCGTCAAACTTTTAAAGAAAATGGAGTGAATGGGGAATATTTGGAAGGAATGTCAATGTTTACAACCGAACAAATTCTTCGGTTTATTCGACGTTGCCACATGAAGTGGGGTGACTTCATTACTCTATGCAAGGAACTTAGAAGGATCAAAGGTTTTATTTCACAAACTTTGCCACTTGCAATTATTATTATTACTATTACTATTATTATTATTAGTTATATGCTCAAACAAATATTGTAAAAGGACAAACATGTGTGATTTCAAGAAAAAAAAGGGGTGGGACAAGGGAATCAACAGGGACTTTAATAATTATTAGTATTTTGGAATTATGTATTATTACTTAAGAGTTAGATATTTTATTTAAATTATTTAGTCGGGGTACTGTTTAAGAAATGTTTTGGAGAACTACATATACTGTTAATGCGGTGTATATTTGCTTTATCATATTTTCTTTACTGGTTAGGATAATTATTTAATTATACAAGATGAGTTTTTATGTTGCAGTGAGAATGATTGGAATGACAAGGGCACTATTGAAATTAAAAAAAAAAATACTATTAGAAAGAAGAAGAAAAATTATACTGTTTTTGTCTTGTGTAAACCGCAGGAGTTTCTATTTTGGAAATGTTATAACTGTTTTTTGCTGTCCATCACAATGATTCCAAAGAATTCATGTTGATTTCAGACCACAAGATGTCCCTATTTTGTCATTATTGAAGAGTATTTTTTCCTAAAAGTAGTCAACCACTTACAGATGTATATATCTAGTCAAACATTGTAATTGTATTATTTTAAGATAAAATTGCTTTTATAAATTGAACATGAAAAATAGGGTGTATTAGGATTGATATTACATAGAAAAGTATTAGCTTGCTATTGTATGCCTAATCTTTTGGTTCATGGGTAGAAGTGGCAAAATGGTTTTGTGTGAGATCGGAAATATTGTGGTACAGGTCAAAATAGGATGAACCCCCTTTTTGTTATAGATAATCTTGGTAAATATGATTTACAGTTATAAATTATGACAATACTGATCTAGTATAGCAATTTAGGTAAGCTACATTAGACACTTTCGACCTACTTAACCAATTAATTATTTAGGAATTAAGATAACCCAAATAAACTAACTAGGTTTATGTTTGTGTAGTGGCTTGCTTGAAAGGGGAGCAAAAGGTGCGTCGACCATGGTGGGCCCCATCTTGTCTATCAATAGTCTTTGTGAGGGTGGCAAAGCGTAACAGACAATCACGGGTTGTTTCCATGAAACTAGAACCTTGACTCAACACAATGTATCAAACATCTGGAATCCTATGTTGTGTTTTTCATAGGATTCCAAATGTTTGATACATCCCGTCATATCTGCACATGTCATGTGATTTTCTTCTAGAAATCAAAGTAGCAAAAGAGTCGATGTGTCTTGAAATGGGCTGGTTCTTCATCGAGAAAAGCGTTTGTTATATTGTATCTTATGTGTCAATTTTTATTTAGTTGCTTTTGTGTAAAGTTTGTGGAAGATTAAACGGGATTGTATTGTATTTTAATTTGTGTAGATATGTTTTGCTCTATATTTAAGGGCATATTCTCATGTCCATTTTCTTCATTAGCTTAGCTTTGGTATCGATTCTTGATATGCACGTTAAACCAATGATCCTTTTATCCCAAGGATCATTGCATGAGAAGGTAAACTGCTTGGTAATTACAGTACGTTTTAATGGTGAAAAATAAAGCTAGATTATGGATTAAAATAAAATCTGTAACTACTAAAACATGATTTGTATAGGCACTAGTTAATCTTCAAGTTAAACATTGGAAAAAGGATAATAATATGCGTAGTTTTAGATACTTGAAAAAAAAATTATATCATAGAACTATCGCTATCTTTAAACCATTGCAAACATATGTATGGTTCATCCAATTTTTTTTTAACAGGAAATATCATTAAATCTAGCAAGAAACTAGATGAGAAACATTACAAAAAGAAAAAGAAACAGGAACAAACAAAGCAATACATCTCTCATTATACACAAAGCATAGGGGCCACAACCCAGTCTGAGTACCTATTTACTAATTTACTGCCGTGGGCTCGATTCTTGAGTCAGAAAAAGGATAAGGCCTGCACTTGATTGCTTAAACAGGCCCCTTGATCACCTTCTGATTCCGAGAACACCTTTGAATTCCGAAACTTCCATATAACCCATAAAAAGTGAAGAAGACACTCCTTATGGCCTTTTTCTGCGTTGCATTCAAGTTTGACGAAACACGCCATGAAAAAATGCCATCAGAGGTGTTTATCCCTGAAACATATATGCCCCGCCAACGAGCAATATCGTTTAGAATTCTTCTTGCAACCGGACATCTTGCGAACAAATGGTCTTCACATTCCTCATAATAGTCACAAATTGGGAAAGACAAGTGATTTTCCTTTTAAGTAAATTCAATTTTGTTGGTAGTCTCTTATGAAATATTCGCTTTAGCTGGAACCCAACTACACCACCCGAAGCTTGTGTTTGATCTATATTTGAGGTGCATATCGTCGAAAGCATTTCTGACTGTGAACCCTTCATGCCCATGACCAATGACCATTTCCTCATGTATTGTTTTGATTCCATTCAAACCAAGTCATGACATGAAGATTGTACTTATCAAAGTTTTTTTTAATATGTTTCTCCAAATGCCCGGGTGGTTTCCACATTTAGACAGATTGTTAAAACCCCCATCATCACCATGTAGTGACATGATAACCTTTTTCCATAGTGAGTCTGTTTCGTTTTTAAATCGCCACCACCATCTTGCAATTAGAGCTAAATTTTGGGCATAAAGACTGCCTATTCCAAGACCGCCTTTTTGTTTATCCGCGCAAACAGATTGCCAATCAATCCAGGCAATTTTACGCTTATCTATTGACGAGCCCCAAAAGAAATTTAGGCGAATGCTTTCTAATTTGCTTAAAATCTTTTTTGGAACTTTAAATAAGGAAAAAAAATACAATCCGAGGCTACCTAGAACTGACTTGACCAGGGTCAGTCTACCTCCAAAGGAAATGGTTCATCCAATAACATTTAAAAGTCCATATTTAATTTAAGTTATTAATAAACAATATTTCTACTTAGCAAAATATTTGAAGAGACATTAAACAATTCGAATTTCTCAATTTTTTACTATTTCCAAATGTTTAAATATTAGTGTATATTAATATCATATAACGATGATGTGTTCGCTCTTCACGACTGGTTTGTAAACTGTAAGAATACAAATCATATTTGTAGATTAACATGTTTATATCATTATATTTTATGAAAGAAAAAGAATTATTAATGAAAAAAACATTAACCAAATAATCATGAACATTACGAACATTTCTTCTGAAAATATATAGTAGTATAAATAATTTGAGCTATAATTTACTTCGTATAATATATTATCACCTTCCATCAAAGTATCATAATCCTATACTAAACACAAAATGGCCCTAACCATTTATGCGGAAGGCACGCGATGACTTTAACTTGAAACCAACGTCAAAACTCGACACCATAAAAAATAATGAATCATATTTTAATGAGTAAATTACACTGATAGTCCCTGTGGTTTGACTTGAGTTTTGGATTTGATCCCTAAGTTCCAGAAATTCCACCGATGGTCACTATGTATCGGACTTCATATCGGTTTTGGTCCCTAAGGTGGATGTCTGTTAAAAAAAACTGTTAACTTATATTAAATACCTAAAATACCCTTTTAACATTTCATTTTTTATTATTAATTAATAATTAATTCTTTCTCCTCTCTCTCTCTGAAAAAGTAATTTCTTTTCGATTAAACATTTGCTTTTCAATGCCATATTGCCATCTCTCTTCTGAATCGTCCCATGTATGCAAAATCAGCATGTACGCATCATTGTTGGCCTTGGAAATCGACAGGTAAGCAAAATCGTCGGCTTTAATTCGTGATTTTGGGTTTGATTCGACGATTGCAGTCCACAGAAACGTGAGTCGCACTTCTTTTGCACTTCGATTTCATCGATTAGGGTTCGTCGGAAAATCAATTCCGGTACGCATATTTCGAACGAACAGCGAATCCTGGTGCGTGTGGTTCGCTTTCTTACCCGAATTTGGTACGAAACGAATGAAAACGGGTTCATGAGATTTTGATCGAATCTGGTAACCATGGTCGGATCCAAACTCATCAAGAGCACAAACACAAAATTAAAAACCGAAGATTGTTATCCCAATCTGGTGGTGTTGAAGGAAGGATTTTGAGGTGGTATTAAACGAGGGATTAGTGGATTATGAGGTGGTTATGACCAGAGATGTGTGTGGGACGGTGGTGGTCACCGGAGATGTGGGTTTAATGGAGGAGCACAAAAAATTAATACACCCAAATCACAAATCGAACAAAAACACGCAAACAATTTTAGATCTGTAAATCACTTTCGAAACCCCAAAAATCAAACATACAAATCGGTGAGGGAGTCAGGTGGTGAGTGGCGGTTGTTGTTAGCGACATCGGAGGTGGTGGTGAAGCTCTCGAAATACATATCTCCGGCGAGCATCACATATTTCCGGCGACAATCACATATCTCCGGCGACCATTACCATCCTCACTTGACTCCGGCGAGCATCACATGTTTCTATATGGAGTGGATGAAGAAGATGCATTTTTTTGTTTTATTTAATAATTAAAGTGTAAATGGTAAAATTGTCATTTGTGAAGATTTAACAGCAAATTTTGACGGCTGTTAGGCTTAGGGACCAAAACCGATACGAAGTTTGATACTTAGTGACCGTCGGTGTAATTTCTGAAACTTAGGGACCAAATCCAAAACTCAGGTCAAACCAAAGGGACTATCCGTGTAATTTACTCATAAATATGTTTTCAAGTACGGACTTCTTCCCAGACTCGTATATATACCCTGCGCCTCCCATATTCGCATTCACAAATCACCGACTAGCAGCGAATCGAAGACGGACTTCTTCCAATGTAATTCATCTACTTCGAGTTTGATTCGATTAGTGTAACTCTGCATTAGATTTGATTGTTATTTTGCTAAATTATAACCCTAGTTCATATCGCGCTACTGTAACTTCCTGTTTCTATTGGATTCCTACGTTTTTTATATGTAAAACCTGTGATTTCTCGTGCTTAATAGCGTAATAGATCGATCGTTAATGCTGAGCATGCAATTGTTAAATTGCGATGCATATTATTTGATTTACTAAATCAGGTATTTTAGTTTGTTGATAAGGTATCAGATGATAAAAGCTACGTTACAAAAATCCAGAATTGTTTGACCTTTTGTCCTTTTGTGATATTTTAATCAAGGGATTAAAATATCTGTTTTCTGAAATGTTTAAATGAAAATGTGATTTTTATATCTTTGGATTCCTTGTCAGATTTCGTCTCCATAAATGCTTTCGTTTTTAAAATTGGAGTCCGTTTGGTATTTTAAATAAATTAACTACGAAAGGGACTTTTGTGTTGTATTTGTTAATAATGAAAAAAAAAACAAGAGGGTCCCACCCCCACCCCCTTGACCGGCCATTAAGATGGGGAAACCCCATCTTCCCATTTTTACCAATCTCTCACTCTCTCTCTTTCACACGTCTCTCTCTCTCTCTCTTGTTCATCCCCATCTTCTTCCTTGTTCTTGAGTTCCAAGGGAGATTGCTAGCTCGTTTCTTGGCCAATCTTTAATCCGAACACGTTTTTGGAAAGCTCTTGAGGTAAGCTTCAACCTATATGTGTTTAATTTCGATTCCATGATAGTTGATAAATTAGGGTTTATGTGTTCTTGAGATTTGGTTGGTGTTTATGGTGTTATATGTTATATTAAGTGTTTATGCAAAGTTTGACATGTATTGTTGCTTGAGTACAAGTAATTTAGCACAAGGTACAACTATTTTAGCAAGGTGTACAAGTTAGGGTGTTTATGCTAAAAAGTAGGTTATGTGGGTTTTGACAAACCTTGGAGTTCTTGTTGTTTAAATGCTTGGAATTGTTCTTTAGGTTGAAAAACCAAGTATTGGTGGATTTTGATAAGTAAACTAGCTAGTGTTTGGCTAATTGGGTGAAAAGATGAACTAGGAATTTTAGAAGTAAAATACTTGAGTTGTTGGTTGTCATGACTTGATGAATTGTTTAATTGATTATGACTTGTTAGTTATGATGAATGTGTGCTAAATGATGGAGCTTGGGTGGTGTTTGGATGGTTATTGGGAGATTTCATGAACTAGTGCAATTGGTGGTTAATATTGATCTAGGATGGAGTTTTGATCTTGTTAAAATAACTAGTTAGTTATTAATTGTTAAATGGTATGATTATAACAATTATAGTTGTGCTTGAAAGTGTTATAGTCATGTTCGGACTTATGACCCGTTTGGGCCGTTTAGTGGTAAAAGGACTTAAATTAACTTGGATTGTGAAAGTGTAAGTATTTTGTTAGGATTATGTGATTAGTAATGTTATTGGTAACATTTGGTGAATTGCAAGTTGATGTTATGTTTACAATTGTAGAAAGTATTATGGTTTTAATAATCCGGTTTTGACCCGTTTGAGTGTAAGAAATGCAATATGGCTAGTTGACTTGTTGTGTCAGTGTAAATGGTCATGACATGTTCATATGAGGTTACAAGTGTTTGGTTATCTAGTTAGTGCAAGTGTTAGTGTTAAATGTATATTTAACATTGTTTATAATTTGGTGGAATTATATACTAATTCGGTATTCCTTTGGTGTACAGGAATCGGGATCGAGACTCAGAAACATTAGACCTCTGAGTTCGACAAGTGGAAGGTTTCGGTGAGTGGATTTAACCTCCAACTTGTGTTTGGTTACAATTGGTTCGGTATATTGCATACTTGTGAAAATGCAGGAATTGTGCAGGTCTGGCGAAGATAGCGCCGCTATCTATAGATAGCGACGCTATCTATGTAGTTCGGGACACTATTAAGAAACAGAAAGCCGAAATCGCGTTTGCGACAGAAATAGCGACGCGATCTCTTAGTTCGCGACGCGATCCCTTTTTAGCGACGCGATCTTTACTGAGCAGCTTTTGGCTCCTTTTCGTACTTTGCTTGCTACTTTAGTACCTATTTGCTAGAGTTGAGTCAAATAGGTTATGTGCAGCTTTGGGCTTTGTTTAGCTTGCTTGATGTTATGTATGCCTAGTGTTAGGGAATGCCATACATGATTAGGTGCACTTATGTGAAGAGACCTTGGCTTGTCGGGTAGCTACAATTCGGTTTGACTTGGTGACCGAGGTTTGAGAAGTCAGTGCGCTGGGCAATGGGTGTCGACTAAAGGGTATCCGACCTTACCTGTATTTGTTGCATGGTCAAGGGGAGGGAGTTGCCCGGGTGTTGGTCACGAACCGCTATCGGTTACCGTGGTTTGGCCGACCATGGTTTAAGGCTCCGGCAGGACCCCGATCTTCTTGAACGAACCGGAGATGTTTTGTAAACTTCCGTGTTCCAGCGATGACCCAACCGAAGATCTTTTGTAAACTTCCGGGTTTAAGTGATGACCGAACCGGAGATGTTTTATAACTTCCGTGTTCTAGTGAACAGTGATACGTGGTTAGGTGGCTTTTAGATAGTAGAGATGTCTATGCTAGCTTGTTGGGCTTTACAGAATTTGTAGACTATATTCATTCACTTAGCTTTGTGCTAATCCCTCCCTCGTTGAATCTTTTCAGGTGGTCGGTGCTTTGGACGGGATGGTTGACCAAGCTCAGTTGATATGTTTTAAAAAGGAGCCATGTCGTTTAAGTGACACCGTTTAAATAATTAATGTTAGAAGTTTATTTTGGGACATTTGGTTTGTAAACCTAAACCTAAACCTATTATTATCTTTATGCTTCCGCTAAACTAACCTAGAGGATAACCTAATCGCCTTCGGGCATTTAAAAAAAAAACGCTTCTTAAATTTTGCGGTGTTACAACTTGGTATCAGAGCTTCGGTTTGGCGATGGATACACGGGGTTGGTGTTCCATTCCCAAATCGTGGCTCAAGTTTGGTCAAGCATTCCGGACGAGTGGGATTAGAGCAACGGTGAATGAAGTTAGCTTATAGTTAGTATGTGATTACTAACGATTTAAACTAAGCTTTCGTGAGTTGTTGTGATTGTTATAGATATGACAGGTAAAGAGAACCCGACCCCCTTGGCCCTAGGAAATGTTGGCACATCAAGTAACGATGCGGGAACTACCCGAGGAGCATATATACGCACGTGGGGAAAATGAAGTACATTAAAGAAGGTCAATTTGGGCAAGATGGAAGTTGACCTTGGGAAAAGAGAATGGGTTGTGGGTCAAGGACGGGGGCGGTCGGGGAATCTTCACCAACCGTGGACCGACAATGATAGCTCGGGTATGCTTTATTAAACTCAATACTTGTGTTTATGTAGAATTGTTAATTGAGAAGATTGCTTAGCTAAGGTTTGTGAAATGTTGTGTTGAACTGAATTGCTTACCCGTGGTGTGTTATGTCACTTGAATTAGAATAATTGGTTGCTTGTTGATTTGGGATACATCTTATGTGTCAGGAGTTTTGTAGATATAAGTGATGTATGCTTACATGTTCCTCTTGTTGAAACTTGGACTAAGTTTAGAGTGATTTGATGTATGGATTAGTCTAGTTTAATTAAAAGTTTTAAAAGATTGTTTCTTTTCTTGTTGTTGGGACACACATAGTGTCGCGGTGGTTAGAGTTACTCGTTTTCATAATGTGCAAATTGGTGATTAGTTGATTGTAATTGTTTGTTTGTTCCTTCACTCCCGGAGAAGCGAAGTGAACCGAGTGTATGTCGGGTTCGGTTACAATATATGTGACCATGGATCAAATTGAGTATAATAGTAATTATTATAAACTTCGTGAATGTTATGCTTGTAATTGAAATGAATAGAATTGTATGCGTGATTCGACTAGTCCAAGTAAGACTAGTGTTTGTTATGTGAAAAAGTGAAACTTTTATTTGTGACATGTCGGGTCACATGTAGTGACTTGTATAGTGAGAATCAGAAATGTTTGTGCAACGTGAATAAATTGATGTTTGTTTTTGTTTATAGACATTAATTATGACAGTCAGTCAATGTTAAATACCTAAATGACCTGAAACGCTATGATGCAAATTGTGACTTGTACCCTATGTGGAAATTGGAATCTGAAAATGACTAATGAATTGTGTGTGTACATCTTTTGAGATGACTTGTGATAGTAATAATTGGAGATAAAAGAGACTGTTAAATGATTTGCATTGATTATGAGATTATTTGAGAAGAGTTTGAAAATGTGATTTATACTTAAATCTAGTGTTTAGATTTAAATGATTGTAGAGAAATGATTTATGTTAATAAAAATTGATCATAGCTTAAATTGATGATTTTTAAAGTGCTTAAGGCGATGATGATGTTTTATTGATTGTAATAAAAGCTGTTGAATTGAGATTTTGAGGTTTTTGTTAAGGCAAAAAGCCTTACCCCTTTGGATCTTAAGATAACAAAACAACCTAGACTAGCTTTGATTTATATGTAGAATAATATAGCTAAGTTTAGGTCTGATACTGAGTGATCAGTATTGGAACTCAGTATCAGTACTCAGTATCAGATAGTGATACTGAGTAGAAGGACTGAGTGATACTCAGTATAGTAACGGACTAAGATCAAATCCCTTGATCTTAGTCATTTTCCTTGCTTAGTCCTTCGGTTACTCCTTTGCTCATTATGTAAGATCTCTATAACATTATAAATAGAGATCATCTTGCAAAGGAGTACTCACCAATTCACTCTACACTCTCATATCTTGTAATTGATCAGTGGTATTGCTTTTCCGCAGCATACCACACTTAGTGGATTTGTACACCGACTCTAATACTGTGTTTTACACTTTAATTGTCTCTTGTATAATCAATCATTATGGGCAACTTATCATCTGAGGAGGTGCAGCCTGCAAATGTTCCATCATTAACTGCATCTATTCAAGCCCAAAGCTTTGTTGCAGCCACCGCTGACCTTCCAGGTCCAGAACTAGCTCCACCTGCTCAACCAATTGAGGAACCTCATGTTCCTCTTGATGTGGAGATTCAATATGCACAAACTGCACTGGAAGGTGCTCAGCATGACAGAGAGGTCGGTATTGAAGATGTTGGTGCTGCACATCAACAAACACATGATCCTGCACCGACCTCTGCAGATGCTAGAAGAGAATCTGACAGAGTCTCAGGTATGAATTTCTAAAAAGCCCTTAAACTTCTATATATATATTTCATTCCCAAATAGAGACTAAGTATTGGCCAGTACCAACTCAATATTGACCAAAGTCTCAAACGATCTTTCAAATATATATCCTTTTATGGCCAACATAGCTAGCCCGCTGCTATGCAAAATTCATATACTGAGCACACTAAATTGATCATTGTCAGTCTACAGTTGTCTCAACATTTAAAGGGACAATGGTGGTTGATGTCATACTGACACCCACTGGTGCTGCTTGAATCATGTCCAACTTATTTTTGAGTTGGGTAGCATCATTCAAGAAATGATCACAAACCTTTAAGCCACAAAATCCAAATATTTCCATGGGGTTTAGCCGCATTTCTGTTATCACTCTAATACCGAGTGATAAACATTGAAAATATCAAGAAGCACATCCCAGGCTTCGAATTCCCAAACCCAAACCTTTTAGTAAATGTGACTTATCCTATACTGAGCTACTTAAATTTTCACACTCACCTTTACTAAAATCTTCTTACACATGCTATGCACAAGTCCACAATATTTCATCCTATACCAGATGAAATACAGACTTCACAAACTCTGTTTATATGATAGTAGAATTAAACAACACCACAATTCTATTTGATAAACCTTTCTTTCTAACCAGTTTTAAATATTTTTTGGTTCTTTAGCACCATCTGTGCAGGGCATTCAGGCATCTCAGGCTGCAGCAGTCCAAGTGACTCTGCAAGCAATCATGCAGCACATTCTGGCCATCCAACAAACTCAAAATACAATACTCGCCAGAATGGACAAGATGAGTGGTGATATTGACTCAATCAAACAGTCAGTCTCACTACTTCAACAACCACAACAGCCTCCACAAACTCCACCATTCTCACATGGTGACCACAATGAAGAGGGAGAAGGAGAAGGAGGTGCTGGTGATACTGATGCTGCAACTGAGCCCATGCCCTCCCCTACTCTTGAACAACCTGAAGGGGACATGGGTGGTGATACTGAACCTCTTCCCTCCTCATCAAATGATAACAAAAAGGGGGAGAAGAGACAAAGAGATACTGAGGTTGATCAAACTGAGCCATCTGCTCAGGGGGAGAAAAGAAGAAGATTGAATGAAGATCAACCTCCACAACAAGAACAACAACATCAGCAAAGCCCTCATACTGAGCCAATTCGGATTCAGTATGAGAGAAGAAGACAAAGAACTAGGTCAGCATTACAAGTTCAAGACCCTCTTGAGCCATCTGCTCAGGGGGAGACTCATACTGATCAACCACAGCAAGCTTATACTGAGCCACCTGCTCTAGAAGAAAATAACTTGCAAATTGTGGTCTATAGACCTTTTGTGTGGCCCATTGCTGATGATGAAGATGAAGAACATCCAGTGGAATCAGAAGATTTTTTAAACTTTGCACTGGATGAAGCAAATAAAGAAACCTCTTCATCATCATTCTCAGATCATGAAAAGCATACAAGAAAATCTATCTCATCTCAAGCTGAAGGACCTTCTAGAATTCCTAGAAGACCAATAACCAGAAGAATGACAAATGTGGTTATGTCCTCAGAATCTAGTGAAGAACAAGATCCAGCTCCTCTGATCTCAAGACCTAGAAGATCTGCTCAGTTTACTGAGGAAAAGAGTGAAGCTGAGGATGAGATTGAGGCCTAAATGTTCTTCCCTGTTAAGGAAGAACCTGAATCTGAGTCTGAAGATGTTCCAAGAAGATCTCATACTGTAAGAAGAACTGGAGATGAATTACTTGAACAATATTGGAACATTGTGGCACAAAGAACAAGATATAGGGAAACAAGGATGAGTATGCTGAGGAAGAAAGCATTTCTAACTGTAAGAGACATATACTGGCTAAATGAGTTTGTCAACAAAATAAATGTCAAAACTGTTGATAAATCAATTGTTGCAACTTGTACTGGGTCAGTCAGTCCTCCAATGAAGTTTCTCCTCCATGACATTCAAAATATGGGACTTCATGATTGGATAAAAATTGCTAGACTGATCAAGGAAATGCCCTCAAGATCTTCTGAAGCCCAAGTGATGATGGATGAAATCTGGGCTGTATCTGCTATATGCTATGAAAAAGGCATTCTTTATGCAGCAGAATACAGGGCACTCAGTGTGATGACTGAAGCTATGAGGAACAACAAACCTGAGTGTCTTAATACTTTCAGAATAATTCCCACATATACTGTTCCCCCTAATCTCATTTTTCAGGATCAAAAGAGTACCATATATCCAACATCTGGATACATGTATACTGACTCAGATGACAGGGAATGCTTCATTACTGAAGCAGATTTGGCAACAGCTCCTATCAGCCATTTGGTGGGCCTTAAATGGATGATAACCAAGAAAGAAGATGCTTGGTTTAGAAAAAAGATAGTTGCTGTACTAAACAACAGGCAAGATGAACTGAAGAAAAGAGAAGAGTTCATCCATGTGAAGAAAGAAGTCTTCTACGAGTTTGAATCGATCAACAAAGACTAAAGAAGAAGACTTTGCAGCCTGCAGTTTATTTTGTTTAGTTTTTCTTTGTAACTGTTTTGTTATCATTAGATAGGGGGAGATTGTTAAGGCAAAAAGCCTTACCCCTTTGGATCTTAAGATAACAAAACAACCTAGACTAGCTTTGATTTATATGTAGAATAATATAGCTAAGTTTAGGTCTGATACTGAGTGATCAGTATTGGAACTCAGTATCAGTACTCAGTATCAGATAGTGATACTGAGTAGAAGGACTGAGTGATACTCAGTATAGTAACGGACTAAGATCAAATCCCTTGATCTTAGTCATTTTCCTTGCTTAGTCCTTCGGTTACTCCTTTGCTCATTATGTAAGATCTCTATAACATTATAAATAGAGATCATCTTGCAAAGGAGTACTCACCAATTCACTCTACACTCTCATATCTTGTAATTGATCAGTGGTATTGCTTTTCCGCAGCATACCACACTTAGTGGATTTGTACACCGACTCTAATACTGTGTTTTACACTTTAATTGTCTCTTGTATAATCAATCTAATCAATTAACTAACAAACCAGGGGTGTTGTGACCTAACAGTTTTATGTCTTAAGAGTTATGTTTCTAGATCAAATATCATGATAGAAATGATAGAAGTTGTTTATGCTTAATTGCGAATTGAACTGATGAAATCACCTTACTATTTGGATGTTAATGGGTAAGAGTTAAGGACTAGTTGAATTGTGATTGATTGACTTGAAGTCTAAGTAAAAGTTGACGTGTAACTGAATATGCTTATTAGTCATCACATGAGTTTGACATGTTAATGAACTGTGAACTGTATGTTTGAAATCGTTATGATAAATTTCTCAATGTTGAAACGTTTAAGGTGATTAGTGTCAAGACTGGATTGAATGCTTTTAGTTGTTAGATCTTGATCATGATAGTAATCATTGATAATTGCATGAGTCGATTTGGTGAGTAGCTTGACATGTTATGGAAGTAATAAGAACAATTTTTGGATAATAAAACTTGTTTTGATCTGTTAGGTCATAGGTATGACTAATTGGGTATAAAAGTTGTTGCTATTTGTATTGCCATGATTGTAATGAGATATGTGAGGTAGACTTGACTTGTGTAAACTGTAACATCCTAAAACTGGCCTAGATGTTTTAGGTATATTTTGATAATTGAAAATATCTATTTGACCATATGTGGAATAAATTGATTAAGTGTTAAATGAATTGTTTGACCTTTTGTCCTTTTGTGATATTTTAATCAAGGGATTAAAATATCTGTTTTCTGAAATGTTTAAATGAAAATGTGATTTTTATATCTTTGGATTATTTGTCAGATTTCGTCTCCATAAATGCTTTCATTTTTAAAATTGGAGTCCGTTTGGTATTTTAAATAAATTAACTACGAAAGGGACTTTTGTATTGTATTTGTTAAAAATGAAAAAAAAAACAAGAGGGTCCCACCCCCACCCCCTTGACCGGCCATTAAGATGGGGAAACCCCATCTTCCCATTTTTACCAATCTCTCACTCTCTCTTTTTCACACGTCTCTCTCTCTCTCTCTCTTGTTCATCCCCATCTTCTTCCATTGTTCTTGAGTTCCAAGGGAGATTGCTAGCTCGTTTCTTGGCCAATCTTTAATCCGAACACGTTTTTGGAAAGCTCTTGAGGTAAGCTTCAACCTATATGTGTTTAATTTCGATTCCATGATAGTTGATAAATTAGGGTTTATGTGTTCTTGAGATTTGGTTGGTGTTTATGGTGTTAAATGTTATATTAAGTGTTTATGCAAAGTTTGACATGTATTGTTGCTTGAGTACAAGTAATTTAGCACAAGGTACAACTATTTTAGCAAGGTGTACAAGTTAGGGTGTTTATGCTAAAAAGTAGGTTATGTGGGTTTTGACAAACCTTGGAGTTCTTGTTGTTTAAATGCTTGGAATTGTTCTTTAGGTTGAAAAACCAAGTATTGGTGGATTTTGATAAGTAAACTAGCTAGTGTTTGGCTAATTGGGTGAAAAGATGAACTAGGAATTTTAGAAGTAAAATACTTGAGTTGTTGGTTGTCATGACTTGGTGAATTTGTTAATTGATTATGACTTGTTAGTTATGATGAATGTGTGCTAAATGATGGAGCTTGGGTGGTGTTTGGATGGTTATTGGGAGATTTCATGAACTAGTGCAATTGGTGGTTAATATTGATCTAGGATGGAGTTTTGATCTTGTTAAAATAACTAGTTAGTTATTAATTGTTAAATGGTATGATTATAACAATTATAGTTGTGCTTGAAAGTGTTATAGTCATGTTCGGACTTATGACCCGTTTGGGCCGTTTAGTGGTAAAAGGACTTAAATTAACTTGGATTGTGAAAGTGTAAGTATTTTGTTAGGATTATGTGATTAGTAATGTTATTGGTAACATTTGGTGAATTGCAAGTTGATGTTATGTTTACAATTGTAGAAAGTATTATGGTTTTAATAATCCGGTTTTGACCCGTTTGAGTGTAAGAAATGCAATATGGCTAGTTGACTTGTTGTATAAGTGTAAATGGTCATGACATGTTCATATGAGGTTACAAGTGTTTGGTTATCTAGTTAGTGCAAGTGTTAGTGTTAAATGTATATTTAACATTGCTTATAATTTGGTGGAATTATATACTAATTCGGTATTCCTTTGGTGTACAGGAATCGGGATCGAGACTCAGAAACATTAGACCTCTGAGTTCGACAAGTGGAAGGTTTCGGTGAGTGGATTTAACCTCCAACTTGTGTTTGGTTACAATTGGTTCGGTATATTGCATACTTGTGAAAATGCAGGAATTGTGCAGGTCTGGCGAAGATAGCGCCGCTATCTATAGATAGCGACGCTATCTATGTAGTTCGGGACACTATTAAGAAACAGAAAGCCGAAATCGCGTTTGCGACAGAAATAGCGACGCGATCTCTTAGTTCGCGACGCGATCCCTTTTTAGCGACGCGATCTTTACTGAGCAGCTTTTGGCTCCTTTTCGTACTTTGCTTGCTACTTTAGTACCTATTTGCTAGAGTTGAGTCAAATAGGTTATGTGCAGCTTTGGGCTTTGTTTAGCTTGCTTGATGTTATGTATGCCTAGTGTTAGGGAATGCCATACATGATTAGGTGCACTTATGTGAAGAGACCTTGGCTTGTCGGGTAGCTACAATTCGGTTTGACTTGGTGACCGAGGTTTGAGAAGTCAGTGCGCTGGGCAATGGGTGTCGACTAAAGGGTATCCGACCTTACCTGTATTTGTTGCATGGTCAAGGGGAGGGAGTTGCCCGGGTGTTGGTCACGAACCGCTATCGGTTACCGTGGTTTGGCCGACCATGGTTTAAGGCTCCGGCAGGACCCCGATCTTCTTGAACGAACCGGAGATGTTTTGTAAACTTCCGTGTTCCAGCGATGACCCAACCGGAGATGTTTTGTAAACTTCCGGGTTTAAGTGATGACCGAACCGGAGATGTTTTATAACTTCCGTGTTCTAGTGAACAGTGATACGTGGTTAGGTGGCTTTTAGATAGTAGAGATGTCTATGCTAGCTTGTTGGGCTTTACAGAATTTGTAGATTATATTCATTCACTTAGCTTTGTGCTAATCCCTCCCTCGTTGAATCTTTTCAGGTGGTCGGTGCTTTGGACGGGATGGTTGACCAAGCTCAGTTGATATGTTTTAAAAAGGAGCCATGTCGTTTAAGTGACACCGTTTAAATAATTAATGTTAGAAGTTTATTTTGGGACATTTGGTTTGTAAACCTAAACCTAAACTTATTATTATCTTTATGCTTCCGCTAAACTAACCTAGAGGATAACCTAATCGCCTTCGGGCATTTAAAAAAAAAACGCTTCCTAAATTTTGTGGTGTTACATCAACCAAGAGCACGGCCTTCTGCTTCTGATCTTCTCAAGGATCCGTTTCTTATGGATATTCATGATGATGATGATGATGATGATGGTAGTGCATAACAGACACATATGTGAGATCGAGTTTTTTCTAATCCTAAATGTATATATGGGTGATTTTAGTATGCTCAAGGTTATCTTGGTTATCATTTGTTGATATTAAACTAGTTTTTAAGTCATGGTTTATGAGTTTTGGGGGTTTCTCTTGTTTTTAATGTGTGGAAACCGTTAACTTGCAATATAAATTTGTTAATATTATTTTATTTTTATCAGGGGTTTTTCTAACTCATGCCCTTAGGGCATGAGGTAAGAAGTAGTTTTTGATGTTACAATTGCCATATATGTTGAAAATGGTTATTAGAATTAGAGTTCATTTAATGCATTTTACACTATGTTAGGAAAGATTTTGTTTAATTAATACTTCTTAGCCCATGCCCTAGGGCATGAGTTAGCCAAACCCTTTTATCAGTTTGTTTGCCACATAAGCAGAGAACAAACAAATATTGCCGAAGAATGTAGTTTTCAAATAATAATGGGATACCTCATCTCTGCCTAACAAGTTATGGGCCAACAAAGCTCTGTCTCTAGATCCTCTTGTTACCTAACATACAATTGTTTTCAATTTTCCCCATCAAATGTTTATTTACATTACTTTTAACTTTAATAAACAAATCGACCAAATGTTATGTGAAAAGTAAATGGATCAAGATCTCCTTACCAGATCTAGTAAAAAAACATATCACTTTACCTTTTCTGCTTTAGTTTCATGAGTATCCAAAATATTTACGAAAGTGTAATCGAAACAGAAACTTAAACGTTATGCTTAAAAACACGAGCATTGAATTTATGGTCTTTGAAAACCCTTTCTTAGAGAAAGAAACATCTTATTTTTTAGTAAAATATAAGAATGTGTATATGGCTAAACAAATCATATTATAAGATTAACATATATGACAGCAATAAAAATAAAATGTTAGAAACTACACAAGTCATATGTCATAAAGTATAACCTAAACATTTTTATTTGGAATGTGTATGAGTAAAAATAATAATACATCAACCTAGAGAAGAAGGTAAATGTGTAACAAGCTGCGCCGCTAGCTCTTTTGAATTGCAGAACTAATTCTCTTAAAAATAACATTTGTGGATATAGGTGTAATGACATTGTTATACATAACACATTAGACTTTGCTAATTCTATAAAAAATAATGAATTAATATTGTATCAACCTAATGATACAATATTAATTCATTATTAAATAGTTTCAAGTTTCACCAATGTTACAGTAAATTCTCTCAAACTTTTGTTCAATCGTAAAAACCACTCAAATTCTAAAATTAATTTAATTTTAAGTGCATTTTTTTCGTAACTTTGAAAACTGAGTAACATACATGGAATTTTTTTTAAAGAACTTGATTCTTATTTGGTGAACTTATTCCTTTTTCCAAATTTCATCTTAAGTTATAACTTTACCAATGAAAAGCCAATAAATATTATGAAAGTTTCGTAAATGTTTCGTTGTAGTTTATCGAGTTTGAAAAATTGGATAAGAACGATTTTTTTTTAATTTAAATAATTTTATTTACATTAATGAAATAATATTAAGACTTAATTACCTTTTCTGAACTATTAAAACATACATTCTTAAATCTACACCATTTTTATTCATTTTTATTTACAACATACTTAACCTTATATAGAATATTTTTTTAGAAACGGCAAATAATACAACGGAAGCCTATTCACATTATTCCAGCGAGCACCCCGGGTTCGAGCTCCTTTACGGGGCAAATGCAGCCCCCATAATGATCTCCAGGGAAAAATCTCCCATATTTGACACCATAAAGAGGTGTTTACATGATTCAAAATCCAAACCTCACGTCTTATATGAGAGTCCAACCCAAGCACTAATCCAGTTGAGCTAGACATCATTTGCTTATATGGAATACTTAACCACAAGTTATTGCTGGCTATAACCTTTGACAAATAGTTTTATTTTTTTTATTTCCTCCCAATTGTACAAAGTACCCTTTGAGATTCAAAAGGCCAAAACAAGTGCCCTAAAACCTATATACATATGGTGTGAAATGACACATAATAAATCCCATGGACAACTGATCACGACCGTCCATCAATCATCTACCATAACAAAATTCACAAACATGGCTTCATGACCATACGCTATGCATGTACATACATAGGACTGATACATGAAGATTTTCCCAATAAGTATATAAGGATCCAATTGAAGGACCAACATTGCTTCCGTTTATCAGATCAAACACCTAAAATTATTTCTCTCTCTCTCACACACAAACACACACTACCGCATATATTCACCATTCCAATTAATTATAAAAATTTCATCTTTTTCGACATCCCCCATTTTATACCTACAGGAACACAAGCCTCACATCAAGATTTCCTTATATAGTTATTATCATTCTCAAATTGAAATTAAAACTGACAATTGAAATCTGAACAACCTAGAAATTAAAGAGGGCAATTTCGAGGAGGATGAACGTGCCCTCAGTTCTTATCGTTCCTCCTCTCAGATCTTAAGTTTGTTTTCAAGATTTACCATCTGGGTATTTCTTTAATCGTCTTAATTTGTAATCTTTTTACGATTTGCGTTATTGGGTTTTTTTAATAATTTCATAAAGTTCGTTTCTTGATTGATTGATTTCCTTAATTTTTGTGAACTCCTTTTCCAGGAGGACTAGGGATCCGATGTTTTCTTGATTTAATCCGACAATACCCGTTTTTAATTGGCCGTATTAATCTGCGTGTAACATAAAATTAAGGTAAATTGCTTATAATCTATGCTACTTTGATCTACATTTTGCTCAATTTGTGACAAATTGTTGAAACCCCTTTTCAATTAATTTAAATTTAGGTTTTTGATTGATCGATTGATTTGGTTGTTCAGAAAATGCAATCGGATCTTGGTAAGTTATTCATCGGTGGGATATCATGGGATACAAACGAAGAACGTTTACAAGAATATTTTAGTAGTTTTGGTGAAGTTTTAGAAGCTGTGATCATGAAAGATCACACCACAGGCCGTGCACGTGGCTTTGGTTTTGTTGTTTTTTCCGATCCTGCTGTTGCTGAAAGAGTAATCAAGGAGAAACACAACATCGATGGCAGATTGGTAATGAAATTAAATCAAAATCATAACTTTTTATTATTAATTTCATGATACTAAAACTTGAAATTATATTATGTTAGGTTGAAGCAAAAAAAGCTGTTCCTAGAGATGATCAGAGTACAATCAGTAGAAACAGTAGTAGTATTCAAGGCTCTCCGGGCCCGAACCGAACCCGAAAAATATTTGTAGGAGGCTTAGCATCAACAGTAACTGAAACTGATTTTAAAATATATTTTGAACAATTTGGTACAATTACAGATGTTGTTGTTATGTATGATCATAATACTCAAAGACCACGAGGTTTTGGATTCATAACTTATGATTCAGAAGAAGCAGTAGAAAAAGTATTATTGAAAACGTTTCATGAATTAAACGGTAAAATGGTTGAAGTGAAACGGGCTGTCCCGAAAGAGCTTTCTCCCAGCCCGAACCGAACCATGCTCGGTGGGTTTAACCCGTATGGTTTGGGTCGAACCCGTAGCTTTCTTAATGGGTACACTCAAGGCCCGTATTCTCCGGGTGCGGTTGGGGGGTATGGTGTTAGGATGACTGGTAGAAGTGGGTTTAGCCCGTTTGGTTCTGGGTATGGAATGGGGTTGAACTTTGAACCCGGTATGACTAGCCCGAATTATAATCGGGCCATGGGTTATGCACGAGGAATGAGTCTGAGCCCGAGCCCGGGACCGGGCCCGGGCCCTGGTCAGTATTTTGTCGGGAATTCAAATCGGTTCGCGGGTCCCGTCGGGTTTGATGTCGGGAATGTTGGGAATGCTTCTTTTTTCAGTTCGACACCTGGCAACTTGTGGGGTAATTACGGGTCGAATTCATCCGGGTCGAATGCTATTGGGTCGGGTCTAACTGGGAATAACGGGCTCAATTGGGGTTCTAACCCGGTTACGAATCAAATTGGTGGGAATTCTTCTAATCAAATTGGGAATCTTGGTTATGGTGGTGGTGATAATGGTTATGGGCTGGGTGGTGGTGGTGGTTATGGTAGAAATGGTAATACTGGTGGTGTTAATGGTGGTTATGACGGGCCTTTTTCAGACTTTTATGGCGGCGGTGGTGTTGACCAAACTTGGCGGTCAACAATTAATGAACAAGAAGGATCTGGTTCGTTTGGATATGGTATTGGTGGCAGTGATGGGGGTTCTGATATTCAGACTAAAACTCCTCCTGGTTATGTTGGTGGTTATAGTGTTGCCAAACGACACCCAAACAGAGGTACATTTGTTATTATAACCATCAAAATTACAAAAATCAGTAAGATTTGTTACTAATCTTAGGTTTAATCAACTAACCAAAATCAACCGTGTGTTAAAAATATCACATATTCCGGTAAAATTAATGTTAATATTAGGTTATGGGTTGAGATTTGAACAATTTATGGTTGAAATTAGGTTAATATCACATATTCTTGTAAAGTTTAGTAAATTTGGGCGTTTTGCTTGATACAGGAATTGCAGGTTAGTTTGGAGGTCAAATTGCTAAAGTAGATGAAGTCTAGTGTACCGTATGAAAAAGAAAAAAAACATCAAAAGAAAAAAGAAAAAAAAAAAGTTGGGTATTTTCTCAAGAGATAAGTAGAGTACTCCCTTAGAGATTAGAAGGCTTATAAGTGAGTTCTTTTAATTTGTGTTTTTATGGATTGATTTTGAATTACATTACATTTTTGGTCTTTTTGAGTGAGATGTAAAATCAGTTTGCGGCTTATAGTCAAAGTCAAAGTCAAAGTCAACATGTGTATCATCTTGCATCTCTCTGTTGAGAAAGGCGATGCATAAGAAAAGATTCGTTGTACGGTTTAGTTTTTCTTGATTTGTTTCGTTTTAAGGAAAAAAACCCGCAAAAAGTTGTAGTTCATCGTTTCTACTCTATTTTTTAGATTTTGTTTTAGTATTTTGTTGCTACTGCTAAGAATTGTAGCAGCAGGTTATTTATTGTTGGTTTTGCTAGTGTGGGGGATACCCATCTAGGGTTCCTATTAATAAGTTACTTGAACTATATTTGTTTATTTGATTTAGGGCATTAAGCATTTGGTTTTTGAGTGAAGTTATGTCATATTTGGATGTGATTTGTTTACATTGGATGTATGTAACTATGTATGTGGTCTTACTTTGAATTTATTAATGTCAACAAGGTATACTTAATCTTATATCATTTTATAGGACTTCTTAATTTTTTTTTATATGGATATTTGGTAAATGAGAAATGATTTAGCAACCTAACTAAAACTTTACAAAACAATATAAATAACCTAACTAAAAGGGGTCTTTAGACCAATTGGTTATTTGGTATTTGTATATGTTGTAAAAGGGGTTTTTGTCTAACTTGATAAAACTTTATATTAAAATATATATTTGTCTAGTTTATGTTATAAGAGTATATAAGATAAAATTATTAATTAATCAAATAATTTTATAGCATATTGAAAAATGGAAGTCTACTTTCAACAACTATTAAATATAATTTTAGTATAAATGCTAAACTTAAATTTTAGTTAACTAGGCTAATACTCGCGCAATGCGGCGACTGCAAAGTATATATTTATGGCGATTAAAAGTCCATTGGTTACATAATTTTATAACGAATATAATACATAAGCATGAAAACTGTGTATAAAATAGAGGAAAAAAGCAATAATTAGCATTGGCGTTGAAATGTTGTTCGATTACATGTTTTGATATATAGTAGGGTACCCGCACAATGAGGCGGCGGGTACCCTGATACATCTTTTCCGCGACGATGTTGATGGTGCTCGTTTACATGTTATTTTATAACGATTATTATACAAATGACGATTATTATACAAATGACTTGGTCTCCCACAACTTACCTCCTCTGATATAGTAAACACCGTCTTCCTTCAATATTTTTTGAAATCTACTCATCAATTTAACGTAAATAGAAGCTTGAATATTGCCTCCCTACAAAAAATGGATAATACCTATGATTTTAATTAATACTTAATTTAGTAAAAATAATATCTATACCTAATGATCATTTATCGAATATGATTAAGTGTAATACCTCCTCGTCAATTAACAGCATCTCAAGTGATATTATCTAATTTTTATAGTTGAAGTTCGTGTGTGGCCACATTCGTAGAACCCTGACCTTGAGGTGAATTTTGTCCTTGAAAACATGAATGTTTCTTATAAAGGCAATCCGATTGTTGACATGTTAAGAAATCCTTGCATAAAAAGATTACGAAAGTCATACATAATAGGAATAAAATTTGTATCAAAAGTTTAAGAAATGAACCGAGGAATGGATTGAAAACTAACCTTGTTGGTGAATCAAGTGATGGTAAGGTGGTATGTGTTTCGTATCGTGAACGCAAATGTTAAATGGTTGAGTCGTCAATTTATATACATAAAAAACGTATATATATATATATTAACTGTAATAAAACGTAATAAACACATTTAATGACAAATAAATTGAAGAAATGTTTTTTAATACTCTTGATACAATCAAAACGTTTAAAGTACAATTATTGTAAGTTAAACCATTAAATGGTCTTACTATAAAAACGAGTCAACCACAATAAAACTGTCATTTAATGAGTAGCGAAAATAACTGTCAGTCAAACCATTAAATGACAAATTAACAATCTAAAAACGTTTATATTAATTCATATTAATTGTCATATTAACACTCCTTTAATTGTTTCCTAAAACGTATAACTCTTACGGATTTACACCTCTAGATGTTAATAGTAATTGTAATAAAACGTAATTAACACATTAAATGATAAATAAAAAAAAGTAAGTATCTGAGCAACAAAAATAAATGTAATTCAAACCATAGAATGACAAATTAATACTCTAAAAATGTATATATTAATTCATATTCATTGTCATATTAATACACATTTAATTGTGGACTAAAAACGTATAAATCTGACGAAATGTAAGCATCTCTTCATATTACTTTTAATTGACGTCATATTAACATGAAAAACGTATATATTAAAAACGTATATATTAACCGTAATAAAACATAATTAACACATTAAATGACAAATCAATTTAAACACGTTTTAAAACCTTTGATACAATAAAAACGGTTAAAGTACAACTATTGTAAGTCAAACTATTAAATGGTTCTACAATAAAAACGAGTCAACCAATTAAATATCGACAGTTTTTAACGTAATTAAAAGATTTATAGAGGGAGGATTTTCAAATTTGATTCGGGTTTTTAGGAGCTTAATAAAAACGTAATTATTTGAGCACCCAAAATAACTGTAAGTCAAACCATTAAATGACAAATTAACACTCTAAAAATGTATATATTAATTGTCACGATGCATTGGATTCGGGAAACTGAGCAAGTGCTAGAGAGTAGCAAGTGTTCGGAGAAGGATATGGTGACCTATGCATCCCGACAGTTAAAGGATGAGGCGTTGATATGGTGGAATACCATGTATGAGACCTTGGGTAGGAAAGCATTGTATGAGATGTTGTGGAAGGAGTTTACGAGTAGATTAAAGGAAAAGTTTTGTACCACTCGAGGTGTCGAGATGGGTATTCGGCGAAAAGCACAAGAGTTGTCGTCAGGAGTGGAAAAGAAGAAGCTCGATAGTAGCTTGGAATCGACAAAGGAAGAAAGATTTGGATCGAGTTCGTCAAAGAAGGTAGTGTTGGATGTTGTCAAAGTTGCGGTAAGAATCACCAGGGAGAATGCAAAGCAAATACGGCTATATGTTTCAAATGCGGTAGATTCGGGCATAGGGCGAAAGACTGCAAAGTAAGGAACCTCGAGGAAGTGGAATGCTACTCTTGTCATGAGCTGGGACACTATAGTAGTGTGAGCCCGAGGGAAAGAACCGTCACGTCAGTATCAACCGCCAACAAGCATCGGGGGAAGGAAGCTCATGGACTCGCTTCAGGTAATTTGTTTATGAAAATTAATAATATATGATTAGGATTCTTTTGTTTATCTTTCGCACAAGTTGGTGTCTATGTGAACTGCGCATGAAAATAAATTATAAATGGATCGTATAATATGAAAAGTAAGTTGAGAGATAGTCTCTCAGGTTTATTATATGAGTATATCTCAATGGGTTGGCGACCGGTAAGTCGCGGGGAGTAAGGGTAGAAAGGATGATGTCATCATAGATTATCGGAAGGCGAATCATGAGAATAGTAAATGTGTTCAAGGAAAGGATAGTAGTACAATGAAGTACTAAGTTTCGGTAATAACTATAAAGTGTGAATGAAAAGCTATAGAAATGATGATTTTGAAAATGGAACTTTAGTGTTCAGTGGGAATCCGGATGAGTAATGCAAAGGTTTATGTCAGGGTTGACGTATGCGATGTCAATGGTGAATAATTTGTTATTAGTAAAAGTTTATAGAAGAAGTATGCTAGTTTATGTTTCAGTTATAGATCGGAGTCAATGGGTTGAGTCATAAAGACCGGGTGAATAGGTAAAATATGGATGGTTAAAAGTATTAGTGGTTTCCTCGGTGGTAAAGGAAAGGTTAGAAAATTTTAATGTTGAGAAAATATTTTTAGTAAAGGTCGATTGATAAATAATTTGATTAGTGGTTTTAGGAAAGTAATATTATGTAAAATGTGAAAAATTGTAATTGTAATTCGAATAAAGAATATGATTAATTATGAAATAAAATGATAACATGATGCTAAGTGAATGATGCATACATGAATTGTATGCAAGATAGAATCGTATGGTATGGATCTTATTGGCTCGGAGGCTTTCCGATTAACGAGATGAGTCACTTTGGATTGGAGGCTTTCCGATCATTGTGACAGTTTGGATCTTGATGGATTGGAGGCTTTCTGATCATCTCGATATGATAGTTAAAGTATGATTTGATGTGTCAGTATTATGATGTTTATATCTGAAGTATGTAGAACGGTATGGTTAGTTATTGCTATAAGTATATGGAAATGAGAACGCGTGTTGTGTTTAAGTATATGTATGGGTAGGGGATGCCTACAAGTTTCTGGATATTGAAAAGAGACACTTTTAGCAAGCAATTAATATTGGTAACTGAGTTATGGTTAAAAGTTGGATAGTGATATGGAATAAGTTGTGATGAAGAAACTAATACCGGTGATTTAGAATAAAAGGCTATGAAAATGATGGATATGGTGCAAAAGGATTGAAAGTAATCCAAGTAACGGTATATGAATCGAATAAATATTAAGAAATGGTAGGGATTCATATGGCCTTTAGCAAAGATGAGAGATTCTAAGTATTCGGGAAATGATCAGTTTTGAGGAGAACGGAAACAATTGTAAAGGAAAAATGTATTCTAAAACCGGAAGTAATTAAGAGCATTGTTCGTGTTATAGAGTAAGGTTGACTTTATGCTTAAGTCAAGGGTAGTCAAATTTGTGTTTTGTTGACTTTAATCAAACCCGGACTTTGACTTTCATTTAGATAAGTAGTTAATCGTGTTGGTACGTAATGGCACTTATATGCGTATGAAAGGATCGATGGAATAATTGGAAGTGTTATAGTCAGATTATGTGACTTTGACCCGTTTGGGTATTTCGGGCTTAAATTTGGGAAATTGAACATCTAATTGTTGATGAATCATAAATTGAAGGTTTATTGTGATAAACACAGGAGAATGGGAATGGAATGCTCGGTTGAATACATATTGGAAATTTTTGAGTGATTCCGAGGACGGAATCTTTTTAAGGGGTAGATAGTTGTAACGACCGTAATTTTTACATCATTTATATTTTTAGATAATATGTATTTCATTTATGAAGTGATGATATTAGGAGCAAGCTTTTATTGTGTTAGTTTCGATATTTAAACGTTATGTAATTAACGGGAATCGAATCGGGTCAAAACCCTATGTTTGTGCGATAAAAAGAGGAGTTTTGTTGATTTGCAGATGCTCGAGGGGCGCGAGCCACGGTCGAGCGGCGCGAGCTACTGTATAAAATTCGGAGTTCAAACAGAAGGCTGGTCGAGGGGTGCGAGGAGTTTGTCGCGGGGCGCGACAAGGGTGTCGTCGAGGGCGCGAGTAGGGCCTCGTCGAGGGCGCGAGTGGACAAGGGCCGAGTCGCGGGTGCGAGATGATGCTGGTCGCGGCTCACGAGAGCTGGTGCACGCATTTAAACCGGATTTTGTCATTTTACACCTATTTTCAAACCCTAACTCTCTCTCTCTAAAGTTCTTATACATATTTTGAATGGAAAATGTCGTTTGGAGCCGATTTTGGGGTACAAATCTGGTGATTTTGCTTCCTTGTTGAAGATAAAAGGTAAATCTCTACTCCTATTTGTTATAGATGGTGTTTTTGGGTGAAGTATGCAAACCTTAGTTGGAGGGTTTGTCATGGGTGATGAAATTGAAGTTATATAACTTTGATCTACAACATTTTGACAAGGAAAATATGTTCATAACATGGATTTATGATGATGTTGAGATTTATGAAATTAGGGTTTGGTAGAAATTGGGAAAATGATACTAGTGGTTAACTAGTGGTATAATATGTAGTCAATGGTGATGTTTGATGTTAAACCTTGTGTGGTTTCATGATTAGGACATTTATTGAAAGACTTGGAGTTCACAAGTCTTGGGAAGTGAAGATTTGGTTCAAGAAGCACAAGAAGATTAAGCTTGGCTAAGGTGAGTACATGAGACTTTTACTGAGTACATAGCAAGTGATTTTTGAAAACTATGATGTTTTATGAGTCTTCATTATTAAATGTTTTTAATAAAGATATGATTAAAAAGGCAAGAGAATGCGAGTAATAGACTATTTAAGTACGTCTAAATGGCTAATGATTTTTGAAAGAGATTATGATAATGTAATTAATAATTCTTTATTATATGATGTTTGACTAAGAGTAATGATCGAAAAAGTATGATATTTGGCGTATTAATAATATGTATTAATTAAGCTAACAACAATGATTTTCAAGTATCAAGTATTGATTAGTATATTATACTAATAAAAGTAGTGATTGAATTGCTAGGAGAATAAATAAAAAGTGACTAGAATTAGATTGGTATTCTAGTCATAGAGAAGTTAAAGTAATATGATTTTAATAAATGATAAGTATGTTTTTATTTAATAAAGGACTTGGTAAAGTCAATATTGAAATTGAATAAGAAACGAGAATAATATGATAATTAGAATATATGTATTCTAATGTATGATTGAGTATGTATTATTGGGGCATAGGCTCGTATTTGATGATTTCAATATGTGTTGAGAAAAGGATCTGGATCATAGTTAACCCACACAAGTTGGGGGAGTTAGTGACACCTACTTGGGGAGGTACCACCCTGCGCAAGAGTAGCCTGTCGAGAAATAGTCAACCCGGAAACGGGGAGTTTTAGTTAACCCGGAAACAGGGGAGTTTCAGTTAACCCGGAAACGGGGGAGTTTACCTAGTTAACCCACATCGGGGGAGTTTGCTTCGGAGAGGTCCGTAGCGTATGTGATAAAGATTTAGTAAGCTTATGAATAGCTTATGTGTATGTGACTACGTGATGGGTAAGCTTACAGTTAGCTTACTATTAAATACGAATAAGCGGTAAGAATATAAGTTGACAATTAATAAGACCTTCCTTATTTAGAAATTGAACATTGCTAAATATGGCAGGTTTGAATTCAGACCTTCATTATTTAGAAATGTCTAATTTGCATTATAAATTAGTATAGATATACTTCTCATATAATGCTTTTAGTGCATAAATTAGACTAACCTAAATTTAAAAAAATGCATTTAATATATATTTCAAATGAACCTTAATTATACACGTCTATTTAATAAGTATCCATTAGTCTTTTTATTAATTTGTTACCTTTTATGTACGTACTTTTTAATAAATAAAAATTTATTGACAATCTTTACACTTACAATAATCTCAATTATCATATACAAAACTAGCTACAAAACCCGTCCGATGGGCGCGTATGCTGTAAATTTTAGTATGTAGAAAAATGTCCAAAAACTTTATATACTTCTAAATGACATAATAATCGATAGATGTGATGATGATTTTGTACAAAAAAAAGGTAAATGAAGAAATGTTACATATAAATGTTACATATAGTTATTTGTTTCCTTCGCTGATTGATCTTTTAAATATTTATTTGTTTCCTTATATGTAGGATCTTTTAAATAGTTATTTGTATGTACGATCTTTTAAATAGTTATTTGTTTCCTTGTATGTAGGAAGCCGTATATGGAGCATATGAATGTAGACCGTAAGCCGTACCAGATTCGTTTGCCGTATATGGAGCATATGAATATGAATGTAGACCGTAAGCCGTACCAGATTCGTTTGTATTAGTGCAAATGACGTGGACCAATTAGGGAATTCCAAGTGGCATTATGGACGAATAGAAATGCTTGGAATTGCCATGGTGTCAAACCCTCTTCAAATTTAGGCATCATATATAGGGTAGGATTGAGAAAAAAAATCTTCTACTATTCGTCTATGCTCATAATAATAAATAAGATAATTAAAATAATGTTTTATGAAATAAAAGATTATTAATTTATGGGCTATGGGGTGGATAATAAAAAAAATGACATAACTTTATTCATTTTTCAAGCTAATAAATATAAATAATTTAAATAATAACAATGAAAGTACATACAATATGTGATGGACCGTATGCATATTATAATTATAAATCTCCTGTAAATAATAAGGATGACTCAATTATTTGATACCCCAAATTCTATTCTTCCAATAAATAATTTAATCAAACACATCTACCACCCTAGATAAATGGATGTACCACTCATAAAAAAACAGCCACAGGGAATCTAAGTCAAGAACTACAGCTCGGTACCATACTACCATATATGCTATATAGACGAATAGTTAATACTAGTTTGTAGATATAATTAATTGTTGTACTCATTTTGAGACATTATGAAAATAAACAAAAAATGTTCAGTTTTAATAGAGACGGTGGTGATAGCTGGAATCCATAATAGTCAAATTGACCATGCTTGATTGGCCTAAAATAACTATAAAAGGGTAGACTAAAGGTATTACTAAAGAACCTTTTTCCTTTGCCAATAAGAAGATCAAAAGCATTATACTTTGTCAATCAAATCAAAACATGCAACATGGTGTCTAATGTCCCCCAAATTCAATGAATTGGTTACTAAAATACTATGTAAACTTGTGGGGCTACCCTCATGATCAAAGAACTAGAACATGAAACACCCATGAGTTTAACCATATACGTCGAAACTTAGATAATTGAATCTTTTGGGATGTATAACTTTAATATGACATTACCCCTAAATATGCATAAAAAGAGCTATTGCGAATATGAGTATAAATGAAACGAACCGAGCCCGACTAGATTCGAGCTCAGCTCGTTTATTTTTAAAGAGTTGGAGCTCAACTCAATTTGAGAATTATGTGTAAAGCTCGAACTCTGCTCATTAAGGTTTATAGGCCTGGAATCGTGCTCAATCAGGTTCATTTAATACACGAAATATATAATTCTTTTATTTAATTATTATATTAAATATATGATACAGATATTTTATTTTATTTTTTATATTATATAAAATCTTATTTCATTTCATTATATAATATAATTATCCTTTTTATATTAATCAATATGTATTAATACGTTTAGACTCACAAGTCTAAATGAGCTATGTCTGAAACTCAAGATCGACGAGCTCGAAATTAAGTTCAAACTCGGCTCTAGCTAGCCCGTTTAATTCGAGATTATATCGACCTTTAAATGAACCGCGCTCGAACAGCTCGCAAACAACTAGGTTAACTTACACCTGTAATTGTCAATTAAAAATTGATATATTAATCCGGTTTAATTGGTCAAGATACCATACATTGGGCTTATATAAAATACATTGATTTAGAAAGAAGAAAAAATCAACTTGATGATTCTTTTTGTTGTTCGTTCTTGAAAACAATAATCTTATTGGCTAAAAACCCTAAAGACCCATGGGTCAGACACCTTTAATTATTATTATTATTATAAGAGCATTAGGTGTGGTGTTCGCTAAAGGCTCGCCAAATGCATTTTGGCGCCACCAAAGTTTGCCACCACATCATCACCATCCTCAAAGTTGTCTGCGCCAAGGAAATGGTGTCTGCCAAAGATTGCCCTATGGTTTTTTGTTTTTGTTTGTTTGATTGCTTTGGTAATTATAATTGGTTTGAGATAACTTTTATGGGTCCCAAAAGGATTTTATAGAAGTGTTAAACGAGATAAAATAATTTTGATGTGTGTATTAAAACCATGTTAAAAAGACAAAAATGCCTTTAATATGACTCTAACAATACACCACACCTTGGAACCATGCTAATACAAAACTTACACACAAGGAGTAAAAGTGAAAATCATTGTCCATAAAAAAGCAGTCATATATTACTATACGGGTATCACTTGAAGAACAATAATGTAGTTTTGGATACCTTTAAAAGGGACCAAAGTTTCCTAACATGATCATTTTGCCTTCTAACTTTTTCAATATTCTCAAATGGATCAAATGTTGTTTGAACATAAAATAAGACCAAAAATGGGATAACAACGGCATTCTCATCATCACCTTTCCACATCTTGTGTAAAAGCTGCTTGCTTGAACTCATCGATCTTTTGACAGGATGTAAAGATCTTCAAGATTTTGCTTTACATGATACAAAGAGAAAACAATAACACAAGGATAGATATGAAAACTTCGACTCGAACTTTGTCTGTTGAGCCAATCAAGTAACATGGTTCAAAAGAACTTACATAAAAAAGTAATGAAAAACGACTTGACTGTCAAATGAAAACTCGACATATTAACGGAGGTGAAAATGAAAGATATAGTTATCAAAGAAGCAAAACTAGAGGTTTTAAGGCAAATGAAAAACAATCAAAATAAGTTGTAGTTTAATTTTTATTATAATTTAAAAATTACGTATCTTTAATTTTAATGTAATAAAATATTTATTTATATGTATTATTAAAAAGAAAAAAAATAAGAAAAAAAGTTATTCTAACGTATGCCACTGGGACATATGATAACGATATTTAATTAATCAATAATTTCCATTTAAACATAAAACTGTATTTAATGCATCTTCTAAAATGGTGGGAGTTGGAGTTCATTAATATTATTCAATACATATTAGGAAATTTTCGTTTCATTAAATATACGTTATCGTTGAGTGGAAATCAGATGTGTCATAAATTTGACACTTAGTGGTGCAATGTGACTATAAACTTTCAATATTTCTAAGCTTATAGTTTATTTAACTTCATTTAATTTATTATAGCTTATAATTCTTACTTATGAACTATGTAACCAAATTTGGATCTCGAAAACATAAGACTAATTTGCCCAACAACGCTTTTTATTCAACCTAGATTGAATTCCCATCTTCGTATAACACCTATATTTTTAAAATAAGATCGATTTAGAAAGAACAGAAAAACAATATGATGGTTCTTTTTACCACTCGTTCTTGAAAACAACAATCTTATCGGTTAAAAACTTAAGATCCGATGGTTGGACCTTTTGCTAGGGCTGTCAAAAACTGACACGACACGATAAAAATACACGAAACGAAACGAAATTGGGACGAAACTGAAATTTGAGTTCGTGTTCGTGTCGTGTGTCGTGTTCGTGTTGTGTAAAACAAACACGAAGTCGTGTCGTGTCGTGTTCGTGTTCGTGTTTAGAGATTAACACGAAATTGACACGATAGTTATGATTTTGTCGTGTTTATCGTGTTTTTAGCATGTAATAAGTAAGCAATTTGTTATTTATTTTGTGTTGTCGTGTTTGTTGTGTTTATCATGTTATCGTTTTTTTAATCGTGTCGTGTTCGTGTTAGCAAAATAAAACACGACTTCGTGTCGTGTTGTTTTCGTGTTGAACGTTTTCGTGTCGTGTCGTGTTATCCAGAAACACGAAACGATAGCACGATTTGACAGCCCTACCTTTTGCACACCTCTATTATTACTATAGAGAACCATGCTAATACAAAACTTACACACAAGAAGAAAAAGCGAAAATCATTGTCTATAAAAGCATTCATGTTTTACTATTTGGGTATCACTAGAAGAACGATGTAATTTTGGATATTTATACGTATAAAAGGGACCAAAGTTTCCTAACATACTCATTTTGCCTTCAACTTTTTAGTTTTTAAATATTCTCAAATGGATAATATGTTCTTGATTTTACAAACTCATGCCTGAAACTGTATCCTTTCGGGAACAAAGAAACATCCATCATTCAGACCGTTTTGGAGGTTAATCATGAGTTTTGCTCACATGGTAATGCAATAATCTAATGAAAACACTTATGTTTGTCATCCTACTTTTTTTCTAAAACCATGTTAACATATAATCGGATATAGAATATAGTTGAAAAGAAAATAACTTCATTATTTAACCATAGTTACATAAGGAAACAAACAGCAAGGAATACATCAAAGTAAATACTCTGTTCAGAAGAACGCTCTGCTTCCATAAAACACTTTCGGGCCTTCACCTTCCTCCTTTGACTTTGACTTTGACCCTGTGCAATCGTTGACTCCTGAATCAACTGATTCATTTCCTTCATCCATTGGAAAATTCATTTTTGCTAAAGCTTCAGTGAACTGTTTCATGCTTTTTAAATACATGTCTACAATTTCTTGCTGCACAACTTTCTGTTCAGGTTCAATGTTTTTTGTAATCGAGTCGAGCGAACTTTGACTTTGACTTTTCTCTTCTTTCTTCTCTGATGTTTCTGAATTGGAAGTAATTTCAAGATTCTCTTTTGGAAATCTTGAAATTAAATGATCGTTCGAATCTGAACTAACAGAATAGTCGGTTTCGCTTGTTGTTTGACTTTGACTGTTGACCACACCTTGTGACTCTATTTCAGCACACGAGTAATATTCAGAAACCATCATTTCGTTTTCGTGCATGATTTTTGGATCTGGAAACTCGATTTTTTCAAGCTCACAAGAATCATGATCACATTCGTTTGATTCTTGATTAGATAAGCAATGCTCGGTTGGAATTTCCAACAATTCAGGTAGTGATCCGGTGTAAATGATGCTTAATTTAACAAAACCAGAAGGCGAATGACAAATTTCACTTGTAGAAAGTTGAAATTCTTTCTCTAATTTCCCATTTTTAACAAGAATCTCACATAATGGTACTAATGTGAACCCTAAAAGCTGGTCTTCAAGATAACTTCTAACCCTACTAAGCATCCAAATTTCACATCTTAATGAAGAATCCCCATTTCGGACATTGATTCTAAGATTTTCATTAAAAACGGGATTTTGACCGCCCCCGTTAATTGTCTGAGTTGACTCGGTTGACTCGGGGTCATTAGTCAAGAAAATTTTGGCATACACATCTTGTTTATGGTAAATACATATATTATGTATATTTCTAGCTTGGTGTATAAAAACATCAAGAACCCCAATAAACCCTTCTTTGTTCCCCATCATATCTTCCATTTTGTGGCCGTTATTTGGAGCTATTGGATTAAATTCTCGTTGACCAACATCTGAGGGGTTTGACTTTGACCAGATGACATTTTTATCAGACCCCATAATGATTAACTGATTTAAGATCACAAATTTTACAATAGTGATACGGAATTTAAAGAAAAAAGAGCAATAAACAAAACCCTCAAGAAATTAACACTTTGCAACAAATTCAAGCAATTTCAGAAAGAAAAGCCTAATTAGAACTTACCCATTTTAGAGTGGAAGACTAGGAATCTTTTTCTTTAAGAAATCTTGAAACCCCCCTTTTGAATCCAAACCCTAATTTTTCTTCAATGATGAA